>CAXAMN010023117.1:895380-949887 GCA_963970005.1 Durusdinium trenchii | reverse complement strand
CCATAATGCCACAGCGCAACGACTTAAACTAATATATATATATATATATTATAGTATTTTATAATAAATATACATATAACTACCAATCATGCGACAAGAATCCGCCCAAAAAACACCAAAACAAGAAATTGGACGTGGCTCCAAGCCCCCAAACCTTCACGTTGTTTTTCTTTCCAGCGACCTTCTCACCGATCGATGTCTCCTGTCTCCTCGTCTTCCCCCCTCCGCGTCGGCGAGGGACGACACCTTGACCGCCTGGATCCCCTCGGGGCGGATCCACACTTCGCAGCGGCCGATGGATGCCGCGTACTCGACCCCTGCGGCGGCTGAAAGTTATTGAAGGGTGGAGGATGGTGGAGCCAGGAAGGAGAGAGGTGTGGTGGAGTTGGGAAATCAATGCACTAAGGGTCTGGATGAAGACATCTGGAGTTGGACAGATCTTCTTGAGGAGCTTCTCAAGCAGATTAACCTTAAGCAAACAACTCCGAAAGTGACACTGATCCCGGCTTTGGGTGTCTTCAAAGGTTATCTCTCTTCTTCCAAAACGCCCGAAGCTTGGGGCACTTTTCGGCCCGGTGGTGGACATGGCGAAAGCGCGGCCGCATGGCCGCATGGCGCGCGCCTTTGCAGCCGGGCACTTCGACGCATTCGCTCTTGCAGCCCTCCAAGGTGGAAGTCCAGTAGAGCTCAAAGTAGGAACCTCGACTCATCAAATTAAAACGTCTGACGTTTCCTGCTCTGGAAGAGACCACTGTATTGGATCATGTGGGACTCTTCCTCATTCGGGTGGAGAATGAGGCATATTTGTGCGAATGGGCCACTGGGCAGATTTCCCACACACCCAGCTGGCAAATGGACATGGATGAGTATGTTCTTTCAGCGAATCAACACACCTGAGAAGCGACCGCTCGCAACGCGAGACCGAGACCGAGTGAATGGGAATGGGACTGATGGGACCTGATGGACCCAACGCAACATCGACCTGATGGGCAAATCGGCTCACTGAAATAACCCATCAAACAGAGGCTGCAACTTGCGTTTCTTCTGCTGCTGGGCTTACTTCACACACGTCACAGTCACCTCCTTCTTCAGCATCCATATCCATGCCCAGCGCACCATTCATCACACACACACACATCTCTGCACCCTCCTCTGACCTCTGACGACTTCGACTCCAAGCAGCGCTTGTTGTCGTAAATGTTGGCACCACGGCAGACGCGGTCCTGTGCCACCCCGTTGAGGCCTTCAAAGTACATCAGCTGATGCGGCATCAGCGTGGTCGTCACGTTCCTCAGCTTTGGTGGGATACGAGACGTTTCCGTGGCAGCGTGGCATTGGTGGCGATGTAGTATAGAAGGGGAGAGTGTCTTTTAGTTACTGCAAACTTAAGATTTCTCATTGGGGTTCCCTCAAGCCAAAGGCCACCGCCCCATATGGATACGTGTGGAAATGTTGGGGATAAGGAAAACATTGCCCGGACAAGAAACCCACAATCTTTAGGATGCCATTGCAGCAACATCAGTTTTGCATTACCACGAAGAACATTGCTGTGAGTTTGCACAACAATTGGAACACACATGCTAAAGTCTGACTCTGGTCACTCTGGTCATTCCAGCTTTCCACCAAAGCAACAAGCCCCACAACGGTCGATGCCCCTACTGCTCTGACGAGTTCTTTTCTGGTCCAGAACACCTACGTGAAAGGTACTTAACAGCAAGGGCCAAGTTTTACATGAGCCAACAAGGTCCAAACACATGAGCCGTGAGCCTAATAAAGATAACTTCTACCAGGGACTCTGGTTGGTCCACGTTGTTCCTGTGACCATTCCAAAAAAACCGGTGCATGTTGAGCCAGGACCCTGGTGCCCGGACCCTCGGAGATAGACCGACCGGTCGGTGTCCGCGCGTTGCAGTGGAGCCTCGGAGCAGAGCTGCCAGCGCCAGGGTCCACGTAGCGCCAACACTCGAAGTTCTCGGCCGCGTTACCTCACTTCAAAGTGGTGGACACTGGGGGGGCTCAAACCTTTGAGATTTTTCAGCACACCCACAATGCTCCAGTAGATGCACCACCCAGGAATCGGTGTGATTTTTGGCGGATGTTGGGCGAGTTCACGTTCGTCTGGGGATGCTGCAATGTTCACTGATTGAAGCAATGGGTATGCTTTGGAATACAGAGTCCCTCTATACACCCAAGCAACTACCCAAGCATTTCTTAAGAATTCCATGCAGCCCCAAAGGCATACCCTACTCACCCAAACCCTTGACTCACAGGGTTCGAGTTGAGGTTCCAGAGATCCATTGCCATTTCCGCAGGTCTTTCCTGCTCTTGGGCTCTGTTCATCTCCACCGGTGCTAACGGGGGGCCTCTGCAAAAAGAACGCGGCCTTGATACATGTACCTGTATAGTGATGTTATACTACATGTTGAATTTGGCGGGCTCTGCCGCCGCTGTGAGACGGAGACGTTGTTTGCTTTTCGTGCGTTGTGGGATGTGCTGTTCCGTGGGGCCAGGGATATGCGCATGCTGTGAATCATAGATGTTGCGTCGCATCTGTCTGCAGGATCCAAAAAATATTCGGGGAAGGAAACCAAGCAAACCAATTAGAAACCACCGACACCGCGCATGCCATGGCTCGTTTGGGACAGAAGCCGCTTCCCCCGGTGGTGGACTGCTGCGCCCAAGGCACTGGCTCCGATGCCGCCCTCGCGGAGCCAGATCTCGCAGCGCCCGGAGATCCGCGCGAACTCGATCCCTGCGGAGAGGCGTGGTGGTGTGGAGGTTGGAGTAGTGAGGGAGGTGGTTGGAGGATGGAAGATGATGGGAGGATGGGTGGTGAGGTTGGAAGCTGGAAGGGTTTAAGTTCAAATATAATATAAGATAATATAAGTATTGATATACTATTGATATGATTTAAACTGTATTCAATTTGTCTTCAATCTGGCAAGGATTGTGGTGAAGGTGATCTCACGAAATTGGCTGTTCCGGCAAATGCGAAGCTTGATGTATTTTGTTGGAGGAGTTTCTACCCGTTGTGTGGGAGATGATGACTTTGGAAGGACCCTAGCCAAGAGACTTTGAGACATGGACCTGTATGGAGCGTAGGAGAGGAAATGGCTTAGTAAACGTTCGCCTGTGCGGTGCTTCGTCGCTTCATAGGGGTTAGAGCTTATAGACGGATGCCTCTGTAGACACCCAAATAGTCAAAAGGGAAGCCTGCTCTCGTGGACGTGTTCTCACTCTAGTCTTCAATGATTGACCCAATTCTCCGCACCTCTCCTCCCATCACACCAGCCTTCGAAGGAGTTAACTACAGTATTACCTATTACATCCTATTACTATTACTATACTATATTAATAAGGGTCTAAGTGGATGTTGATGGTTAGTAAAGGCCTTGTGCAAAAATGATAATTGTTTACTGACTGACACAGGTAATCGGACAGACCCTAACTATATACATTTACATCCCATTCCAATGGGTCTCAACAACCCTCTGGCCCCCAATCCACATCAACCCATACGAGCGGTTCGGGGCCTTTACAACCGGGATAGTCCCGACAAAGCTGCTTGCACTGCTCAGTCGAGTTCGCGACGCGGACCTGACGGTCACGCGATCACCGGAGAGCTGAAAAAAAGAAAACAGCCCACGTACAGCCCACGTACTTTCAACTTCTCTCCCCTGCCTCACTCAGTGACCCCAAGAAAACATTGAGTCATTGAGTCATGTGATCCCCACCGATCCCCTTTAATTAAAGGGTGCCAGTGGTTCTCTAGAGCACAGTCTTGCAGCAACATTTGATAACATTTGTAGGTGACCAAACACAATCATTGAAACCTGGCCATGACACCGTGAAGTAGCTGTTGGAGTTGTCGCTGGATGTCACACCACGGCACACCCGGTCGATAGCGCCATCGACAGCTTGAAAGTGGGGCTCATCGTTGCCTGCAGTGGAGCAGTTTGGCTGGTCCATTGATCCCGCCCTGGGGTTGGCAAGGAGCCTGGTACGAGAGATCAACTCCGGTTCAAGGGGGCAACCCGTACTCATCTAAGTGGGATGATGCCCAACCAGCCTTCACGCGTATATAAACGCAAGAGGACTTCCAACTTCCCACTCATCGGGCAAGCACAGAAGCTGAATGGATCTTGAGGGGAAATCTTCGCGGAGGGAGACTAGTCTGTATATTGGGAGGGTTGGCTTTAATCTCAAGGAGCAAAGCCTTAGCACAAGAATCACAAGCACTTCAAGTCCTGTTCAGCATGTTGTGAGTTCTTGTCAAGAAGATGGCCTGTGCGGTGCGGTGCCACGATCGTAGGTCACCAGTGGTGACCGATCGCGCATTTCACCCAGAGGCCAGAGACTGCCTAGGTCTTGTGCCTCTGGAGTTTTGCTAACACAAATTATCTTGGTGCCAAAGTCATTGATCATTCTTACAGTAAGTGGTTTCACCTTAGGTTCCCAACCCAAACGCACCAACCTCCCCATGCATCCCAACTCCGCGACGTCCTAAAGAAACGGCTCTTGCTTTCGCGGAGAGCCGTTGAGGCCGGCTCTCCCTCCGAGCGGCAGGGTGGTGGGCAGCTGCCCAGGATCTCGTGTAGCAAGGCCTGGAACTCATCCTCGGCCGCAGAAGATCGCGGTCCGCGGCCGCTGAGAAGACGTCAAAATTCAAAACAAAACAGAGGAGAGAATCTGAAAACGCAAACAAGACGCGTCAAACGGTCTGACACGTCGACGAAGCAAACGACTCCACGCATTTTTTTTGGGGGGGGAGAAGAATGGGTAGGGTGAGAATCCTCCACCATTCCTGGCTTTAAACTTTTGGGACTGCCTCCGAGTCCGAGGAACTGGGTCAATCACCCAGTCTGCCCAGACCGCAAACCAGGACCAGCGGGGTGACCGGGGGTGGGCACCGCAAGAGTGAGAAGCGAATTCCCGAGGGAACCGTTGTCACACCCGGGAGATCACTCCTTGGACTATCCCGACCACATCACGGCAGGCTGGACAGTCAGTCATGTGTCGCACACATGCTGTTTGCTGCCAAGAGGCCGCGCTGGATTTGTAGGTAAGACCAGGATACCATCTAGGTTCTTGAAAAATCCCGACCCTCAGATTGCAACAACACATGGGACAGGGCAGCAAAATACACGGGCACGATGCTCGTGCTTTGAGGTGCTTTAACTTCAGTCATGGCACCCCGAGCACCACCAAAGATCGTGAGTCCAAGAAATCAATCGGTGTTTGAAGGAGCACCCACAAAAGGGAGGGAGGGAAGAGGTGCTTGCTACTCCAAGCAAAGCAATGGAGCAATGGATGGCAACACCCAAGTCAGGGGTGACTTCATGTTGAACTCGCACCTCCAAGTGGCCAACTGGAAAAGAGCCCGTGTCCAAGTGAAACATATCATGATTGGGGAATGGAAGGTGAGCTCTTCAGCAGAAAGACTAAACCTGCAAGATCCGGAAACGACAGCAGCTGCCCAGGACAGCAGCTACCCTGCCCAGCTGACAAAAAGGGTTGCACAGGAGTCGTGTTCAATCCCATGCCTTTGCGTGGCTGACGCGGCTGATGCTACCAAACCAACGTGGCTGGAATTCACCACGGTTGTTACTTCAGTGAGTGACATTGAGTGAGTTCCTCAGTGTGAGTATTCTCTGACAAGGGATCTACCCTTTTAGGATCCGCTTCAGATCTCCCAAGCCCCATCTGTCTCCGTACATAGCCCAACTCACAAAGCCCAGCATCTGCATAGCCCATTTCAAGTCTTTCATACAAGTATCACCTTGGGCCAGGCTGGTGGGCATGAGTGAGAATCGCTCCACACTCCTTTTGATGCAACTTACAACACTTTTTGATATACTTTTTGGGGCTCGGCTTGCCTCAAAAGGTGCTTAGTGCACGGCTTGTTGGTGGACGTTATCACGGCTCAGTTGCTTTTCGTGCAACACACTTGTTTGAGGGCTTTCCAAGCAGGGTTGTTTCTTCAACTCTAATCGATCACGGCCCTTGAATTCACTTAGACTATATGATAACTTGATAACATGTCTTTCTTGCATGTTGCCAGAACAAAACATACCTTCCGTCAAAAACCCCCCACAGCAAAGAACATGATACAACATGTGCGAGGGACATTGGCTCCCATCCTTGCTGCAAACAACAACAATTCGCAAATGACCGAGTTGATCCAGGCCTTTGGTCTTCCTTCTAACCGGTGTTACTTCGGGCTTTGGATATCTAATGTGCTTTAGATCCACATTTGTGACCGTGTCTAGACTACATAATACCTTAGCAGCACATTTCATATTCCATGAGGATTGTGCCTGTGCTTCTCCTTTCCCAAATCCCTCCTTCACCAGGGGCTTGCATGGATCCATGTTTATTTCTAAAGACATTGAACACCGAGGTGCACAAAAAAAGGGCACCACTGTTAATTGATGTTTGTCCTATCCCCTGCTGGGAGGGTCCATTCCTACACGGATCGCCCCCCCAAAAACACACGTCCAGCGCTTCGCTCTGTCCAACACATGCGGTGCAGTTGGAGCGCTCAAGTTCTCACAGGAAGTTTCCTCGGTGCTTTCGCGAGCGCGTGTCGTGTTGATTCGCGCTTCGTCCTTGCGTGGGGATGACGAATGGCGTTGTTGTACCAGGCACTGTGTTGGAGAAGTTTTGAGATGAGAAGTAGGTAAATACATGTAAGTACTAGCCGTGACTAACCTTCAATGTAGTGAGTCATGAGTCATTGTTGTTGTATCCTCCATGTCAACCCTTCACGGCTGGGAGCAGTCATGATTGCCCGAAAGTCCTAAAGACCTCTTTTAGAAAGGGAACATGATCATGTTGGCTCCCCAAAATGCCCGGTGAGCACAAATGGATCTTGCAAGGGGAGGAAACCGTGGTGACCGCGACCCGGCGGTCCTATCTACAGTTTCTTCATCTTCATAATTAGAGTCCATTCATTGGAGTCCTAGTGGATCACAGTCCTAGACGGCACTAGATTGGATCTAGCATCTACAGTCCTAGACACGCACCAGGACCGGAGCTCACCATCCAAACAGCATATAGTAACAAGAAGCTAGTAGCAACAAAGGGCATCGCTAGTAGTAAGAAGTGCCTTACTAGTAGTAACAAGAAGCTAGTATATCATACATGTCTCCGTCTCCAACGTTCGTCCACCAGCCCCGCGTTTCGTTTGGTCCACAGGCCCAGGAGTCATCCCAGCGCCCCAGCTCCCAGTTGGGCAAAGGTGGCACGATGATCTCTTCACCATCGGGGCAGCTCACCACCTAACAGTTTTTTGGGGTTTCTGACGCCCAAGAGAACTCACCCGATGGTCTAGGCGGATGGTGTGAGCCATGGGGGAGTTGATCCAGGAAGTATGGAAGGCGTTGATTTAGATGACCAGGTGGTAGTTCGGGAGAACGGACTTGAATGGTCCAACATCCAACCATATATGATATTATATGCAAAAGGGTTCTGTCACATATTACCCATCCACCTGGTACTTCCCGAGCACTGGCCAACATGACTGGACATCCAGCAATGGGCCATTAGCAAGATTCAACTCAACCTCTCAAAATCTCTCAAACAGGCAGGAGACCTTACAAACAACACAGTTACAGTAACAAACAAAATGTGAACAGTGAGTCAGATATTCAACCTTTTCTGAGAAGTCGAAGGATTTCCCATGCTGCCCTCATTCCTCAACTCAATCAAAAGCTTTACCCCATGTACAGTCTAATCGAGGTGATTTGAAGGCAGTAAACAACGCCGGCAAAACAGTGGAACTATTCATGGCATAGGCTTTAAACAGTGATGAACACCTTCTGGATTCGGCCAGCTCGCAGGAAGCTGTAAAACCAACACCAAGCTTCCCCATATCATCATACACAAGGATGTAAACTAAACTCACTAGACTCCAGTTGTCTTGAATATTGAATAACTACTTTTAAGAACACCAAACAAACAACAAAGAAGTTGGGAACCCCAAACACAAACACCGGGACCATCCATTCCTTAGCTGGCTGGACTACCTTAAACCATGAAGCTCAACACCCCAAATGAAAGTTCTAAACACAACCACCTTTTCTCATGTACGGCCAAAAGCCCTAGTAGCGTCCTTGCTCCTAGTAGTAAGGCCAGGAGCGCCTAGTAGCTTCTTGTTCCTAGTAGTACGGCCAGGAGCCCCTAGTAGCGTCCATGATGTCTCATTTCTCAAGCTCAAACACTCGGACTTGGACACTACGCGACTCAATCCTCTCCTCCTCCTTGGCGCTGCCTGCCACACGCCCAGCTCATCGGGCAAGGACTTGGGATCGAAGCCATCGCAAATGGGGAAACCTTCAGGGCCTGGCATCGCGGTGGGGGGCTGCGAGGAGCATGGCCAATGGGCCAGGCCACTGATCTAAATGATTCTATATGATTCTATGTATTTCCAACACATATGATTTTTGGTGAATCACACCTACTTTACACAAATAGTTTTGCCATTGCATGCCATTGCCCTGCTGTGGGCACAAGCTAAGCTTCCTGCTGAACGGGGTGTAGTTGAATAAACAACTGTCTCTCCAAGGAGTTTAACATACTTTAAGCTCAAACAGCAAGGAACACAGCATGTGCCAAGACTCCTTCAGAATCATTCCACATGCTGATTTGCTGGTCATTTTGTCGAATAAATCCCACACACAAACTGACTTGCAAGTCTGATTCAAACCTGCAAGGACGCACATTCCGTATTCATACCGGGTGCTTTGTTGGTCAACGAACTCCCCACCCATCTCCATCCCCATCTTTCTGATCGCCCTGATCTGTCTGCCCAGGCACCGGTCTGAAAATCCCAGCACTCAAAGGTTGCCGACCATTGCTGACCACCTTCCCTGGCACACACGGTGCTCGGCTAAAACTCGGCACAGGTCCGGGACAACATGGAAAAGTGGTCGGTGTTTGGAGCAGCGAGGCCATGGTGGGTGAGTTTCAAACGACACCGAGAGGGGCTGGGAGTGCAAAACAATGAGCTCAATTGTATCTACAAATGGATGGCAAAAGGCTCGATTGTTCCATGTCAAGACTACTTCCGGACCTTCCGGAGGGATAATATTTATGTTGCTCTACTTCATTCAGCTACTCTGGTGGCATTTGGATCGAAATTTCCAATTTGGTTCCTGTGCAGGTGCAATACGGGTGTCAACATATTGGATATTCATATAAATATAAGGACTTGGAGTTGGATGAAATCACCACATAACCATGCAGCATCCCCATCGCCGCCGCCCTCCGCCCCATCCGTGTCCTTTCGCTCATGTCGCCTCAAGAATTGGTCCACCGTGGCGGGACTGGGCATCCATTGGCCCTGCTTCCAGGCCAAGGAACGATGCGAGATATACCTCGCATCTCGGGGCACCCTTGGAGTTCCAAGAACTGCATGGAGATTTTGAGGGTGACATAGATACCACACGAAAGCACCAAAAGTATTCAACAGTAGTCTGTTCAAGAGAAACCCATTCTGGCACGACATGACTTCTTTCTATCTCCTCTGCGAGGATCTTCCTCAACATGTTTCCGATCTTCCCACAAGCGACCTCCTCGGCAGGGCCATCCCCAACTGCGGCATTCAAACAACGTGAAGAAACGCCAAGTGGATAATATTTTCAGAATTCCACAGATGGATATCAGTCTGAGATATCCACCGGAGATGTCTTGTCTTTTCAAGATGTTCTAAGCAAAGATCAGCAACGGGTTTCCAACACCGACGGGCCCAACAAACCCATGAGGATCTTGAGACCGCGCAATGTGGACTCAACACTCTCCATCTTTTAACCTATGAACAAACAAAAACTATAGATCGAATCTACAGCAAGGGTATTACGAATTTTGAACATCATCCACAAACTATATAGGACCCCAGCATCCAAATCATCCAGCCCTTCCGGAAAAAAACAAAAAACATAAACCAACAAAAACTCACCACCCGGCTCAACAGCAACCGTGTGGCTCAGGATACTTCAGCGGCACGCCCGGCTCTACAAAACAACTCGTCTCACAAGGCGCTTCGCTAGCCTGACAAACCGAGCCGCGATTCGCAGCCAAACAAAACGCACTGATGAAATAGTACCCTCAAAGGATTTCTTCCATCAAGAGTGGGGATCCACATGAGCAACTAGATATGAACGTTCCAAAGTATTATCTACTGAAGCTTCATTGTTGGGCTTCCAGCTTCGTCTTCTAAGGGTTGGCACCGGTCAGGCTACTATGCCCTGTTTGTTCAATAGGCAATAGGTCAGTTGGATTGCCACTGCAACTTTCAATAGCACAGCACCATGTCATCATTCAAGAGTGCCCGGCACAATCGATTCTATTCCCTTGCTCGGGGCAGAGCACTTTCTCGTGTGCCTTGGCACCGTTTTGGCTTCGTTGCAAGTCAATCCACTTTACAACCTCAAAACCCTGAAGAGAAAACATTCGAATCAGGAGGAGGCTTCATTTTTGGGTTTGTGCAAACTCTCAATCTCTGTGACAATTATATATGAACGTATACCTCTACTCTACTACGGGTTGCCCCAAAGTTGGAAGCGGGAACAGTGAAGTTCAGGCGTCCGCGAACGCATTCAAACTAAGCACTGCTCCCGAAATACGATCCGATATTGCCAGCATCTGTCAATCTTTCAAAGCCTCCTGAGGTGACCCGGACAACTCTATGTTTCAGGAAAGCTATTGAGCTAAAGCAAGCTTGACCAAAGCACCGTTTACTTCTGTATCTCTATCTCTATCTATTGTAGCTATACATTATATACACACAGTATGTACACCCTATCACAACTAAAGCCTTCCAAAACAGCCAGCCATTTCAGACAAACCTGGGCGACTCAAGCCCACCTCGTTGGTCTCAGGACAAACTGGCATGCAAAGCTCACCCCAGGTCCTCTCCAGCACCTGTGCTCAGTGCCGGCAGTGCAAACGTGAGCGAGCAATTGTGCAAGACCCTGTGGTTACGGACCAAGGGACGAACCTCCAGGACTCTGTTGAAGAAAAACATCGAACAAACACAAAGCCATGTAGAGGTGTCAAGGAGGGGCCTATGCGCTTCTGTGTTGGCGGTTTTGAAGCTAGGTCTGCATGTGCCTCATTCTTGGGGGTTAACCCGGGGTCATCTGCCAGTGACTTTGGAGAGATGGGAGGAACTCTCAGCGCCAAAGCATCTTTCAGGTTCATATTGCATCGTCTTCTGAGTACCACCCTAAATCTGCGTAGTTGCCATGAATGAATTCGTCTTTGATCTACCCGTTTGCTGGCGGTTCGGAACCCACGAGCCCCAGCCGCTGCGCTGTACGCAGCTGTCCTTGGCGCTGCCGTCTGTGAAGTTGCACTCGGAGATGTTGAAGGCGGTTTTCCTGAGGTCACAACTCCACAAGACAGGCCAAGTCAATGGACCAAGGAATAGGTCTTACATGGTCTTACTATCCCTGTTCCTGCTTAAAGTGGTCCAGGGCACCCAAATTTCTCAGTCTCAGTTGATGAACTCCCACGGCATCACTTGATGAGTTCCATGTGAACAGCACAAACCAGGCCAATCGAACACCGTATACCGTCAAATGTGGATCTCCTCCGCCTCAAACAGCTGGCGGCAAATGCCTCCGGAGAAAGAAGACTTGAGGCAGTATTCCAAGAGCACCACATCCTGACCAAATCCCGAAAATTGGTTGGTGCAAGCAACATCTCCTAACCAAACCATCCCAGCAAATTGTCACTTTATTTTTGACAAAGCATCAATAGGCAACAATTTGTTTGTTTTTAAGGGTTCTCTTCGGGCTCTGTTGGGTTAACTGGTATATATTATATTGAAAGACTCGGGAAGACTGAGACACTTAGTGAGTGTTACGACACACTAGTGAACCACTCGGAGTGTTTAAAGATGGTATCAGAATCAGCAGATCCTTTGCTCCTCCCTCACTGTCAAGCGCACCATGTCTTCCATTTGGACTCGACCCACCACGTCTCTATTGTCGATCTGCTCGACCCACCCACGCGTGACGTACCCAGAGCCTAGCGTCGCCCTTGAAAAGCAGGCTGGGTTTGCTGGCGTCTCTACTGCCAAAGAACCGTTGATTCCTTGGTGCTGGCAACCAAACTAACCACCAGTGCCGTTGCGTCCTTTGCTACTGGCCGATGAAGACAGCTTGAACTTGAACCTTATTCAACTTATTCTGTTTGAAGCTTTACAGATTTCTTTGTCCATACAATGAACATCAATGAACGCCTTTCAGCTGTTTGTTTCCTTCAACACCTAGAGCTTCGACCGACAATCCTCAGAACATCTCAGCTCACATGTATATATATATATACATATATACAGTACATATAAATGGAAGCAACAGTGGTGTTAACATTCTCTTGGTGGTACTTACATTCGGGCTCCTATCACATCGACGAGTACAGATCAACCAAGTTGTGTAATATGTGCTCGCTATTCCTGATTGCAGGGCAGGCGGTACGCTCCCAAGAGCGCTTGAAGTTGGAAGTGTTGAAGATGCCCCTGAAGGAGACACTCCCTCTATAGGAAACATGTGACCAGGAGGGGATTGCAACACGTGCTCCTCTGGCGCTCAAAGGACAAATGGTGGGCTTAGTCGGTGGACTCGCCGAGCGCCAAGCTGTTTCAGTCGGGTTCTTGGGCCCACCGGATGCCAAGTTCCATTTGCTTCAACATCTTCAACCAAGTGAATGGAAACTCCATCTTCATAAATACTTCAAACTTCCCTTCTCGATTCAGGGGATGTCCAGAAACTTCGGTCTAGAGAGAAACTGTAAACTTCGCCAGCATGATCAGCACAAGTCCAAGAAATGCGCTACCCAGGTATTTAACAGGTACCAAAACTAATTGGGACCCAACTCGACCATCACCCGTCCGAGCCTAAGCCAAGTATCGATCCTTCCACAGGGCCAGCTCTAAGTTGAGGCTGCTGAAGCCTAACTGTCCAAGGAAACTCATATGACCTCAGCGAAGAAAGGCTCAAATGGCAAGTCATCCCCCTGTCACGCGTCCCAGTCACGGAGAAACAGCCAAGACCGAGCCTGACAACATTGGGGGCCACATGGGAGCTACAAATTCTCTCCGGGTGTACTGTGTTTTCATCCCAAAGAATTCAAGGAGGATGACTGGGTCAGCCCTTCATTCATCACATGGTCCGACTGGAACCAGTCAGTACTTTGGGGAACCGATGGTGACCATTTATATGAAGCCCAAGGATTTCGAGATGGTGACCATCAGCCAGCCAGATCCTGCACTGGCTGGTCCAGCCCCGGAGACCGGTCCAGGCGGCTTTTGGGAACCACCCAGCTCTCATAGTCCGCGTTGAGTTCGATGACGGCAGCATCAAGGTTGGTCGGCCTCGGTGGAATGGTGAGTCATAGAGTTGTTCAGCATCAATCCACAAGTGTGGGTCAAAAACAAGGAATCCCAAAGAATGGTATGTTGACATCCCTAGTAGTCCATCTTGTGCATTTTTAGAAGTCAACCAAGGTCCCGCAGCTTTGACCCAAGGACTGCCAATAGAATCAGGGTATAGCAACAGTGGATCAGACCCCAAATGCTGCTATACTATGAAGTCAGGTTCTTACTTGGGCCCAGCACAGCCCCTCTAGTCCAACATCAGCTTCTTCTTCTTCTTCTAGAGGGAATTTCTGGGGATCTTGGAGTGTCATTCCTGCACAATGTAAAGTTATGGCCTAGTACTTATTGAGTCATTAATGTTTAATTCCAAATAATTCACTGGAAAGTCCCGGGGAGCATGTATTCATATTTATTCTAACTGTGCTGCAGATTCAGATAGACGTTTGCAAATAGAATATATAATTATGACTGCCCGCTGCGGATATATACACGGGAGTATGGGAACAACAAAGAAAAGAGTGTGTGTGGCATTGTGGTTTTGACTTGAACTGCTCAGCATATAGAATATGGTCATAGTGGCCCATATTTATTCTAACTGCTTTGGCTTCTCACCCCGTGACCTCAAAATAAGGGTATTCTAACTGCAAACTCATTTAACATCAAATTTCTATGTGCTGAGCCGTTACTATATAGCTTCCAACATTTTCCAAAAGTGGATAAACAGGGTCCGCTTCTCAAATGGCAAAGGGCAGGGAAGTCCAGTAGCGGAAGTCCTGATCCTCAAAATACGTTTGATCATTCCATGTTTGTCCAAGTCAAAGCAAACAGCTAGAAACTCCAATCGCCAAGGCCACCGATGGTGGTCGCCCCCCCCCAAAAAAAAATCGATCAACGTTTTCATTTCATTGGAACCAAGTTGTGGTTCTATGCAGAACTGGGGATGGTTCCTATGATGGCAATTCAGAATTCACCTCTTGAGGCGCATATAATAACTGATGAACCACCGAAGCTCCTCGTCCCCTCCTCCCGCTCGTCACCGTCGCCACCCCCCCTCAGTCGCCTCAGCTCACCCCCGAAGAACTCCCCGTAGGACAAGGTGATGCGCTGTTCCCGCCAAGGCAAGAAGCCCCGCTCCTCGGTGAACTCCTTGCCGCAAGATGTGCCAGAGACGCAAGTGAACAGTGGGCGAAGGCCAGCGAGGACAGGTTTCAAACCTTCATGCACCCTTCAAGCCAGTCCTCTGTCGCATGAGCATCGATCTTTACAATGGTGCCATTCCCCAATTGGTTCTGGTAGCCGTACAAGTACACCTCAGCACTCCACGGGCCAAGGCGCGCCGTACGCATCCGCTCACTGGATGCAGGGGACGGTTGTTGGGTCGTGTGGCCTCAAATCGATAGGAACCTACCCAGCCATGTCCCGATTTTTAACATGATCACATTGTGGATTTGGTGTGACTTCATCTAAAAGTCATATCTTCTGTCCTGCGAAAAGAACGGCGAGCCGCCGTTCGTCTCTCGGTTCACTTAATGTTGATCGAGATTGATAAAACAGAGTATCACTTGACACTTCATGCCAACTTTGGTTGTTAGCTTTTACATCAGGCAATATAATACAAACCAGTACTGCTATCACCGGCTATCGCTAGACTAGCAAAACTATCAGTGCTCCAACCAAGACTTCCCAACAATAATATCCAATGTTCCTTGGTGCTTACTCTAACTATTACTGGAATCCAAGCAACATGTGCAAATCCAATGGCCAATCAGTCGATTGCTAAAACCATAAAACCCCTCTCTGTCATCTTCTGTCCTATAGCTGCTGAAAGAATGGACCACCTGTCCAAACACGACTGACCGACTGACAATCAGACGGTGATTCAAACCGATTCACGTGGCCATATCCTTGGAACCTCGCCTCGGAATATGAATTGTTGACATTGATGAATGACTTGAAACCAGCTTAGATCCAATTACTCAGCAAGTAGTTCGGGCGAAACACACAACACAAGCACCTCCAAACACCTTCAGGACAAACCCTAGGCTTCCCCACTGGCCGCTCACAGCGGTTTTCAAAGACCGCCTTCCTCACCCTGGCGGCCACTTTTCAACAGAACGGAGAGAAGGGCTTCGTGGATTTTAATTTGGCAAGCTTGAGGGTCCACTTCTGTTCAACTGATTGATTGGACAAGTGACATCCAACTGTAGATACAATGTTTCCGATAAGTCCTTGGGATGGTCAGGACGTGGCCATATCCTTGGATATTCTAATCATGACCCTAGATTCTGGATCCACAACTGCTGATTCAAACGGTCGCCGCGTGGCCGCGGTGGCCCAGGCATAAAAAGAGAATGTCATGTGTCATGCGACCAGCTGAAACTTGCATCACAGCCAGTGCTTTTTTCCACCAGCTTTGAGTCCCCCTTCCGACAGAGCCGAACGACGAATCGACCGGGTACCTCCCGGGAACTTCCAGCAACAAAGCAACGATGGGGTGACCATGAGAGCGAATCAACATGAGGACCCTTCCTGGCTCGATTGGTCACTATGGAAGATCTCGAAGACTGCAAATAGATGCAAATAGGCTATATAAACACTAATAAACACCCCAATACCTTTGACAAATGAACTCAGTGAACGGATGGACGCGTAGCGGCGTAGTTGATTTTTTTGGGGAGAGGTGTGACCAAAGGCCGAAAGGATTTGGAACGGTATTCTTCTTCGATGAGCTGAATGGTCTTGAGGCTGGATTTCCAGATCTTTTTGTGCAAACCCTCCCAAATTTGAAACAAACAGCTAGTATGACAGGATGACTGACTGACAGGATGAGGAGTGGGCCACTCACTTCTCCGTGAAGCAGCCACTCTTAGCACAGAAAGAAGCCACAAAGATCTCTCTGACTGCGTGCCGGGTACACGCGACGCCTGTCGGTGGGACTTCTTTATGAGATAGGAATATTTCACACGAACCTGAATGTCTGGATCCGACTAAGCCAATCAAGGATCAGCCAATCCTCCAGCAAGAAGGATTTCCTTTTCCTCCACCTTTGGACCCCATCTCACATGCTGTAAGAATTATTTGCCACTTCCTTTTTCATGAGGAAAAGGTCATAATTGTGAGAGATGCGAGATCTGAACTCTCAGGTGGGGCTTTCTGAAAACAAATGGCCTCATCAGGCCATTGGCCGAGGTCTTCTTCTCATAGTTCTCGCCACTCACGGCCTTGGTCTTCTGCCTTGGCACCAAGCAAATCTGAGCGGAAGGGAAGCGCAAACTGCAACGTCTTCATCTTCTCAAACGGATCCAGTCGGAACAGGCGGTGGAAACCACTAGGCAGCCATTGCAGTTTGTTTTCACCAGAAAGAATTGTGCCAAGGCATTTAATTAGCATGATTCCTATTCTGACACAATAGATTTCAGGCCCGCAATAAGGGTTTGCTGGCGGCAAAGTGAAAACAATGCTTCTTGTCAGGTTCTAAAGCTTCAGAAGACCAAGGTTCAAATGACATGACCCCTATTCCCTATTCCCTCAGAAGCCTGCCACCATGGCAACCAACTTGCTAGTTGCGTGCTTCATCAAAGCCTCGCCATAAACATGACTGACATCCACCATGGCCCTGGCTGACAGGTAAAAAGGACAAATACTATATATATATATATTTGCTTTATTTGAAATTTATTTGATTCAATTTATATTAAAGAACTGGCGGGTCCCGGGGTCTTAACTTTTTGAGCCACATCCAAATCTTCCAATTTCTGCGTCACACATTTGATCCAAGTGGCAAAAGGCAGTTCTCTGTGGACTTTCCGCCTGCGGCCACCTCCTGTCGCTTTCGAGGAGACGAACAAGGAAAATGGCACGATGTAAACACCTGCTGCGACAAGGTCGCGAACAAAAGGCCGGGAACATACAAATATTACCAATCGAACCATGTAGTCGTTGACAACAGTCCTCAAAACCCTCCTGTGGTTTGCTACGCTATTTGTGGCGAAGGGAATGTACCAAGGGGAAACCTCCTGAATTTAAATATATCACTGCATGGATGAATGTTCTTGGTATTTCTTGGTAAGCATGTACGGTCCTACATCCGAGCTTTTTGAGGAATCAGCCCTTTGGAGTTGGACATGCCGGACGGGCGAACAAGGAAACTGTCCTGACTCTACCTTCGACGGAAGGGTGCCTTTATCTGCCTTTAATTTAAACATCAGGGAGCTGAATCTTTCGGGGAGCTATCAGCCATGCAAAACGTCTTGGACACGCATGGAAAAGTGTTCTGCTCCAACACGTCGTCGAAAAAATCTTCGCGTTCCATTCTGTGGCCCTGCATGTTCATGCAACAGCCAGAGTCTTGCTTGATGTTCAGTATGCATACATCACAATACAACAATACTCCTCACCTGTGAAATCACTGTACTATGCAATGTATGAAATACAACATATAGCAACATCTGACTTCGTGTCACTGAATTGAACTGCCCTGAGATTCGTGACCCGCGTCCGGTGACCCACGATCACTGCGAGGTTTCTGCCAAAGGGCCGTGATCTCTGCCAAAGTAAGGAGGAGGATCACTGCCAGTGAGGAGTGGAACATGGCGCAAGTCTTTTTTTGCGGCAATGAGAGGAGTGGAAAAGGTCCCCGAAACCCAAGTGCCTTGCATTATGCATTTGGAGCAGTAGCTTCTGGAGGTGTTGTGCAAGTGCTGAACTCACACGTGGCAGCTGACGGGAGTAAAATGATCGTTACGCAACATTACCCAACGATTCCCTCATCATTCATTGAGAAACCTTGCAGCGTAAAAGCTTGAGTAAATGGTGCAGCAACGGGAAAAGACACAGGATGTGCAAACTTGTGCGAGTGCCAGCGCCTACAACATCTACCGAATAAAGATGAAACAAGTATATTTATACTCATTACAGTCCTGAATTGATTAAGTGTCATGTCCATTGCCTTGGTTCAAAAAGGTCTGGCCATCTACTATCTACTCGGAGGTGTAGGGTAGACAAAGAAAGGGGAATCCTGGTAAATCAACCTCCAGCATGCGGCTCAGGCCAGATGGATGTGACATGGAAAGCATCTCCAGCCACAATGTTCCAACCTCTGATGGAGAGTCTGAAGTAGTTTCGCGATCTGGAAGAGCCATGAAGAGCCAATCTTTCCCCGGTTCCCAAGGCCGCAAAGCATGCCTCTCCAGGTTAAGGCTGGCACCATCTCCGTTGTAGAAACCGCACCACTTCGGCAAACTACCTTCATAATGATCTCGAACAAACACAGCACGAACAAATTCACCACATTGAAACGTTCCTCGTGAACCCAGAAGTGTTTTTAACGTAGATGGTACTCATACAAAAGAACCTGGAACCAGAAGCTGATAATTGCCAATATCTCACTCTTTAACCCACCCGGATCCTTCCTAACAGACCAGTGACTATGAGAAAATTGAGTGGTGAAATCACACCCCTCGTCACATGAAACTGATTTGCCCAGCCTTTGGTTTAGGTTTCTTGATCAACATCCCTCTGATCAAAGATACACGCCAAGTGCTCCATGATTCAGCCAAAAGGACAACGAAAACATCACATTCAAAAGAGGCCATGGACTGAAATTCATCACATGGACTGGTGGAGCCTTGGGGGGCACCGACCCGACCGCCACGCCGACCGCCAGGCCACTTCCGTGTCGGCCTTGTAGTGCTCGTAACGGTCATAAGGGGAGCCCTGTTTGGCGGAGATCTTCTTGGGATTCGCCTGTGCACCAGGGAACACGAAGAGAGAGAGAGAGAGAGAGAGTGGGTGCCGTTGGTAGCAAACATCTTTAGGGGTCCCTAAGTAAGTAACACTTACAGTATATAGAAGTTATTACATAGCCAAAATGGGGAGACACAAAAAGAAGCTGGCTCAAGAAACGGGTGGAAATGGGGGA
Organism: Durusdinium trenchii; assembly: GCA_963970005.1. Lineage (NCBI taxonomy): Eukaryota > Dinophyceae > Suessiales > Symbiodiniaceae > Durusdinium > Durusdinium trenchii. The sequence continues at coordinate 930,586 of CAXAMN010023117.1, read as the reverse complement.
GGATGGCTGAGTCTAGGTTTCCAAATCACATTGGTCGTTCATTTGCATATCGCCAAAAGTCGGATGGGGCCAAACAAAGTCTCTTTCATTCGAGGGAAAATCACTTGGAGCAAAATGATGCAGGCCAGTGGTGAAGGTGAAGCAAGTCGCACTCCGTGGCCATTGTAAGGCAGTGCGTTGATCAAACGTGAACAAGCAGCAGTGCCACTGCCATCATACGCGGCCTTCCCTCCTGCAGCTTCCTGCCCGCCACCACAGGAAGACCATCGCAGCAGGTTGGGGTTGTGCTAGTCTTGGATCGGCATCGAGCATGGCTGCTACAGCAAGGCTCATCTTTCTTTAAGTCTGCAAGTCTTTCTGAGGACACCATCGCCGGTTGCCAAGTGGTGAAACACTGAGTGATCATCTTCCTGTCCAACAAGATCAGCCTTGACACGTCCTTCTCATCTGCGACCACCTTAGTGTTGTCAGCTGCCAAGCCCTGTGGCAGAAAAGCCATTTGCGATCTTTGCGTCATTGGCCGCTGCAGGAACGCAGCCCACTGTCTCGCCCAAAATGGGCCATCAGTTGCACTGAGCTGATGTTTTAATATGTTTTAATGACAAGCTTCTGCCACATGTTGTGCAGCCCAAGGATAAGATGGTAATGGAAATCCGAAACGCAGTGGGAGGCATAGTCTTACCAGCTGAGCTATGGTCAAACCATGATCTCAAAACCCGCCACTGGCTATGGATAAGCGATTTGAAGCGAGTGTGGAAGTGGACAATGCATCCATCCCCAAACAGGTTTGCTCTCTCTCTCTATAGATTATATTGATAATTTAGATACTAATGAGATCAAATTAAATGGACACTTCCCCAGTCTCATGAAGTTTCTTGTCGCAAGACCCACATATACCAACACCCGGATCCTTCAGACCAAGACAATTGTGACAAGGGAGACCTAGATAAACCACGGTACTGTGGAAGAAAAGGACCTAGAACAAATATGAAAAAATGGGAATAGAAACAATCTGACCCACATACTGCCGCTCCAACAAGACCGTTCCCTATCCTGTTGGAACTCGATGGGATCATCTTCACCTCGGTCACCAGCATGTTTGATGGAAGATGCGGCGGATGGTGCAGCGACAGGTTTGATAAAGTTCATCACCAAAATTGTTGGAGTAAGTGACTGTGCGTTCAACTCCTGGCTGTTAGATCTGGGTGACAAACTGTGATAGAGACAAGCTGTGAGAATTCTTGCTGACAAACCTAATCAAATAAACGTGAAGCTGATAGAATTTTGGCCAATGTGACAATGTTGGCCACACCTCGAGCAAAGAGTTGTGAGATTCTGGGCTGTGGATGGGCGCTAGGAACCTTCGCTGCTGGAAACGAGAACGAGAAGACCAGTGACGAGAAAATCCTTTCCGCTCAGCGAAAACATTCAAACCAAGAGAAGAGGGAACGTAGACTATGTTCAACATCAAAACCCCTGAGAAGTGCCGTGCACCACCTGGAATCTCTATCCATCAACAGCGGGGATCCATCCTGGGTCAAAACCCACGGAGACGCACACACGTCCGCCCCTCAGCAACAGACCGGCAGGGACGCTGCTCCTGAGCACTTGTGCTGCGTGTCTGACACAAATTCCTGAATAAAAATACATAAGTGACAAACAAAAAACATCAATACAATATCATAACATATCACAATATATCTACAGTATAAATATGAACATGTATAAACATCCTATAAACTCAAAAGGTGAGATTCACGATCACCAATCACGAGATCGGATTTCCGTTCACGGACCCCGGGTCTCGGAAAGCCATGAAGAACGTGCCGTGGTGAAAGAGTGGAGTCAGTGGAGTCAACCATCAGAAGCTGCTTTTCTTCAGGGTTCATCCTGCGCCTGCCCTCATTGAAAGATCTACCAATAGAATGGCTTACTTGGAAGCTACAAAATACGGTGCTTTGGTCCATGCGCACTTCCTGTCCTGGACTCCCCATCCCCCCCAAAGAAGGAACCAAAAGCAAAACCCACCTGGGTCGACTTGAGGGTCCTCTCACCATTTGGTCTACCCATCCAGACCGTCGGCTGCTTCTTTCTGTCAGCTCCAAGGCTCAAGTTCATCTTACTCTTCTTTCGCACCTTCCGTACCTACCGCTCGGTAGGTTCGAAGAGAAGTGAGGTTCGAAAGGACCTGCTCGAAAGACTGGCAGCAACGGAGACAAGGAGAACCGCACGTGTTAAAAAGAGATGTTTTGTGAGATGGTGAATATCTCCCATCAAGAGTCAAACCCAAGTTCTGCCTCCTCAGAATCCATCTGTTTGCTTGTTAGGTTGCATTTAGGTTGCACTTGCACGATTCCTTACAGACCGTCAGACTTTTAATGCTGCAATATGCTACATGTTTTTTCTTCTCCATGAACAGTAGGTGCAGTCCAGTAGGCAATTGTTGGAAACGTCTTTCTGCACCAGTGCGTGCAACGATCAGTTGGCCGCATCTTGCCTGGCATGGAAGATTCCAGCCGTTCCCAGGTGGCCCCTTCAGCCAGCCTTTGTAGCTTTCACTTCTGGCTCCTCTCAGGCCATGCTACTTCGGAAACATCTTGAAAGTAATTTGCTCCCGGTTCATCTGTACTGAAGACTTAGTGAAACTACTTCCCCCTGAACTGCTGTGCTTCGCTTGATCACGACCAAGACCAAGACCCATCGAGGCTGGACCCATGGTCGGTGCAGGCAGCACACATTGGCCGAACCACCGGCTCCCGGCTCGGCCGAAGAAGTGGCACACCTGGTGGCCCTGCTATTGCACACTCTTGGGGTCCTGACTGGAGACATGGCACTGGGGTCTTTTGAGACGTGGCAGCCACTGCTGGCATTCTCAAAATTTCGTAGAGCAATTGTTGCTGAAATCGTTGTGTTGCTGGTACAGTAATGGACGCGACAATCGAAAAACATACCTGCAAATAACGAAGCAACAACTCAATGCAACTCATACAATATAATAGAGCAGAACAATAACTGTGTATGTACACCACCGCAAGTACTTCTTCAAAATCGTTGGATCCCCTTGTAGTGGATGCAACATGCACTTGGCCCAGCGGATAATTATCATGTTGCATTGATCCATATCTATAGCCGCTGGGTTCTTTCTGGGCAACCTCGTGCAAAAAACTCTATACCCCGAGTCAATTACTCACGCTACTGACTTGGTCACCAAGTGAGTAGCTGGGAGATGGAAGGGAAGAAAGATTGGTTGCGCCTCGCCGCCAAAAAGCCATTCGGCTCCACCACTCACTTAGTCTTCATAAAGCGGTTTCCTCGTCGCTAACGGCCAGCAACGCTCCTCATTCTGAAGGAACACTCCTCCTCACTGAATTATGCTAGTTGCATTCAATGGGTGTAAACAAAAACTGAGGTGTACTGCAGCAGAGTTTGCTGTGACTGGCAGCACCAAGGAAGCCGTTCCAGCTTCTGCAGAAGGTATCTTTGACGATGATTGAGCGTTCTTGCCACCAAGCCGGCATGTATTGGATGATGCCTGATCCATTGTCAAGTTCAGCTCTTTTAGCTGACCCAAGTCATCATGCTGAAGCATAGCAACATCCTTGTCTGCAACCTCTGACACTCGATCTTCAAGTTGCGTTCATCAACGTGGTGGTCAATATTCAAATTCATTCAACATCAACCTCCTTCATCAACATCTTGCTATTTAAAGCTGCTACATACATGGCCAAGGTCTTCCATCCAGTCATCCAGCCCGAGATCGTCAATTCACCTGCCCCCAACTCCTCTGGCACCGCCGCCAGGCTTACCGTCGGCTCCGGTGGTGGCCACCTGGGCAGTAGGATGACATGGATCTTCATTACATGAAAGAACACCTTGACCGACCCTGGATGACCTGAGTTAACATAGTTAACCATCTGATCATATATTGTATATCGATTCCAAATAGATTTCTCTCAAACGCATGACTCAAGCGAAAGAGCGAAACACTTCAGTCAAGAAAAACAGAGAATCCCACCTCAATGTTCGCTTGCAACACGCAGTGGCATGAAACAAACAACAGGGTTTTATTCATCCTCAAGTCTCTTGCAAACGAAGACACCAAGGTTGTATGCATACAATTAAGTTTGTTGTTTGTTCATGCCAACCGGCTCTCTATAACTATGAGTCTCCTCACTTGTGCACCAACTCCGATCCTCCAAAGCCCCAAAGCGGCTCATGCCCTGCGGCTCACGCGGCTCACGCGGCTCGGCTGGATGATCTTCCGTGGACAGCCCAAGCCTTGCCGATGGGATGTCGGTGCCTCTGCGGGTGTCCTTTTACATTGGTGCCGCTGTGTATGTTCTTGTTGGACTGTTCGATTGCTTCATTTTGCGTCCTTTGAATCGTTTATATAGATGCACGATTGGCTTTTGCATTTTTGCCTTGATACCAGGCTGCTGCTCCACTTCTGTTTTGGAAATCTTGATTCACACAATACTTGCAGTATGAACATGTCCAAAACGAACCTGCATCACACTATATACGACACTGCTCAAACCCTTTGAGTTGAAGAGTTCATCAGTCTGTGTGAGTGGATTTCTTGAAGTTGTGGGTTCCTTCACCCATCGAAGCCGCTGTAACAAACCCGGCCCTCCACGGTGGATCGCCAATTGCCCTGGGTCGGCACAAATGGCGTTCCATATATTAACATATATACGTACAGTTCTATAGTTCATGAAGCGGAAGAAGAAACGCATAGCTTCTTGTTCCTAGTAGTAAGGCCCTTGTTCCTAGTAGCGATGCACTTGTTCCTAGTAATACAATTATACATGGGTTAACATGGGTTTATACGTGTCTTTTCACATCCAATGAGATTTTCCAACCACGCATCACATCCTTTGACCGCCTACGCACCGACATGCACCGACCATGTGGAGTTGACATTTTAAATTACTTCACCTGCAACGTCTCTTCAACATGTCACTTCAAGAGCCGCTACCACTTGGGCCTCGGCTGCCGTTGGGCCTCCCATTGATGGATACATGATGATACATGAGAATATGCGGGGAATTCTAGATAGCCACATAGAATGCCTGCGCGATCCTGCGCGCCTTATAGAATAGAATGTCCTTGAATAGGCCGAACACATTTCAACAGAGTTCCCTTGGATCCAAACTGCGGGACTCCCTCCATCACCACTTTGTCTCTACGGGACGGTCACAGGCAGAGTGGATCGGTATGTCCTGAAGAACCTACCAAGCGATGGCCTTCCCTTATTAGCGATGGCCTCCAACCTAATAGGTTGATGATGTGGATTATTGTGGTGTGCTGTCACTGGTGACCTTGTGAAGGACCCAACAACACCATCAAGGGCCTTTCACGTTCGCCTACAGTTTTGCAGAATATAATGGAATATACCATCATATTCCGATTGGGCGAAGGAGCCGCCGAAACCGCTTGCGTCGGATCGTGGGCCCGGCTCGAAGGACCAAATCACCCTCCAGGGGGCCCGGCTCGGACTCCGCGAAGGCTGGATCCGTCGGATAGGCGAAGAACCTCGTGGAGCGCCCGGCGTTTCCGGAGGCGTTTGCTCTGATGGATGAGAAGCTAGAAGCTGTCCTGGGAGTTGGGAAATTGAAGCAAACCCTGGAAGGTTTTGATGCTTTACCAAGCAAGTCTTAGCCAAGAGCTGAAAGAGGTGGTTTATAATATTACATATATATATACACACAGTATTTCAATGTATTTCAGCTCTTTCAGCTCTGAAGAGCAGATGAGCCTGAGTCTCAGTCTTGAAGCCTCAGGGCTAACTTCAGCCTTCATTGAAGATATGGTATTTAGGATGTACTTGGATACTTTAAAAGGTCCAACTATCTGAAGATGGAGTCACAAATGACCTTATGAGAAAAACATGGTTGCACCGGAACATCAATTCGTCGATCATCTGTGGCTTGGAGGCTGAATGCCCTATTCCTTCATGGGCGTTTGTACTGCATCAATCCATTATTCTGTAACCTCCTGGTGAACTAGGCGAAAAATGATCCCCTCCTGTAGCTTCAGGAGTCAATCAATTCTTTGACACCACTTATCGGCTTAACGTGGCAGTTGGTGAAAGTTCGTGCACCCATTGTGTGAGTGTTGAGGAAGGCATACAACTTGCACAGCTAGTCCGGAAGGTGTAAAGTCTTCTGGACACTCGGCGTTTTGTTTTTCGCTCACGGAGTGCTCGGCAGGGAAAAGGTTGGGCGAAGCTTTGCAGATGTGTGGGCAGATCGTCACGACCAAGGACTTGGTGCACTTTTTACAGGTGATACGGCGAACATCCTGTAAGAAGTGAGTTGCTTGGTACGTTTGCTGTGCGACATCGAAGCCTATGAGCCTTGTGATTCTTCACAAATGACTCTTGAAAGGTGCCTCCCGTTGCCTCACGTCCGATCGCCCTGGGAGATCTCGGTGTTCGACGGGGCGTGGGGATCTGGCTCCCTGGGGACCGGTTCCGGGTTCGACGATCACTTCTCTTGGTACCAGTTGCAGCTTGATGTTGTCTGATCGTATATACCTAAGACCTCCGGTGGTGTTAGTAAAACTAACGCTCGAAGCTGGAATGCAAGCTTCAATTATCGCTCGCAGGTAGAATGTTCGCTCGAAGCGAAAAAGAACGCTCGAAAGTATGTGGTGCAATTAAAAATTGCTCTTTTGAGTTCACCTCTCAGGTGTCACAAGACATTGATTGATATTGATTGATATTATTTTAGCCGTTTGGGGAAGTCTGCACGCCTGACTTTGCCTGACCTTAAATGGATTTAACTGTCCGAAGTAGTTGATTTGGGCGACCGACTGACCGATTTAGAACACGGTCGCTTTTTGAGCCAGATGACCTAAAATGTCAGCCTCAAAATCCGGTGGGTCGATTCTTCCAGGAGTTTTTCAATTGTTCCAGCAGTCACTGGAACAATTCTGAGTCTATTCAGAGGTATTTCAATTGTTCCAGGCTAGGCCACCTACCCAAACATCATCTTAAAAAAGATCCGACTGCTGTCCAAACACACCCCACAGGTCGAGGTTCCGTAGTGGGCGGGCGCCAGTCCAGCCCAAGTCCTCCCAATGAGGCAGTAATCGATCCTAAACCTGCCCAACCCAGGCTTGAGTATGGTTCAAACATGTTCAAACACATTTCCAATGGTTTGGCCATGTTTGGCATTGGAATTGAGTATATAAAATCCTGGTCTGACTGGGAATACCTTCGCGTAGTTGCAAGACGGGCCTGATGGTCGGTGGAAGACCTTCAATCAAAGGATTTCAGAGGCAAAAGGCTCTTTGAGTCCTCTGAATCGGTGCTGTGCTCAAGGCTTTTCTGAATCGGTGAGGGCGGGAGGGTCTGTCGTAGGTCCTAAAGAATCACACACGATCTTCGCCATGGAGACCACGTAAAGATGTGTAAAGCTTGGATTCTCTGCTCTTCCTGCGCTAAGCATGCTTACTGCACTCATTGGTTCCAATATGTTCCAATGCAGCGGCTGTGGAAAGGAACAACTGTCGGCTGTGCTGGAAACCTGATTGGGGCCTAGTTTCATCGTGAATCATCCTGGATGCGTCTCATGTGCCCAGCAGAACATAAGTTGCCCGGAGAGCACCAGTTAAAGGAACGACTTTATGATGGTGCCTCTGAGCGGGTCATTCTTCGAGGTTTATTTTGTCCCATGATACTCAAAAGTGAAGACCAGGTCACCTGGAATTCCGATGATTCTTGAAGACTAAGGCATCAAATTCCTTCAAGTATCTTCAAGCGATTTCAGTGTAGACAGTGTAGACCGATGTTTGCATGGTTCTGCGCTCAAAAAAGCTCCATATATGATGGAATTGTGCATCTAAGCTGAAGCATGCCGGATCACGAAATCCCGGCCTTGAACAATTGCTCCCAGCTAATCCCAGCTATGTGCGGCCCGGGATGTGTGACCATCCGCAAAGAACCGTCCCATCTCTGTGAGATCCGACGGTGATTTGCCTCCCACACCCAGACCCAATCCGTCCTGAGCTGAAGCCTCCCCCAGTGGAATCCACTTTTTGTCCACCCACCTCGGAAATCGTCCTAGCCGACCGGCGGCCACATGCGGCCAATGACAGTCGCTGCATGAAGCGGATGCTTTGGTCAGTTTTGGTTGCCCTGTTTTGGTCAGCCAAATGAACCTTATGGATCTAGGCTGATCCATTCACCAATATTCAGGATCTCAGAAGGCACAAACCCTCCAGTACTGACAGCCTGAAGATGGTTCTGGATGTCGAAGAAAGGACCGCACAGCTGAAACTGGGAACGACTGCTAGTTAAAATAGGCAAAAAGCTGAGGACCCACCGCGCATTTGTTCTTATTCTTATTTTTATGATTTCTATGTCTTTGAGAGGTCTTTGATGACTTTGATGGGTGAACTTGAAACATTCTTCTTCGACGATCCTGTGAAACATCTCCCAGAACCCGATCACACCCGATGCAGAATGGTGACGTGTCAAAGTCCAGAGCACTCTGCGGTATCTGATGCCTCGGCGGCTGAGTCTCGGTGGCGGAAGGCCATCGCTCTTAGGTTGGAGGCCATCGCTGTTAGAAGCAAAGACAAAAGAAACGAAGAAAGGTCTAATGTACAGTAGTTTGCTATTAGTCAGTCTTTTCGTTGTGGTTCAGGAACGCCATGCGAAGCCACTGGGGCAAAAACGGCTGGGCCGAGATCGTCAGTCTTCAACTGCTATCCCAACAGGCTAAAAGTTGGACCCCAAATAGAGGGACATCGTCCATTGCCTGGAAGCGCTCTAAACATCTCAAGGTAAACCTTATGCAATAGGCACCATACCATACATTACATGTCAAAGTAAAGCTCGATTGGCCTGTCATAGTAGTCTGGTTGTAGATCTGCCAGTTCAGTGTCGCGTGCCAAAAAAATACTCTATTAAACTCCTTGCACGTGAACAAGTGGAAGAACTGCACTCCGGTTCCAACTGCACTCTGCGTTTCTCCCGTTGCTGAGCCGGTTCCGTTCCGCTGAGCCGGCGGCTCTTCCGACCACATCTGTGAGAGTAGTGGCCTGTCGGCGAAAGAGCCCCACGCAGGGAGATGGGGAGAAAAGGCGAAGATGGAGATGCCCCAACACACGACTTCCAAAAACGCTTCAATTCTTATGTTTTAAACATAAGGTACTTGTTCATGTTCACCAGTTCTTTTGGGGGTCTCCCTGTTCTTACATCCGCATTCCAGAAGGCTGTTTTGAGGTTAAGTTTGTGGGGAGAGATTGGAAGTGAGTTGCTTCGATTAAACTGTAAACATACTATTCAACTCATCGAGGCACGTGTATACTTGTAGCATAGTTTTGTATATCTCCACTCATAAGTTTCCAAAGTGCCACTGACAGTCAAGGGTCTCTTTGTAGAGAAGTGCATTAGACTGACAGCAGCCAGAGGCCCCTTTTCGCAGTTCATCCAGAAGACGAGGTCGCTTGGCCTCTGAGCATCTCACGTTTGGTGCGAGGCTGCCCTCTAGTGGTGATTAGGCAGCCAAGTCAGACACAGCATGACAGCCGAACGCCTACGCCTCTCTGGAACGAAATAAGATTGAGGCGGATTGATCGCAGTAGGTCCTTTCCAGGTAAGGGTGCGATTTGAGACCACATCGCATCGTTTGTTTCACCCCAAATCTCCAGAAGCTTTAGAATCATTACGTGCCCTCCATGATTGCCTGCAGAACCTGACTTGCATGCAGTTTTCCTGCAGATTTTTCAATACGACAAGGAAGGCTTCAAACCACTCGGAATAGCTTCGTAAATATTCTAGCTGATCAATCTTATCTACTCAACCATGACTTCTTGATGACGCAAGAACAGGATACACTGGATACACCCCCTCTTCGCCAGCACTGGGCATATCAGGTCAATCACCCACTTCTGCAAGTCGGATCAAAGATTGCTCCACTTCTTCACTAAATGGTCTATTTGGAGTCACCCCGACTAAAGGAGGGAGACATCGACATCAACTTCACGACCTTTCTGGGGACCTGCCGGAGATCCGCAGATTTCAGAGCGAGGGGAGCGCACAAAGGCATTCGTCGGGAGCTCGAGCTCATGAGATGTGAAGACAGCGAACGTCAACAACTACCAAAGCAAATGAGCCGACCAATGACCTGGAATCACCCAGGAAGACGCTTGGCCTTTTGGTACTATAAGTCCAAGCAAAACAAAACTGAGGGAAACCATATTGGATTCTCTGTTCAGGGTATTGTTCAAAACCACAATCTGTGTTCATATTTTTAAGTCCGGTTACCGACTGCCTACCAAAGCTAGAAAACAGAGATGGCTGCCATTGACAGACTTTTGTCCTCTCTGAAGGAAGAAAGTAGATTGTAGGATCAATAACGCTTTGAAAGACATGGCTTAAAACAGGTTCCGGAATCCCCGAAACAAGAAAACAACATAAAGCAACCACCTCTCGAGCTGCCCAAAGATCTCTCTCGCTTCCGTAAAAAGCCTGCATGGGCCGGTTCCACTGGAAGCAAAGACTTCAACTGCCGCAGCAGGCTGCCGCTGGCGATTCGCCGGGAGAGACAGGAGCGACATCTGCCCGAGGCAGACAGGCTGCCGCTCCTTTATTCGTGGCTCAGCAACAGGTCACATCAGTCCAATCACCAGGTTTGACAGACCATCATGCACCTGTGATACATGGTAGTTGGACATGGAGATGGTGCTTCTGATGGGAAAAAAGGTCGCCTTCTTTCAACAGTCAGACAATACCCCACGCCTGAAGCAATCCGATGATTCATATGATTCATATGCCTGATATCCTCTGATGGGGGATACCGATGAGAGAGTAGCAGTGGCCTCATCCTTTTTGAGGGACCCAATTGACCCATCTCTGATAGCGATGGCCTCCATCCTAGTCACTTAGTAGCCATGGCCTCCAACCGACGGCCTCCCTCCATCCGAGTAGCTGAGTAGCGCGATGGCCGTACCGGTACGGCCAAGGCGGTGAATTGGATTGAACTGGCAGAGTTGATGAAGCAACACAGAATTGCAACGGCCGACCCCCTCAAGTTATGGCAACGGTTACGGAAGTCCGCCTTATCAAAACAAGCCTTCCTCCATCTTCCTCCCATTCTTTGGTTTGTTGCTGTTGGGCCTTTTATTTTCTGTCCTTTCCTTCCCTTCAATGGTTGTTCTCTGATCAAGCCAGTGGTCACAAAGGGTACCCCTTATGAGGCCTGATCCCCCTATGTAATTGTGCATGCCACCCTCCCTTAAACCAAGCCTTCCTGCCATCTCCAGGTTTGTGGCCTTTCCTTTCCTCTAGTTTCCTATCATCGTCCCCTGGATCAGGTTGGCACGAGATTGAGCTACAAGAACCCTATTCATGCCACAGATTTTTTTGTAAATTAAGGGCAGGACTTGCGGCTTTTCCAAGCGACGTCTGGTTATCAATCCAGTCTTGGCATTGGTGCATATAGAGGATAACAACAACAACAACAACAAATAACCCAAAAGGATCTGTCATGGGATTTCCACTCTGCACGATTCTTCCTCGTCTCACCTTGCTGGCCCATCTCTGTCTTCTTGGTCCCGGCGGTGAAGTCATATGCGGAATCGTTCCATGTGCAGCGCTTCGCATTTTCGGCTCGAGTTCAACAGGACTTCGCAACCTAGCGAATCTGATGGTTTGGAAACCTCATTGAACCACCAATTTCTTTTTCCATTCGGACACTATTCATAGCTAATTAACCCGTGTCAAAAGTCTTGGTTCACATTGGATGGATTGGATCTGCTTGCATTGGCGCTTTGCAGGGGCCCATTGTGTTCCACATCGTGTTCAATCCATCCAGCCAAGGGCCAGGGACACGGTGGGACACAGTCAGTTCCGCTTTTAATGGAAGACTTGATTGAAGGTTTGGAGAGGGCAAACACATGTGTTCGTTGATCATGATCTTAGATTATAAGATTGCTTTACCCGCTCCCGACACATACACAGCTGAAAAGGTGACAGTACTGAGGCCATGAAATTCTATGCACACACACGTGGAGCACATTCGTCCTTACACTTCCACAAGCTCTGGAAACCAAAGAGCTTCAGATCAAACCAGCTTCTCCCTTCAGAACAGAAGGGTGAGGTGACGTTTTATGTCTACCGGACAGTGATCAGGAGGCAAATTACCCAGAGTCCCACCCCGTCCTGGCTTGGATATATGGAGAACACCCTCAAACAAATGTTCCATCTTCAAGGTGCCTCTGGCTATCTTGAGTGGGTAGAAACCAAGCTGAACTCCAAGCGCCTTTCTCTCAGAATAACTAGACCGGTGGAACCTTCCAACAAACTGTTCGGAGCTTAAGCTACTTGTCATTTCTCTTTTCCATTCTTTTCCCCTAGTGCTTTAGCCTTTCAAAGGACTCTTCCAGGCGCCATCTGCTTCGACGCAGGTCTGAGACCTCCTGGATCTCGAGGCAGCCAGCAATCGACAACCGGGGCCCGTAGCTCTGGAAACGTGTGGAAGATCCAAAGCTAAGCCGACGGCTCTGACAGACACCCAACAAGAAAACACATGAAACATAACCTGGCCATCCAAAGACGGAACAACCCACCATAACCCAACAACTCGTTCAAAGAAAAAATGGACCTGGCCCTCCAACGAAGCAACTTGCACGTGGGGATATGATCAGTTTCTCCATGTTGAGGATCAACAAATCATCGAACAAAAGCGCAACGAGCCAACAGTGGATTTGCAAAGGTGAAAGGATACGATACGAGCATTCTTTTCCAACGGATTGAAAGCAAATGGTCCAAGCCTCTAAATCCTTTCAAGATGGAAACCCACACAGGAACAACCAGGAAAGTGGAACAACCAGGACAGTGGGCACCACATATATATATATATTACAGAGATAGAGGGATGCGACATTGCTTGACTTTGGTACTAGCACAAGTTGGGTTGGCTTTTCCTGGTAGCTGTTCGACGAATCGGAGATTTGTGCTTTTTATCCTTTTTTCCCGGAGATTTTGGGGTGTTTGAGCTAGACCACTCAAAGCTCACTGTCTTAGTCGATTTGGAGCTTACCAAGCGAGAGAACAGAGTCGAAGCACACAGATTGATGATTAAACTATTGAACTTCTTCTAGTAGCGTCCTTGCTCCTACTTCTTCACTGCTCAACACTGCCCAGGACAGTACACAGTTTCCATGTTTGGCTCAGTAACAAACACCATTCGTCGATCATCGGCCTAGCTCAATCACTGCTCAATCGGCTTGGCCAAGAGCGGTTATTTGAATTTGGATTTGTGGATGAGGCACGTGGGAAAAAAGTACCAACGTCACTCAACGTTACTTAGCCAGACTTAGTCATGTTGGTCGAAGCTGAAGCACAGGCACCCAAGTAGTTCTTCTCCACGCTCAGACCATCCAGTGCCTCCTTGGGGGGACAGATTCCCACCGATGATGAAATCCGGTCCATTTCTCCGGTGATTTCTGCACATTCGGGCAGGTCTAAACGGCCTGCCATGCCCAATTAGAGCGAGGATTTGAAGCTGATTCCCTCATTTTCCGGGAAACAAAGTTCAATTTGTTGGCAAAGTGAACCATTTTGCCAAACAATTACAGGCTATAGCTACTGGCTACTGACTTGGTGTCCAAGGGATCAAGTAACGGCCGAAATGGGAAGGTTGATGCTCAGGAGTGGGCTCCACAGGATAGCTGACCATTAAATCTGGATATGTAAGTCGCATCGAACAGTTTCAGAAACACAAGTTATGTTCAGAAATCTTTACTGAGAAAATCGCTTTGCAAAGAACCCAAACAAACTATATGTAGGTCTAGATATGTATGTCCAAGTCGTGGTCTCTCTCATACATATATATATAATATATAGACAGTAATAGAACTAGCGCTCTCGAAAGTCTCGGGACAAATGTTGCTCATCTGGAACACCGCGAAACACAAGCTGCGATGCTCGTTGGGTCCTCAGGCTCAGAAATTCAATCTTCAGACTGCTTGGACCGACTTGCCCAAGAGTTGGACCATGGGTAACCCAAGGGTTGGGTGAGACATGATGACCCTTCTAAGCCTAAAGCAGCCAGTGGGAACATCCTAACCACTGGGCAGTTGATAGCTTCAAGAGCAGCATCCAAACCACTGGGCAGTTGGCAGATCACCACATAAAAGTGAAAAGTCTGAAAAGTACATCGACGATCAGTCCATACGTCGCAGCTGCGACCAGCTCGGGTGCGTCTTTTGCGAGTTTGCAAGGGCATCCATGCATGATCCACGTCCAAACGCCAAACTCTACAAATATATATATGTGTCCATTGTATTTATTTGTATATATATACAGAAACAGTACATGATTCTTCTAATCATTCCAATCTCTTCTGTTTCATGACTGCAGTCTACAGCCTTTAAGACATGTCTATCACTTCAGGATAACAATCCACATATTTGCTTACATGCAGTATTTGGACTGTGTCTTTTTAGGTGGATCACTGGGTTTAATATGGTTTCACAGCCTTTCTGACTTCAGAGATTCAATGACCTGAGCAATGCCTCGCTGCGCACCCGACGTCAACTCACTGGTTGCAGAAGCAGCACTTCGACGGAAACGCAAGGCCTCATACCTTGCATCTCACGGCCTTGGAAAACAGGGGCGGACAGTTGGGTGAGGAAATGGAGGTGGTTCATGGTGGTTCTGAAAGTTCGGACCATGGTCCTCTTGCGGCTTTCAATTGAAGTCGAACAACCGGAACATGACAAAAGTTGAAGGTTGAAGAGATCAAAACAGGTTCGCGCACAGTACGCACCACCCTAAACTACTCCAACACCTTGTTGTCATTGCCAAAGGAATGTCCCTGAGCAGTTCACACGAACAACATCAGTGCCTTCGGTTCAGACTTGTGGATCTGAGGTTCTGGACGACCATCTTGCTTATATCTTTCAGCAGGGAATATACATCGGTATGGAGCTTGGATTGGTGCTTGCTGAGGATACCTTTGCCAGTGGCTTTCACATGGTCCATGTTCAAACATTTGATGTGATGCTTCTTGTCATTTCTTTCTGTCCAAATAATATAGCCTAATGAAATGAAAAGAACCACTGGGTCTTAATTGTTATTTTCCTGGATTTATGGTAATATATTCTTGAACCATAAAATACAAACGTTTTTTTTTTTGCGACATGGGGGATAGCTCCTGGGTATCTTGGGTGTCTGAATGCACTGGAAGTGCCTCTAAAACGCATAACAACGATGTGAGTGACAGAGTGATAGTCATTTTGGTGCACTCATATGTTTGGAGCTGGTTTCCTTAACCATGTGTCTCCAAACCTCCTTGAAAAGCAAATGCCTCATCACCCCAATCATCCCCACCGATCCACTCCCCCATTCTCCCCTCAGGGCGCGGCCGGCCGCCTTCAATTGGCTCAGCCATGGTCAAGCGCGGCGCTCAGGCGCGGCACTTTGGGGCTTTGATCGGCTGGGTGGGCGCGGGGAAGGGGATCGGCTTCCTGGAGCAGAGACGCAAACGAGACGAGGAGGCACGAGACGGGGACATCGAGGATGTGAGACGCGCTGGTCTACCGGTTGAAGATGTTTTCGTCTGTGGGAAGATACACTTCACCAATTGGAGATGAAGGCGTGCAAGTCACCACCGAACATCGTCTTTGGAGGTTGAACAACCTCGTCGGTCAGGACAAGCGCCTGTCGTTTTGGAAACCATACAGGGAACAAAACACTATCTTTCTATATATATAAGCATATATAAGCTAGAATTGTATGTTTATCACGTTTAAAATCCAGGTTTCAAATACACATGGTTTGACATTTTGAGGATGCCGGCCAGCACCTGCTATGCAGGGTCCAAGGCTGTTTCAGTCCAACAACACCATCAAACACCGGCAAATGAAGGCCCTGGGTCTCGAGAATGTTCGTCTTTTCAAACCCAGGAAACCCAAACTCAAACCACTCATCGAAGGAATCGGCAAGTGTTCTGTGCGGCTAAAGTCACTTGAGTGTGGCCTTATCTTGGAAACCAAAAATACATCTGCAGGTTAGGGTGTTGTGTCATGTGTACTATGTTACTATATGCTTTGGGGGCACCAAACCATACAAAACCACTCCTTTGATGATGTTTTCTCGAGTTCTTCGAGGTCTTTTCTTGCCCCCTAAAAACCAACGACGACCGGCGCAGTATGACGCAGAAGAAACGAAGACCAAGCAGCCCATCTTTGTAGAGGATTGGTTTGCATTGCACCGGCACTGAGGGGTGCATCACCGGGCTGTTGCGATAACCTGAAGGGCGGAACCACCTACCGGTTTTTGGTTGGATTTCGGGCGGTGTTCCCCGAAAAGGCGGGTTGAGGTTTACAAGAAGGAGTCAATGTGGATATATGTGGATTCATAGGAGGCTGATGTGGACTTGAAGACTTGATCTGGTTTGTGAGGCTTTTGGAAAGGTATCAGAATATCATCATATCCATCAATTTCCAAGTCAAGGTGGCATAAACGCCCAGGTCCGAGTAGTCGAGATGACCGGACAACCCTTCCAAAAATCCAAGTGTTTCCTGCAGGATTTGTGTTGATGGAAGAAACTCTCAACCCCCGGGAGACGTGAAAAGCATAGGGTTTGCCCCGTTTGCCTCGTCTGCACTTTTGGTTATATATACGGCAGTTGTTAAGGTTGGGTGTCTGAGCGGAGGTCCTCATCGGCGTGTCCGGCTGATTCCAAATACAACAAAAGCATTCATTCACCTTGAGATCTTGGAAGTGCATTTCGGCTGCGCAGGCTCGCAGAACCTTCTGGGCGCGAGCGTGTGCTCCTCTCGACCGCGCTCTCATTGTGGTGCTGTGCACATTTTCGGGCTTGGCGCTGGTCACCTTCCGTGGCAGGCTCGTGCTTTGGTGGTCGACAGTCGACTTTTTGTGGCAGGCGCGGGAGATTGAAGCGGTTTTACATTGATGTGCAGACTCGTGGCAGGCGCAGCACTTTAGGCATGGTGGTGGTCTTGGCGCGCTCTGATTTCAAGGCAGGCGCAGTGAATCGTGACCTTTGGACATGTGGCTCGTTTTCAGAAATCGGAGGAAGTCTCGAGCAAATGCTGCGCTTTGGCATCTTGATGTTGTCTTTGGAAGTGCTTTTCATGCCAAAGGCGATGTGAACCTTGATGTGTAGATTTCGTGGCAGGCACAGCACTTTGTAAACTTGGAAGTGCAGGTTTCGTTGCGTGCGCAGCAAATCCTAGATGCGTGCTCCAGACCCCGCGCCTCTAGACATAGAACTCTAGAGCCCCAGATCCAGAGCTCTTGACAATCTCTCAATATCTAAGACTTTTGCACCTGATCCCTCTGGATGTCTAGGCGTTTAGATCTTCCTAGACCATCCTAGACCTATAGACCTCTAGATCTCTGGATCTCAAGACCTCTGGACATCTAGACCTCTAGATCTCTCTGGAGCACAATACGTCTAGATCTCTAAACCGTCTGCTTCTACACCTCAGACCTTAGACCCTTAGACCTCAAAGCACTGTTTGGGGTCTCTTCCCATATGCCTTTCAACAGTTGATCTCTATACATTGGCTCTCAGCATCTCAGTACTCATCCATCAAATCTCCCACGCCCAAGGGGTTGCTTGGGCGAGGGCACAAACCAGGCGCTTCCTTCAAAACAAAGTGCATCACTATAAGAGCTATACACACATCTAATATAGATAGGTAAACTCTGGGAGCATGGATCTCGCGGACGAATGCGGATGCTAGTGACCTGGATGGCAACAATCCTCCTATTGATGGCAACAATCCTACCAAGTTTGCCCGACTGCCAGCCTCCAATCTGAATACATACACGATATCAACAACACGAACCCCACCGCTCTGAACCCCAGCGCCTTTCTGTACCTACTGTAATCTTACCATCAACTCGGGCCCTCAGGCCACCGAAGGTTTCACGTGAGCGCTCACGTGTATCGATCGAGATTGGTCGACCGGGCACGTTGGATGTGCTCCTCCAAGCCCTGAATGTCGGTCGACCAACTCCTGGGCCATGGACACAACAGTTCGACTTGGCATCGGCTGGGTGATGGGATGGCACAAGTGCATGGTCTTCGGAAATCTTAAGCCTGGCGCATGGTCACGTCAAAATCGATTGAGGTGAAGGCACGGGGACCGACGACCGCCCCATGAGAGTTTTCTCCCAAGATCTTCTTTTCATGTTGAAATGACCGGAACGTCCGATACCCCAGCTCTGTCATTGAGAGCCAGTGTAAAAAGGAAACGTTTCTCTTATAGTGATAACCACTGTGATAACCTGCTTAGTGATACCTGTGACAGGCAATTTAAAACTTGACTCACTTGATCAAAAACACAAAATATCGAATTGTCTTCCCAAACATCGATTGCCTAGCTTCACGCCCAAAACCAGCATCTCCACTCACACACACAGCCCATCTTCAACATTCTTCAACACCCAGAAATATCAAAGCAGGACCCCCAAAGTCGCCGAGGCACATGGATATGGTGGCGTTTTCCATCTGCAACCCATCGAAATGGTGCCAAAAGTCTCGAGTAATTGAAGGGCTTAGCAAATTCACCTCAGCAAAACCGCCGTATCTTGCGCGCGGTCCGACCGGATCTTGCGCGCCGGACTCCGGACGCGTGTAGGTGAACGGCCCCCGTTTTGGATTATTTTTTTTAAAAATACAACAAACATAAAACACCTTTATGTTTTTTTTTTTTTTAAATGTTTTATGTATTCATCAAGCACCTTTAGGTCAACATAAAGGTGTTAACACCACTTCTGGATCGTGGATGCGCATGTTTGGTTGAGACCTCTGAAGAGAAGTTCTGAGAAGGGTCACCGCGACTCACCGCGGGTCTGATCTTCCCAAAGCCGCAATCAAATGGAGATCACCCATTTCTCTTGCAGGAACTCCTGCACCATCCTGCACCTCTTGAGATGAAGCATGTGAAGCTCTAATGGTCAAGGCGCAGGATGCAATTCCATGGGTCACAAGAACTGTGCCTTGCCTGGGTCGCCAGGTGTATTTATGGTCCTTCTGAGGCACCTGGACAAACTGAAATCAATTCCCCGGAAGAACCCCAGAAAATACACAGCGCCATGGTCTCAGTTCGCACACAACCCCGCTTTGGCAGGACAGTTCGCCAAAGCCGACTTCCGACCCTTCCAGTGACCTTGTAGGAAACTACCGTAAACTACCCTTCAAAAGCACTACCCCAAAACCAGCTGCTCAAATGGGAATCGCAATGAACCTCATGGTCTCCCAGAGCCGGCCTCACCTAGTTCAACACATCCAGGGCGCGAAGGCATATCCAAACGGCAGCCTGGATATGCTGCAGTTGGCATTCTGGTCTCTGCAGTAGATTCGGCTGTTGACACTGTAAATAAATATGGTCAACTTCTCTGACTTTGTTGCTCCATCTTACTCTCAAAACTGCAGCATTGCTGTGTGACCAATCATCTTCCCTTCGCAAATTCACTTTGAGGTTCGATGACAAGGGCCCATACTTTTTCTGACCTGCCCCAACAATTGGACAAAGCAGCTCTCAAATGAACAAATCCCCGCTGTAGTCTGCACAACTCGATACGAACTTCAAGCGCGGGTCTTTCATGTTTCCAAAGCACCTCCATTGCCGTTCGGTGGACCCAAAACCACTCATCACTTGTGAGTGATTTCACACTTGTTTTGCAAAGGAACGGTATTGGATGCGGGACAGGGGCTACAGATGGCTACACCAACCCGGGAGAAGATCCAAAAGGATGACGTGCTTTCCGGGATGGTCACTCTGGCCGAGGGAGTACCTGTAGCAACAATATTGGTGTTCTTCTCCCAAACCTCCCAGTGGCATACGATTCAAGGTGCATTTCGGTTCGGTTTCCATGCCATAGCTGATCGATTCTGGATGAAACATGATGAAACAGCACTTGCTGATGAACTGAGGTTGGCACTTGCTGATGAACTTCATGGGTAAGTAGAGGAAGTCGTAGGTTCCAGCAAAACCCTCATTGTCCAAGAGCTCCTCTCGCTCCCACGATGGGGGCCAATCGGAGTGGATCGAAGAGAAACACATATACATCATATCACATCATACACCTGGCACCACTCGCACTTTGGGATGGGATTTTAAGGTCTTAATAGTTTGGGGTGCTTGGTTTTCACCAACAATGACGAGATCTTCATCTGGAAAACAACTAGATCGAGCTCCTAAACATTTTGAAGCCATTCTGCAAGTAGAGGCTATATACTTGTGCAATCTTGTGCATACGACCAGTACAGTACTATCAACATGTTGCGAAGACAAACTCCCCCAAGCTGAAGGATTCAAGTTTGATTCAAGGGCCCAAAGACCACGGCTGCGGCTGCGGCTTGTCCGACGTTGGCAAGGAAAAACCGGGTCCATCGGTTTGGATTCGATCTTCACAACCTGAGTTTTTCGTCAACCTGAAATCTTATCCTTGGGCCTCTCAAATGCACGGCACAGCTGCAGGAGAATTCGATACAGGACTGGAAGGCTTGAATACCATACCGGATACTCAGGTACTGCGACCCACCAAATATCTGCGAAATACTGAATACTGAAGGTGACGTGCTCGCATCGCAAGGTGATAGAAACGCGCGGGCTCTTGAAGGGACTTGATGGTGCAAGTCTGAGGAAGGTTCTTGATCATCACACTGGTCCTGGCAAACGAAGTCAGGTGGCGGTCGAGTGTCAATTTGGTGTCAATTTGGGCAGCATTCGGAGGGGTTGGGACTCCCATATTTCACTCACTTCGGGGGTCCAAACAAAACCCCTGGCTGCGGGAGGAATATAGTAGAGAGATAGTTCCCTTCCAACCGTCAATATCCAACTAATACAACAGCCCAGTTAGAAAGAGGATGAAAGAGGGCAAAACGGTTTGTGTATCTCCAATCCCAGGCGCCATGCGCAGAAAATGAAAACATCTGAAGACATGAACACGTGCACTTCTGCAGCTCGTGGCGAACAACTTGCCTGTAAACCTGAATCATGGAGGGGAGTGCGAGCCTTTCTGGACCAGTGGGATGACAAGAAAGTGGCACAAAACACACGTAAGGTGGCATGTATAGGGATTCTCCTCCGGCTCAATAGTTGAACATGTCGACCATATTATTTGATATTTCGTCTCGTCCCCTCCAGAGCGGCATGTTCTCGTTTCGTGCATCTTTCGGCTGGGCCTCGTCTCGTTCTCATCCCACCAATCCATGGAGTGTGTGGATGCGCTGGTGCTGTCTTCCGTCGAGATGCGCCTGCGTTGACACGCGGAACAGCACCACGTTGAACAGCGACGAGTCCCAGGGATGTGTGAGAAGAAAGAAACATGCTTTCAATCGCAAGCACAATAATCAAGTCTGGAAATATCGTTGGCGAACTTGAAAGGCAGGACATGTGATATATTTTGAGATTGTGTTCAAACAACATGACTAACACTTTTATGAGGAACAACGAACAACAGCAGCAACAACAACAAATAACCAACAACCAACAACTGCAACAACCAACAACTGTAACAACCAACAACAATAGCAACAAAACCACCAACACCAGCACCAACACCTGCAGTGAAAGCAACATAAGTGAGTTCGACGCACCAAAGCAGGGCCACCTTCAGGTGCCTGGACTAAAAACATGTGCCCCGCGGTGTTCTCACTAAATCAAGCGAAGCATGATGGCTGTTGTGTGTCTGTTGGCATCGTCACCTTTTGCTTGGTTTGGAAACTCTAGTGCTTGTCTTGGGCATCCTTGTTCGTCTCAATTTGGGGACCTCTGGTGTATCTTGAAGCATCTATAACTTGTACATATATATATATACTATTTATCTATAAAATATAGTTATTTCTATGTTAAAACATAGGGGCCCTGAAGAAGATGATCTTCACAACGCGACTTTTTGGCACAAGTATGTATGGTCAAAAAAAACTAAATACCATCTATGGATTCCCGGAATCCGCCCAAATCTGGGTGTCCGTTTGGTCAGAAAAAAAACGGTTGCCCACAGCGAACACCTCGACAACAACCGCCACGGCCACGGATCCGAACGAGTCGGGCCTTTGAAGTTCACAGACGGAACCTGCAGAAGCCATGGTGCTGTTGGATGTCCTCCTGTAGCGGCACGGCACCGCGTGGGGCGCCACGAAAAAGAACCGTGTGGCAGAACCGCCGGTCCAGTCATGAAACGTGATGCTGTGAAGTAGTTTAATGATTATTTATGTAAGATAGTGTCCTCTCATTCATTGATCGTGTGCGCGAGACCATACAGACCTTTTCGACCCTTGACCTTCCAACTTGGGGCCTGCGCCCAAATCTCCCCTCTCTGATACTAAAAACTTGGGATCCAAACAATGAGCAGCCTACTCAGCGAACCATTTCTGGGGAACTCTATACAAGAACGCAGAATATGCCCAGAATTAGAACCCAGAGTGAACTCAAAGTGGGCCATGGATGAGTGGTACTCCAAACAGGTCACTCTTTTAGGTCTACCAGCACCGGCTTGCTCACAGGTTGGCCCGCTCGCTCGGTCGATCTCGATGATTTCTGGATGCGATGCTTAGGACGATTCTCTCCGGATGCTCTGGAGAAATCCCGAGCTTCAGCAGTACTTCGGCGGCCTCGTTATGTTGGGCTGTCTTTGGGTAAGAGGCTGTAGGCGGAGATACATCAACTGGTCTGTTTGTTGCTTGCATTGAAAAGAGGACAAGGAAAACACACAAGAACAAGCAAAAACAACTGTACAGTAATAGGTTTTCTTTTGAATGTCCACTGTGATGGGAAGTCTTCACAGAAAGCCTTCTGCGGATCAATTTCGGTTCGATCTGGGCGGAGAGGCTCCACCCCTACAGGGAGCCCAAAACAGTGATCGGTAGGTGTTGGAAGCAAGTTGGTGACTAGAGAGAAAGCTGTAAAATGAAATTACTTTACTTCGAGTGATCCCCACCGTGCCGTTTCAATCATTTGTCTCCATGCCATGGTGAGGAGCACGTTTCCATGGTCGTGAGTTTTGTGGCTATCGGAGATCGTTTTTGCGTGTGGGTCCTTGGGCTTGGGAATGTTATTTTAATAGTATTAGGGAGTTCGCGTTGGGGTGTCGACAGGGTCTCCAGTTGGCATCCAAAAGTGCTACCCTGTGACCACCTGGCACGCCGAACGCCCCACACACACAGGTGCTTATATTGTGGTTGTGTGCTAGTGGCTGTGTGCTTGTGGTTTTGTGCTTGTGGTTGTGTTTGCAGTTCTGTGCTTGTGTTTGTGGTTTTGCTTGTGGTTGTGTGTTTGTGGTTGTGGTCGTGCTTGTGCTTGAGGTTGTGTGCTTGTGATTGTGTGTTTCTGGCTGTGTGCGTGTGATTGTGTGATTCTGGTTGTGTGTTCGTGGCTGTGTTTGTGGCTGTGTGCTTGTGGCTGTGTTTGTGGCTGTGTGCTTGTGATTGTGTTTGTGGTTGTGTGTCTGTGTGATTGTGTGATTGTGGTGTTTGTGGTCGTGTCTGGCTGTGACTGTGTGTTTGTGATTGTGTGCTTCTGGCTGTGCTTGTGGCTGTCCGCTTGCGATTGTGTGTTTGTGATTATATGTTTGTGGTCGTGTTTGTGATTGTGTGTTTGTGGTTGCCTTGGCAGGGAACACTGCCAGCCGGAGCTCGCGGTTGAGGTCCGGCGGGGAACACTGCCAAGTGGAACTCGCGGTTGAGGAGGAAGCGGAGGAGGACGAGGAGGACGACGAGGATGGCAGCTGACATAAAATCTAACAACCCTCACCTGACAGGTGGGGAATAACATCTGAGGCATGCGGATGCGATGCCTTTTTGAACGTTCTGGCTTGCAGTCAGGGACTGCAAGGCTACAGGATGCAACATTAACTAAGCATCATAGAGTTGGCTTCAACAAAGATTACAATTATACCAGGAATGAAGCAAGAAATGAAGGCAAGAAGAAAGGCCTCAAGACCTAGCGAACAAACAGAACAATTGATGCAATTAGTTATGTAATTATAACACTGAAAACAATCACCCTCGACACGACACCATCGACCCTGTTGGAGGCTCTCAGACTCTCCTGGGCACTGGCACTGGGGCATCCTCCATAAAGGAGAAGTCAACCTGACGGTCGTGACCCGGATCTGCTTGGGTGACATTCAGGTCGCCAGTCGATGAAGCCAAGTTCACACCTGAAGCCAATGTCTTTTCATATTTTTATGGGTTTTCCGTGGTCAACCATGTCTTTCTTCTTTCCATTCATGTCAAAGGGACTGGCAAGGATTTGTATTTCTACGACACATACGTGCTTATATGTTGATATACATACAAATAGATCCATTATATTACATAAGCATACTGTGTATATAGAATTATACATTTATGTCCAAGCAGTTGGTATATGAGATTTCAAATTATTTCGACATCTCCGTCTCTGCCCGCCCCGCCCACCAGTCTCGCCTTATTACCCTTGCTGCAGCGGCGACCCAACAGCGCTGGAGAAGACTCTTGGCGCCGCATGGAGGGCGAGTAAGGCGAAGGGCAGTCCATGTCCTTCGTCGGAGTGAGACGTTGGGTATGTTCAGATCAGGTGTGGCCACGGTGGGGCTGAGGTATTCCAAACTTTGGACATGCCAGGAATCTTAGAGATCTTCAGAATGCTCTTGGCATGATACATAATACTAGCTGCATCAGTCAATATACATACATATATAGTGTCCTTGAGACAGTTTCCTCTAAGCCTAACCAGTCAAATCTGTTTTCTCCACCAACTCACCCACCCAGCCACTCACTTACTGATGAGCTATCCATTCGGTGTCAAGTTTTGGCATTTGGGGTGTCCTCTTCATCCTCATCAATGGCCACGGTGTAGAAGGTGTTCTTCACCACGAGATCAAAGCCGGAGAGGTTCCTCCCCACTGTGTGTGTGTGTCTGTCGAAGGAATGGAACCGGCTAGGACACAAATTGGTCGAGATTGACTGGTGGTTTGCATATCTTTGGGTGTCTCTCTAATTAGGAAACAATGAGGTTGTATGATTGATACCATCAAGGTATTCATGTACCATGGTTTTTAGTTCGTGTATATTGTACATCCAAGCTTGCATGGATTTTGCACGGGTTGAAACCCAGTAGGTCGACCGTCAATTGCCCGCGAACGTGAACAGATTTTCTCGGTTTGTCCAGTACCAGTGGTTGGAGTTTAGGACACGAAAGGAAGGATTCTAATCCAGCAGTATTTGTTATTAGTTATTACTACACCAGTCCTGGTTCTTCCAATTGACCTTTTGATCCCCTGGTTTGAGGTCACTTAGGCCACTTAGGGACTCCAAAAAAGGTAACTTTGACGAAGCTGGGTATTCTGGTCTATTCTTACTGGTTGTTGGGTTTTAAATATCAGGAACTAGACCATGGCACCCTTGGAACATGTGCTCTTGGATGCCCTCTCGATAATTAATTCTCTTTATGAAACAACACATTTAATTGCAACGGCAACGAGTATGATACGTATGATAGACCAGCACCCGCCGTTACAAGGTCTCCTCCTTGGAGGAGACGGAAAGAACCCTGTTGGAGGCTAGTGATCTCTATTGGTGATATGGTTGGAGGGTGCTTGTATGTGTTGTTGTTCGTTTCATGGCTTTATGATGCCTCAATTCATTCACTTAAACCAACTTCACAACTGTCACTCTTGACACGGATGGTCGTGTTGTCCATATCTCAGGACTCAGGGCTGATCGATTTCACCATGTTTCTTTTCTCGCACCACCCGCAAACCAAATCCTTCCGGCCATCCATCGGGCTATTCTCACATGTTGAATGCTGGATTCTCCTCTTGCAGTCTATGCAACTGGTTATGACCCGTAGAAGACAATGTTTGGGAGCCCAACACGTTGAAACGTACTCTTTTAAGAGCAACACGTGTTAAAATCGTTGAAACGTCAACGCCTACCC
Source organism: Durusdinium trenchii (assembly GCA_963970005.1). Classification (NCBI taxonomy): domain Eukaryota; class Dinophyceae; order Suessiales; family Symbiodiniaceae; genus Durusdinium; species Durusdinium trenchii. The sequence goes on along the minus strand of CAXAMN010023117.1, from coordinate 904,663 downwards.
AGTGCCATTCTGGGGAGTTCTCCCCTGGTGTTTCACAGATCGTCCACACTCCTCGCCATGGAATCGGTGAAGTGCGACACGGCGAAACTGCGCAGCCACTGAGCCACTTCGGCAGGGAACACTGAGCCAAAGGCTGCAAGATCCGTATGATGCAAGGCATAGCATGTGGACATCAAGGACCCCAATGTTGTGTGTTGCCCATGCTAAGGCTCTTTGGTAGGCCGGATCAGCACAAGGATCCTGCAAACCTTCTTCCAACTGGGTGCAAACTGAATGATTGTAAGCCTAAAGTTAACGGGCAAGTTTCAAACAAACAAAGTTCAAGTAACCAACAAGCACCGATTCTCGATACCTTCCTCTCAGATCAGTCTTTGACCGAAGACATTACAAACCCGGATCTCCCCCATGTGAATTTTTATATTTAATCATAGATTTCTTCAAAGACATGATTCAAGTTTCGAGCTCAAAACACATTTTGAGCAGCCTCATGCCTCCATCTCATCCACCATGCCTAACCGTCATCCTGACCTGGCCTGAAATTGGAAGGATCCGACCATCTCATCCTCCATGTCGATCCACTCGATGTGAACCATCCAGGAACCCGCCCCGTTTCCCTGTGAGAACCACTGAACCACTGAACATCCCAAAAACATGAAGCGGAAGTGGCTGGGGATCCTCCGAAACCAGCGTATTAACCACATAGTATCAACCCAAACAAACCTACCATGGACCAAGGACAACCCCAAGAGACCGAAGAAGAGCATCTAAATGCATCTAATATAGAAAGACCTTATTGACTTAAATCCCATTCTTTACCTAGAGACCCATAGATCCCTATCTACACCCCAATAGAGACCCAATACTAGACCTGATATACCGACCAAGTACGTCCCATCCCCCGGGACAAGGTGGAGGCCCTCGCTATTAGGTTGGAGGCCATTGCTACTAGGAACAAGACTAGTAGTAAGAAGCTAGCATGGGGCTCCTGGTATCGCTACTAGGAGCAAGGACGCTACTAGGGGCTCCTGGCCTTACTACTAGGAACAAGGACGCTACTAGTAGCAAGAAGCTAGTAGGGCAGGGTGGTGGTGGCACATGGCTCCCGTCCATCCACCCGCCTCAAGGGTCGCCTTTGCTCCTCGGCTTTCAGGATCCACCGACGCGTGGCATACCAACCTGGGGAAGCAGCGATGTTCTCCACATGAGGCGGAAGTGTTGCAAAGGCAGAAAGATGGTGGAAACGCAATTAGGGTGTGGAAACGGAAACGGGTATGTGTTTGGGGGATTGTAGGATATTGTATAGGTGTTCAAAAGTTTCATGAACACATCGACTCATCGATCTTTCAAACCCAACATGAGTGTTAAACAGCCACTGACGACTGACAACTGTTGGTTTTGTCTATGCGGCAACCAGGTGCTGGAGACGTCTTGCGTGGTCCTGAGGTCGCTGGTTGTGCTGCACTCATTCACCACTTCCAGCAGTGCAGCCCTTAGAGAAGTAGTTCTCAACTGTGTCGCCCACCACTCCCAGGTTCTTGGAGCAGCATCTCTGCTTCAGTATCGAGCATGTGAGGTGACAGGCAAACACGGCAAACGATGGACAGGATGCCATGGCTGTTGGGTGTTCGACTGGCCGAGCCCTGTCAGCTTCCCCACCAGGCATCCGACTGGATCCCCTGCCATCAGCTTCCTCACCTTCAACCTGCTCGAAACGACCGACGTCTCAGTCACAGGGCATGGTCTTCCCAAGGGTCTATGCACAACACTTCCATGTTGGATAGGGATGTACAGGGCTTAGGGCACACTTATGGGTCCCAGCAAAATGCCTGTAAGTCAGCGCCACTTGAACTCATTGCGGATGGGAGGAAGTTCGCCCATATCAATTCGGACGAGTGATTCTACAATTGGCCCGTAGCAAAAACTCACCAACCAGGTCCTTTGAAAAGAGTTGGGTCGTGTCGAAGGATGGATGGGTCATCCAACCAAACTCCCAACATGCGAAAGGTCTGTCAATCCGATGCTCAGATCACCTGGTCACTTGGTCGCACTGCTCCTGTGGCCGCCCGAGGGAGCGCCGTTTCGGCGCCGCCTCCATCTCGATGTCCTCCGATCGCGCCCCACGCTCCTACGGCCGGACAGTCCGATCCGCGAAGACAGCCCGTGCTGAAGCACGACGTGTCGTTCGTCAAGTGCATGACGCGAGTGATTGGCGCCCCCCTTGACATCAAACATGGCGTCCAAACAACCACTTGTTTGATGGTATTGCTGTATGGGTAAACAACAAAGCTGTTGTCCACAACATGAGTGTGCGCTCACTCTGGTTGCTAAAGCAGCGCCACTGAGTTTTTTCTTCACCACTTCAGCGACTTTTGAGATCAAACCACGTTGATTTGATCATATTTGATTCCTCTTTTGACAACCTGCTGACATCGAAGTCCGCTTACAACAGCGACACGGATACAAAGCTTGAGCACCCGGCTTAGACCCGGTTTAGCGTGTATCGTTTTTTGTTTGATGGATTCTCTGATGGTATGCTTTTCCCTCCTTGTTCTTCGCTAGTGCATTTTCGGATAAATGTGTGTGTTTGCAAAGGAAACACCCTCTCGTCCACCTGAGGAATTCAAGAGGACACTGCAAAAAAGAAAGCCGTTTCGTTTTCCTTGTGTTCTGTTTTGATCTCTATTTGATTCCTTTTTGTTTCCTGTTAGAAAGGGGCCAACTCCAACAACCCCACATCGACATCGTGCTGTAACGACCAAAGGCAGCTAAGTGACTATTAGGTGACTTGGCAAGCTATTCATTGGAATCTATATGGGGCTGTTTCCAATATTTCTATATATGATATCCATTGACTTCGAACTCAAGAACTCACAAACTCAGCTCTATTTGCTAAGATTCTCAACTTCTCACCCCTTTCTCACCCGTCGTTCTCCACTATATAAATATAGGCCGAGCAGTTTCTGATTCATGACGTGGAGTGTTGGCACATGTCAGCACTCCAACCGCTCCTGTTTCATGGCTTCCTGCAGCAAGATGGTGATCAAATCCTGTGACGGAAGACGATGCGAGAGAAGAGTCGTTAGAAGAACACATTGCAAGCTGGATCCAGCCTTCCCAGATCTTGCCAGGTAGGAACAAACTAGGAAGGTCACCCCCTTTGAGCTGCAATACATTGCAATACTATTCGTAATTATATAGTAATTGTAATATATAAAGAAACTTCCAGGAGAACAGTGGAACTCAAAGCTATCCGGTGGCATGTGGCTTCAACTCCATCTGCTGCTTCCAACCAGGTGATGGGCGATCAATGACGAGACTGTGTGTGTGACCATATGTCATCGCTTCTACCTCGCAAGTTTGAAAGAGACCAGGTTCTGCCCGCCCACGCGTTTTTCTGCCATCGCAAAAATCACCTTCTTTGTGGCTGAAAAATCTCCTTCTTTGTTGTTTGCCTTGTGAAGACGTTGCCCGCCATGCGATTTGCCATCAGGAAACTGCAGTCGATCGCATCTGTCCGTGTCCATCCCTGTCAATCCGTCCACGCTGGTGGCACCTTGTCTTCTTCCAAGGCCCCCTTCTCCAATCCAATCACCTGCCATCACGCCGCCAGTATCCGTCTTCGATGCTCCGAAGAATGAATCGACACCTCGTCCCGTGCGGATTTCGCGAAGAACATCGACGTTTCAGGTCTGTTGTTCGGTGGTGAACGAAATCCAACAGGCCACTGAAAAAAGGGTGCTGCTTTACAGATTGAGTGGAACTCCTGACCTTTGGCAGGTTCAAGACTTTTCCCTGATTTCACCCAGCAGGTCTCAGAAAGGGAACAAATAAACATTACCTATTGTGGCCGTATACATACCACAGGCACTACTACTTGGTTCCTAAGAATATGTAAAATACATATAAATATATTATATATCCATCACCAAATCTAGCAGTTCCGACTGACCCTGTAATGGTCCTCCCATGTCGGGTCAGTGACGGTCAGTGTCCTCCATGGTCCGAGGAAGGACATAGTCGTCTCCATGGTCCGAGGCTGTCAGGCCCCAACAGGCAGTGATGGTAGAGACGTCTTGGATCCACTGAGTTTCAACCAGTTGCAACACAACACATATGAAATCTATATGATCAAAAGGACACCCGGCACCTTCTCCAAGCTGCTGCGGAAGTGGCCCAGGCCCCTGGGCAAATGCAAGACTGAGGGCGTCGATCCAGGAATCCGATCAAACTGGATCGCTCTGAACATGAAATTGGAGCAGTGCAGTAGGTGCATGAACATTCATGAACTTGCCTTGATGAGTTCATTGTTCATGCTTGGAGATAAAAGTTTCACGAACCTTCCATCATGATCAAAGCAAGACGTTCCGAAGGCTGCGGAGAGGTCGTGAACTGGATGTCCGACGCCATCAAGGTCCGCAGGTTGGAAAGCCGACCGACGTGGAAATTGGAAGTTGGATGTGTCTCCAAATGAAATGGTTTCTAACAGCTTCTTGTTACTAGTAGCGATGCCCTTTGCCCCTAGTAGCGTCCTTGCTCGTAGTAGCGATGCCAGGAGCCCCTAGTAGCGATGCCCTTGCTCCTAGTAGGGATGGTTGGATGTCGGAAGCAATCAAGATTTGGCCGAGAGTCAAACGACGCTGGATTGCACTGTTTTTTTGCAGGCAATTAGAATGAAGATGAGGTATATCTACATCTAGCATCATCTAGCAAAAGCATCCATAGTTTCACGCTATGGAAAGAGCTATCGAAATATGTCAAGCTGCCAGTCCTTGTCCTTAACAGCTATACCTCCGACCCGACGGGAGACCGGGATCTCAGTCGTTGTTCCGACACGAGTTCATGAGATGGAGCGAAAAATGAACGTCTTCGTTGGACAATTATGTACTTTTTGAGTATTGGCAGTATTGGACAATTCTTCTTTGGACAATCTTTGGCTCAATGAGTATTCTTCCTTGGAAAAATGAACGTCTTCTCTGGTGACGCAATAATCATTGAGCCTGCGATAGCCTGCGCATCTGCAAGGCGCCCATCTCCTTTTTCTCCACCAACAACTATGCAATTCTTTGAGGTGACTCTTTTACAATATTTTATCCAAAAACCATTGGAATGAACCGGGTAATAAACAATCTAAGGGAAATGTTCAATAGTTCATCTAAAAGATCAAAATAATCACCCCCGCAGTTCCCAAACTTGTTTGTTGTTTAACACTTACTTCTGAATACGACTTATATTATGTGTAGCTGGCTTTGGTTCGAGTGAAACTCATGCATCCTACCTTGCTGGCCAAGTCGCTGGCCCGCTCGCACGTCTTCATCCCGCCCTGGCACGCGAAGCGGGCGCGTGCTTTTCGCTCGAACTGATGGGATGCCACCCCGGAACCGCACAAAGGTTTCCGCCTGGTAGTTCGTGGAAACAGCGAAGGAAACCGTTCAAGCCACATGCAAACAGCGCGGTGGTGTTCGCGTTGTTTGTGGAGTTCAGGACACCGGTGTGGCTTTTTACAAGTGATTGTTTTTTCCATGCAATCATACTGGACATGCCATCTGTTTGTAGTGCTTCAAAGTGTATGAATGGAGTTCATTGGCTGCAAATTTAAGATTCCCTGCGTGACCAGGAAGTGTCATAGTGGCTCCCGGCCCCCAACCCCTGCAATAAGAACATGGGTAGAACCTATAGACATCTATCGATATATATATATATATGTAGGCAGTAGTCATCATCATATAATATGTCATCATCAACATCATGCATCATCTGCATGTGTCATCCTGTTTCATCGTCTCATTCTACATCCCCGAGCCGATCCCCACACTTCAGCCACCGCCCGAAATCATTCGCTGGCTCCCCACACTTCAACAGCCATTCGATCTCCTTTTTCAGCCTCTCAGCCTGACCGTGCCCCGTGTGAGGTCGTTCCGCCGGATGCTGCAGTCACTGGGACTCTGTGAGTGCCTCTGTTCATGATTTGTCATGGCTCAAATGAGCACCAGATCCAAATCGATGGTGCTGACAAGATGCTACAGAACTGTAGAGCAACGATGGCAATGTACTGTATCTCCAGTGGATCTGATATCAAATGGTTTCTTTGGGGAGTGCCGCGGTCTTGATTGAGTCTTTGTACTCACTTGTTTAACATAAGGATTGAAGGGGCAGCACGTAATGCTCGAAGGACAAGAAGAGAAGGTTTGAGGCTTCGTACCCAAGCGGAGCCCGTCGGAGGCCGATCAACATCATGGTTCTGAAAGAGGTAAAGGGATCCACCAGGAGGGTCTTGAAGGAAGGAAGCTGGAACCCAAGATAGATAGATAGATAGATAGATAGATAGATAGATAGAGATAACGATAACGATACCGATAAAGATAAATATAAAGATAACGATAAAGATAAAGACAAGACAACGTAAAGATATATAGCGGCCATGTGACAAATGCGGCACTTAGTGCTGGTCCAGTGAGCGCCACCTCTGAAACACATATGGGTTTGCATTTTTTTAAGGTTCCCGGGCCGGGATGTTTGACTATGGGGTATTATGCTTCGGGGAATGCTTCGCCTAAGTCGAACATCCCAGCCCTACATAACCTGGACACCTTAAAAAAAACAAGCCCATATGAACAATTGCATTTTTGTGACAATCTTTGATGTGTGACTTGCCTTTTTCATCCAAGTATGCCCACGCCATCCCACGCCCATCTGCGCAGAAACCTCTGCTGATGGGGCCCCGGGCAGGGACCGGTGGCATGGGCAGTGCCGTGCTGTGGTGCTTGAATTTCTTTGACTCAAGCTAGTGGTGGAGTTCTATCAGCGGTGGTGATTGATGTTCGGGTACCGCTACTAATGTTCTATCAGTGCTGATAGGAGGTGCTTGATGTTCTATCATGATCAAGTAACATCACCTACTATATCCTACTATAATCATCTGATCATGATACTATAGTAGGATAACTATATTACATAACTATATTATACTATATTCATGATATCCTACTATAATCTTCTACTATATAACTCACTTGGATCATCCAATGGTCCGTCACTCAGCCGATCTCAGTCGGGGGTTCGGCTGTTCGGCATAGTGAAAACGTTCGGCTGGTGAGCTGCACAGATTGTGTCCAAGGATGACTGAGCATCTGACGTTTGATTGAGCATCTGACCCCGGGCTTTTAAGGATCTCAAAGGTGAAAGTTGTGAACGGGTCCAAATCTTTTTCGATGGTTTGAACACCGCTCCAGAAAGAAGGTTCCAAGGTTGATTGGGGCAGTATGGACTTTTGTTTTTACAAGGTCTGTACTTTGGGAGTGGTGCTTTGGGTCCTGCTCACCTTTTTATATGTGTTGCCCTGCTTTTCATCTGAGACTTGCTTCGACAGCGATCACATCAGCTTGATTGCCAGCGGCTACATAGAACCAGAAAAAAATCTGTCCAACAGCATCTGGGAGTTTCATGCTTCGAAGATGTTCGCAGTATTCTGATGGCCTGCGACAAGACCATTCATGCAATCGGACCACTGCCTGGTTATTTGGTTGTCAAATACTTTTTGTTCCACCTTTCCAACTCTTTGGGCTCCCGCTCTTCAGGAGCCCTGTGAAAAGGAGTTTGTTGACCGAGGATGCAGTCAGAGAGTTCATCAATCCTTGAAATAAATCCCAATCACTGCTAAAGGACAAACGAGCTAAACATGGCTAAACATCTGGATTTCATCGACTGACTGGGTCACCTTTGGACTGCCTGGTTCGTCATCCAACTCTCCACCGCGCCGACGTCCGCGCGGACCGCGGTGAAGAGGAAGCACGTCGCCGCTCCTCGACCTGGAAAAGGGCCAATCTGAGCCCATCTGAGGGCGACAGAGTCGACTGGACTATGCATTTTCAGTTCAAACAATTATAGTAAACCCTTCCAGACTTCCAGGTGAAGGATTTTGAGCTTTCGACAAGCTAAATTCCTTCACCCTGGGATCTTACGGGACACATCAACGGACCACACCTTCCCCACGGCGGAAAAAAGACGGACTGCGCCTGTCGCAGGACTTCTTGGGCGTTCGCCACGTGTTTACGCCGCGTCTCTTCCGCCACCTGGGGCGTGCAACTTTGGACCATCCCCAAATCCACCGGAGGTGTTTTCGATGGTGGTGACCCCTGGTCGTTTTCGATGGATCACATTTTTCCTGTTTGTGTTTCCCGTGTAGTTGGATCCATGGGGCAAAAAAGGAAATTGACTCACACATAATGGCTATATAAGTCACCCTGGGATGTCATCCATCATGCATCTCTCTCTCTCTCTCTCTATAAATGCAATTATATTCTATATATGCATCCGCAACATGCATCCCAGCAGCCAAGCGCTGTTCCAGGTGAAAGGTCTTCGCCTGGGCCAGGTCGCGTCACCGCGTTCGAACGCGTCGCGTCAAAACGAGTCTGCTCACGTCGATGGAGGGAGGCGAGTCATGCTGCTGAGATCGGTTTTGGTGTTATTTTGGTGGTTTGCCTTTGTGAATTTGTGAATGGGCTGTTGGCTTGCTTTAGATTGGGAGGGATGGGGGACAAACTTGAGAAAACATGACACACATCAACATGGAGTTCAAACGGAGTTTGGAATTCTTTGTTCAAGGCCCGTCAAGATCCTTCAAGCATGTCCCAAGACTTTACGCTTGGAGGACAGGGACAGCCTAGTGCTAGGCCGTCCCAGCTCCAAGTAGCCCGCCCACAACCTGAGACGTCGCCTCGCCACAGCCCTCGATCGGATCGACGGTTTTGAGTCGATGTTCTGCCGCTTGTTTTGAACTCGAAGGAACTGACAGATATCTTTGTCTGTGTCCGAGTCCTCAGACTCTGGGGCATTGGGTAGAGTTGAATGTCAAAAAGAGCTGACCCCACAAACAAACCCAGTGTCATCAAAACAGCAAAGTGCAATACTGACATGGTAGTTCAAAGAGAGCCAGAAAGCCCAGCAGTTCCGGCTACCTTCAAACTGTAGCACAATGTTACTACCTTCAAACCGAGTCACCGGGGCAACAGTAGGGTCACAACATTTGGCGGAGTTCCAGGTTTAGTCTTCCTTGGAGTCTGGAGAAAACAGCGGTCCCGATGTATTTGGCACCTAAAGATACCCGTGTGTACTCCAGGGGGACCTGGACTCCTAGAAAAAATAGAAATTTCCTAGGAAAATTTAATTCGCGAGATTTATTAAGTCCTGTTGGCCAGGTCCATGCTTCAAAATTTAGGTTCTATAAAATCCTATCGCTGGGACATTAAACTCCCTGGGGAAACACTCGTAGATCTTGGCGGAT
>CAXAMN010023117.1:836926-870380 GCA_963970005.1 Durusdinium trenchii | reverse complement strand
CGTGTTCGTTTGCCGTGGACTTCGTGCGCTACGGCTACTTCTCTACACTAGCAGAATTTGAGCGCATTTGGTCCGATCATGCCATCATGCCAGACCGGCCAGACCGAAGAACAAACCTCCCAAGAAGGTGCGACCGGGAATCTTTCGAGTGAGATTTGGGGTTCAAACGAACCTCTCGGGCATCTTGAGGTTTGGGCCAATCTTCAATTAACTGCTTGCACGTGCATGTTGATAAGAAAGCACTAATCAACACCAACCCTGGGATTCAAAAATCAAGTGGGGATTGGGGATTTGATTTAACATGAGACGGCGCACCACAAAATCAAATCCTTGACTTTCGATTTGCCACAAATACAGTAGCCCGAAGTCGCTTCTTGATTCACACATGTCTCCGCTTACGTACTATCTACCTTTTCACTCAAAGTCATATCAACAACAACTTTGTGGCTAACTAACCTGACTTGCGCTTGTTGGATCATAGCCAGGTTTCGGTCTCATTGTAGTTGCCACTCATCAACTGCCCAATGGTCGTCATCATGCCAGTCATTACCTGCGTGTAAACGGTGTCACTGCCAAAAAGGCTGTTCCGAAAACCCCTAAGCCCCCGACAGTGTTTGATGCTCATAGACTCATCGTTTGTAGCTTCAAACCCTAAACCTCCAAACACATGCCCGGCATACATCCCCAACTCCCGGTCGCCTCAAAGAGTGGGCCCCTACTGGCGGTATATTGCTAAATCAGTTTGGAACATTGCCAGTGCGTGATGATTTCAATGGGAACCGTCCACAAAGCCTTCGCAGCCGGGAAGGGTGAACAGAGTTTGCAAGGTCCAACGCGTTGCCCTTGGATGAAGTCGGACATCAGCCAGGGTATTCTGGGACACCAAATGGGTTTGGGGTGGGTATCGGTCTCGCTCTCGCGGAGGGCCCAAAAAGGTACCAGAACTAGCCCCATCTATGCACTCCGTTGCTACCTGCTTCTGTTGCCTCACAAAGAGATGAACAGCAATCAGGGTGTGTGTTGCCCCTCACAAAAATGACACACACGAAGTCATCCTCGCAAAGCCTGTAGGCGGATGTTTCAACATGTTTAAACATATAACAAATCACTTGACTTGGAGCTATCCTGACCCGCCCAAGTACATTGATAGAATCACTGGGTTAGGGCGACTGGCGAGGCATCCCGCGGCCATTGTGACTCTGTGTGTGTGTGTGTGTCATTGTTTGCTGCTTGTTTGTCCTTGTTGTATTGTCAGGTGTTGCATGTTGTGGTTATGTTTTGGATTGTTTTGGTGTTTTTGTGCTGCCATTCTGTGTGTGTGTGCGCCTGTGTGTGTGTGTTTCATTGATTACTTTCTGCCGTCATGTCGGGCGGTTCCTTGCTGTCTGTGTCGTTGTTTGTTGTCCGCTTTGGTGTTTGTCACTGAACCCGCTGAAGCCCTGCAGCAAAGGTCTCGATAGGTTGGGCTGTCTACGTGATGTTTCATGTTGGCATGGTCATGGTCTGTCTCATTGTGTGAGGCCTGCTCTCGTCTGTGTCATCGTTGTCACATGCTATGTCATGCTTGGTAGGGACAAAGGTTCTCGGCCGGGCCATTGGTGGGAATGCTGGGTCGGGCCAACTGTGTCTTGGACCTCGCGGAGCTCGCAGTGATCATGTTTGGTGTTGTCAGTGCGCGCGTGTGTGTGTGTGTGTCACCCCCTGTACCAAAGGGTTCAATGCCACTGTTTCCACTGCCACCACTCAACAAGGCAGGGGGCTCACGGGTCTGTTCCTGGCGTGAGCCAACAAAGCTCCAGGTTCAGACTAGGATATCGAAAGAGGACGCTCTTTCGACGTACCTGCGCCAACTTTTGACCAAGCCGTTCCAATCTCCTTTGTTTTGGTTCCATGGTGGTTCATGATACTTCCCACAAACCTTTTCCCCCGCCGCTTTCAGCTGCCGCGCGCGGACCGCTTGCGACTGCACTTCAACACGATGTTCAACAATACTGTTTTTGCGGACTCATGCACCTTTCCGTTCCCTCACCTTCCTTCTCAGCGTGGGAACTGAGTGTAACTGAAAACCCATGTCAGAGTGTGTTGTGTGTGGGTCGTTGCTTCTTGTCAGTTGTTGGTGTTGCCAATGTGTGTGTGTGTGTTGTATGTGTCATTCCTTCTTGCCTGTTGTAGTGTTGCGTGTGCTTACATTAGGTGCTGTCATTGTGCTTTGTCAGTCTCAAGGTTCGTTGTCTGTTGTTGTGTTTGTCAGACTGCACTTGGTGATGCGCTGCAGCCGCATCACGGTGGGGTTGTCTATCTAAAATTGAACTAGAAGCACCTAGAATCTAGCAACCCGTCCTGTCGAGAGGATCACTACAGTTGCGATGATTGGTGACACTGAGTGCTGTTTTGTGTATGACAAGGTTCAGGCGAACTTATCCGTGGGGCCCGATGGCTCCTTCATGCTGCGTGAATGCAGCGGCTGATATTGATATGTACTGTGATTGAATCAACGAATAAATGAGCCAGCGGGCGAAGGGGAGTGAGTCAAGGAGCGAGTGGCTCACTGAATGACAGATTGAGTTAGTGAAGAATAGGGAGGGCTATTTTGGGGGGAATGGTTTTTGTTGAGTTTGGGGATGTTTATTGGATCTGCTTCTGACTGCTTTTCTGGCTTTTGCTTGCTTCTCTATGACCTCTGCTGCTTTTCTTGCTTTTCCTTGCTTCTCATTGCTTCTGTGGTTTCTCTCGCTTTTTCTGCATTTCTGTGCTAGTCTTGCTTTTCCTTGCTTTTCATTTCATCCTCGTGACGGCTTTTTCTTTCTTTTCCTGCCCCTTTTTGCGCTTGGTGTGTTTTTCTTCGCTTTTTTCCTCTATTTTCCTTCTTCTCGTTTTTTGTTTGCAGCATATTGATTCCCTATTGTAGTGTTTCTTTCCTTCTATGGTCTTTGTTGCTTTCATTTTGATGAGTTGGTGTTCAATCCTTGAGTTAGTGTTGCTTTATGTTTTGTTTCCTAGCTTTGTATGCTTTTTCCCCCACTCTGTGTTTTCCAATTCTTTGATTTGCTTCTGGTGATGTTCGCAGTATTTGTTTTGGTTCTTTTTGCCTGATGACACGGGATTTATACACCCGGATACAAAGGGACAAGGCAAATGAATTGGGAATGTGTGAGTTGCATGTATGTTTTCTGAATCCTATGTCATCCGAAGGTAGTATATATAGTTCATTTTTCCAGTTTCACTGAAGGAAGTATAGAGAAATCACGACCGCACAAAACAAATCCCCAAACGCAACGCTTTTCCAGTTTTACTGAGGAACTATAGAGAAACCAGGACCGTAAAAATAATTTCCCCCAAACGCAACAAAAACATATTCCCATATAAAAACGCTCCCGTGAAGAATTGGTGGATGAAGGAGTGGGTGAGTGAAGTAGTGAGTGAATCAAATGAATCACTGTCCGAAGGAGTGCACTAGCCCACTGCAAATGAGTGCGTGTGCGAGCGGGAAACTGATGGAGTGAAGAAAGGAGTTATTTGAAGGAGCAATAAAGTGGTCTGCCCTTTGGGATGCCAAGCGGCGTCAATGAAGGATGGGCAGGCGTCGCACAAGCAGCTCAAGATTGGGACCAGCTGCGACATAGGATTCTCATCCTCAAGCTGAAAACACTTTTTGGAAAACTTCCAAAATCTGCCAGACTCCCGGAGGTTGGGGGAAATTACTTTGGGAGTTCGGACTCCAAAGCCCTTGCCTAGTACCACCGCCTCGCAACACAGAGCCACAAAGAAGGACCACAAAAAGAACCACATAAAAACACCAATGACAAGCAATACCAAGTATCTCCAGCTGGCGGTGGGCAGGTATTTGCCAAGCAAGCAAAGTCAGCCTTGTATGTGCACATGGACTGCAAGATCGATTTCATCCTCAGCTTTGGTGCGGCTCAAATAGAGCGGAATCCATGATATTGTTGATTGAATGGTGGGCCTGGTTTGTGCGAGCCGAAGCCATTTTGGATGAAGCCCGAAAAGGATTCGCCCAAGCATCACAGCTGGATCCCTTCGACTTGGGGACGCAAAACAACAGCCACTGTAGCTGTGGGCCACTGGTGGGATATGCTGTACCTATGTTTGGTATTGTCGTTGCACGTGTGTTGTATGTGGTATTGCTTATATTGCTTCTTGTCTGTTGTCGTGTGGTCTGCTTGATGCTTGGTATTGTCATCGTGTGCTGTCAGTGACCTGCGCTGCAGAAAGGGTCCTGAGAGGGCGGCTTGTCTATCCCAAACTCCAGCTACCTCAAATCACGATGTCTGGGTGACTCCACCCATGCCGGGAAATGCCGAACACCCGTCCAAAGCCATGTGTTGTATGTGTCCCTCCGACTGAGCCGTCCGACCGTCGCCCAAATCGGGCCAAGACCCGATTTGAAGGCTGGAGAATATAAGGGAATCCCGAGAAACACATGGTGGGTAATATGCTCTCTCTCTATATATATATACATATACTGTATATAGCATAGGATATAAACCCGGAAGTGGATGCGGGCAACCATCCCCTGTGGCCTTGAGTCTCATCCTCCTGATCGGAGCGTTTCTGCCCAGGCGCATGGCTGCTGGATCTTGAGTATTGACATTCTGCATCTGCTGTCCCCTGACCAACCATGCTGCTGTCCCCTATCTCACAGGCTCCAGGTATATACCTCCTGAGTTTTCTTGAGGATGGTGATTGAATTTGAAAGGACACCAATAACAGCATGGCAGATTTGGGCCTGGACAATGGTTCTTGTGTGCCAGGGAAGTCCCCGATGTATCTTGACACCAGTCAGGGTTCTTGTAGTTCTTGTGTGCCAGTGAAGTCCCCGCATGTATCTTGACAACAATCAGGGTTCTTGTTGCATGTGTACATCAAATAATTCTATGGATATACTTCCTCGTCAAAACTTTGTAGATTCTATATATAGGTGGTTGGGTGCTTATTCGCTCTTGGGGCATTGAAATGGAAGAAGACAGGGACGAATTTGCTGGTCTTCTCTTCGGGTGAGGCATGGTGAGGCCTATGGCTGGTCAGAAAGGAACAACTCAAACACTGAAGATTCTGGCAAGTACCACCAGTGTGTTCAGGGCTTTAGTTTTGTACAGGAGTCTCTTCCACAAACAATCACTACAAATACTACAGTAAGAAAGAGTTCATTCAATCCATTGTCACATAAATATCAACTTCTTGCGGCTTAAACAAGGAAGGCTCCCAGGAGCCCACCCCCACATGGTTTCTTTACTGTAATCTTTGTGACATGCACGTACTTGGGGTCCAGCAGAAGACAGTGCCACTAGCTCACTAGCTCCAGTTCAACCATCGCTGGCTGAAGGGCCCTGCTCATGAGCACCTGCACCCTCTGAGATGGTTTCTTTTTTGATGTGTTCATTATAGACCAATGCAATGAAGCAACATGCACACACACACAAACAGAATTGCATCAACAGGTCCGTTCGATCCACAAAAACGATAATGCAAAAACCGTTCCCCACTTCCCACTTCTTTGATAAAGGAGTCCCTTGGTCACGAAACCCAGAACTTCCAATGACTCATGAAATACTCCACCTGGTGGTCATAATCCACCACTACCATAGGGGTAAAATGTGTCCTTTGGATTCCCTGCAGCGGCGTGTGGCCCCTGAGACGACGAAACGAGGGTGGCGCACGAGGGTTCCTCTCCGGCCCAGTGGCACGTTCTGCAGTGCTGTTTGCAGCCTCGGGAGGGAAGCAAGAGAGAAAACACGTGCTTTTCTCCAGAAGCGACCGATGGCCAATGATGGCCATGGCCATTGGTTGCGGATTCCACGTCTGCTTTTTAGATCTTTTTAGTCTAGTACCCAGTGTGAACAGTAGAAGTGGATAGAAGTGGAGTAAAGCGATGTGGATTCTGTTAAAGGTCATCCTCGAAGACGAAGGGCTCTGGTGTCTTTTGTGGAAAAACTAGTCCCCAAAGGACCTTGGGCCACTGGTCCGTACTGGATGCGAGGGACAGCACATATAGACAGCGCGAACATATATCTTGAAACTCTTCTGTGGCCATTCACACTTCGATTTCCAAGTTGTTGTTGTTCGCCTATCAACAAAATAGATCAGTATAAGAATGAATAAAATGAGAACAAGGGGGAGTGATGACTGAAACATACTGGAGTTCTTGCTCTCACCGGGCCATTAGCTAGTGCCCACAGCCATGTCAGCTTTTTCCCCGGCACTGAGCTA
The DNA here is from genome assembly GCA_963970005.1 of Durusdinium trenchii. Lineage (NCBI taxonomy): Eukaryota > Dinophyceae > Suessiales > Symbiodiniaceae > Durusdinium > Durusdinium trenchii. Next base: position 864,152 of record CAXAMN010023117.1, on the reverse strand, counting down.
GCAATGTGAAACTACGTTGATAAACACTGAGACATTTCTTGCTCTCCAGCAGTGTGTAGACCAGTCCTATACATTTGCTAGAGCTCTGGCCCTGGCAGATCAATCCAACATGGGAAACTACCACATTAGTCGACTCTGTAAACTGGAGAGAACATATCCGACAGGTGTTGTACCGATCGGGGCACTAAAAGAAATCCACAGTTCTGAATCAATTCCTCCTCCAACTGAGGATCTACTCCATACCAACTCTTTCATGATTGGCGACACACTTGGCAAAATGTCTCCTTCACCAACCTCGGCTTCGGATGGCTTCGGTTTTTTCCACAAAACTTCAAGCCTTTTCTTCCTCACTCCCTCCATCGGTGCTTCTTTTTCGTCCAAGCGGCCCGGAGCAGGTCTGCAAGCAGGCAGCGTCTGGCCCTGCCCAGGCGCCGGTCTGAAGCTGACGGCCGGGGTGCACCTGCAGCAACTTGGGGAAGCCTGGCGGTCGGAAGCCAACGAGGAGAAGCTGGCGGTGTCGTGGTTCCACCAAGGACAGTGCCCCCCTCCGGAGGGCGTCAAGGTGTTGGACGAACTTAGGTGATCCACGTCTAAAGGACGTCCAAAAGAGAGCCGCAAACCGGCTTTGCAGAAACTACCTCAAGGCCTTATTGACAGGTCAAGACTGACTCACTAGAAGCTCTCTGAATGAAAGCCAGCAAAACCCAAATACTGACTGGAAAACATACTGCTATAACTGGTGTTCTTTATCTTCTTCATCCTCACGCTTTCAACACAAGTCTTTTTGTCACACCTATAAAGCAATTCTGTTCCTAACATGTCCACAGCCTCATCTCCAACTTGTGCCTTCCATTGCCTTCTTCTTCTTCTTCTTATTCTTCTTCTTCTTCTTCTTCGTTCGTTTTCTTCCTTCGCTGAGCGGCTCTGTGGGACGACAAGCTGGTCGAAGTTCAAGCAATGGTTGGCCTGGCTAAGTGGACGGAGCTCCAATCTCTAGTGGATCCACTGGGCGTTCACAGTCATAGATCTGGGTGGAGATTGAAAATGGTTCCCCCGCACGAGCAAAACTCAGTCAGCTTTTCTAACAAGTCAGGGCGTCAACTCAAGCTCTTCCAGGCTGCCAAATTGGCCATGAAGATGGGTCACACCCATTTTCCTCATCTTCACATTGGAAGTGGATGGTTTGGCCTGTCCCACTTCCTCTTCTATGTTCATGAGACAAAGTGTAGTTGTTCATGGTCTTTAGGAAAACCATATCATTCGGTCTCAGCTGTCGCCAACATCAGTCCTGTGAAGAAACTGTGCCTGTGAAAAACAACATGGGGGGTACCTACCATGAAACAAAGAAGCAAATCATAGCAGTGCTTGAACAACACTTGCTGGGTCATTTGAATTGCACGGGTGAATTCGCCCATTCGCCACAAAGCACAAGCTCGCTGGCGATAGGGCCATCCGTCTGCAAATTTGGGGAGCTGCCGATGCGATTGGAATTCGCCCAGTGACTGAGGGCATCATGTGATGCAAACACGGTCCCCCTACAAGCGATGGCCTCCAACCTAGGAGCGATGGCCTCCAACCTGCTAGCGATGGCCTTCAAACAAGGTCCCCCTACTACAGCTCGCAATCTTATGCAAGGCCTACACGCCTTCCCCACACCCCGGACACACCTCGGCCACCACCAGGACGAATGGCAACGCGCGGGCAAGGGTCCACATGGCAACGGCACTTAGTCCACGCGCTGCGTGCTGAACTCGCGATCCCAAGCAGCTTACGGAATCAGCGGGAGGAGCGGATTTCAGTATATACTCAGCGCCAAACCTCCGTGAATGGCTAGTCCAGGGAAGCACGTCCGTCGAAAGTCCTGACGATTCCCCAGATTCTTTAAGCATGGCATTTGGCCAAATGTTTGAATTTTGGACACTAAAACTTGACATGGAATTCCACTGTAATCTCTCTGAATGTCTCTAATCAGCAGAACTGCAAGAATCTCCTCAACGCCTCATTGACTTCAACAGTCAATTGCTCCCACTCAACTTCTCACCTCAACACTAAACACGAACAATAGTCTCTCTTGATTGATGATGCCCGCGAACCAGGTGCTGGATAGAGGGACGGACCACAATAGTCTTTCTTGTTGTTTCGGTACATCACCCAGCCTTAAGCATACGGTTATTTCCAAAGAGTTGGGAGTTGGGTAGTAAGTTGTCCATCAAACTCGGCTGCACTCTGGCAGGAGAAAAAAAACAACTCTTCGGTGCGAAAGAAACCGTGAAGACTTGCTCTCAACGGATCACGGTCTCAGAAGACTCTGTGACAACCTTTGCCCATCCTGAAACATGTCGATTATATAACATCAATATGTCAAAGATGCCAAGTGACTGTTTTGATCGAACTATTCTTGAGCAGTGGGTCAATCATGGAGTGTGTAGGATGCAATAGATCATGTTCGGACATAAACTCGGCTGCCTCTGCAAACACTTCTTGGTCAACTCGTCTCAGGGAGCAGTGAGTCGGAGCGAGAGCAGTGAGTCGCCCGCCTGTGCTTCCATCTGACGGCGCTCCTCTTGTTGTTGCAACACTTCCTCCTCCTGCGCCAAGTGCCGCTGCCTGAGAGCGGGGATGGAGGGGACACGAACACAATCCTTGAAGGCCTTGAAGGTGGCCAGGATGCAAACAGGAAGCAGTCTCAGTATACGAACAAGGACGCTTCCAAAGTCTCAGTTTACTGAAGCATTTGAAGTTTTATGTGAAGGAAACATGAAATTTCACCTTTAAAGCGATGCTTGACAACCACATCCCATCTCAGCGTTCCCTGCGAATCTCGGTTTGCCTCTTTTCGCAAACGCAAAACACTTCAGGACGCTGCCAGTAAACAGAAACTGCCCCAATCTGCACCCCACACCCTGATTCATCGGTGAACATATAGTAAGTAAGCATGGCATTTCACACTGACTTCACGACATCTCACGCTAGCACGCACCAGAGTGTTTTCATCCATATTCGGACCGTTCTGTGGGGATCTTGTCCAGGGCATGTCATCGAATTTCCCGTCATCGCTTCCGGTCCCGCTGCGCAGAAACCGTCAAAGCCGGTTTCATCTGAGCTCTTGGCCTCCTCATCCAGTTGTGCTTGCCCAAAGAGATATCAATTTCCAAGTACGATGTGTAATTGATAGGGAATCACACTTTGATGGCATATCAAAGGTGTTTTGCGAGTGCCATCAAAGTGTAATTCCCTATTACATAAACAATAAGTTGAATGTATTTATACAACGTGTTCGATAAATTACCATTCAAACTTCAACATTGAAGCTTAGGCACTGACCTCTGAATTGAGAAAATATCAACCTTGCCATCTAAGTGGTCATCTAATCAACGCTGAAATCACTCCGTCATATACTGTGTATGTCATCAGATTGGTGAGCGCGGTAAAATTCGGTATAACATCGGGTGGTGCCGAAGCTGTGACGAGCCTTTCCACCGCAAGACATCTGAGATTGGTGCACTTCAGCGAATCCCCTACCGTTGGCGATGGGCATCGCCCGTCATTTTGGCCATGACCCCCAACTGCAGCTTGAAGGTTTCTGCAAGTTCATCGCCTCGATGACAGTGATGATGGCCCTCCACCCGGAAACTATGGGAAGTCCTTTCGGGCATGGGGATCATTCCAAGCTCCTTGCGCTAACTCTTGGAAAGTTCACACTACCCACCTGTCCATCGTGAGTTGAGTCTCAGAAGCACCTGTTGGTCCCTGCAAGGATTCACACCTTGTCACCACCTGGAAGCTTCGTCGGCGATCCGCCTCTGCATCGTCTCCAAGTTTACAGGCGACCGGGTCGCACATAAACACATACCTGCACACACACAAACACATTCAACAGCTCTGCATGCTGCACGTTAAAACAGTCTGTGTCCTGTTGGGCCGTTCCACGGCTGTCCAGTGACCAAGAGGTGGACAGCTGAACCCCTAAGCCAGCCCTGCCAAGGGGAGAAACCCAACTTTGGCCATGACTGCCACCGACCTTCCTCTGGGGAAATCCCGTGACCTCTGACCGTCCAAAGAAGCGCCTGAGTTGAGCTGGTCCCCCATGCAGAACCCTGGTCGTCGCCGAATGTGCATCCGTCGACTTTAAGGACCCTATTGGACCAAGTTCCGAGACTTCAGAGCTTGTTTCAGCTGCACGGTTTCACTGTCACTGCGAGGCTCCGTGACTCGGAACTCGGAACCGCGTGCGCCCCGTGAGGGACGTGTCGGTCCCTCACGTCCGAGAGGACCGACGTCTTCTTTCCATGGGCAGCTGTCCGTTTTTTGCGGGGCCAGCATCGAAGGCGTCGTGTTTTCATTCTTTTGTTTGCATCAAACCATTCATGTACATTCATGCTCGGCAAAACTCTTTGACCTCCTATAGTGAGCCTTCCACTCCCTGCCATCCAGGTCCGGTGTGTCCCTGCCATCCGACCACGGCACCGTCCTTCTCCACGCGTCGGACGGCACCGACCGATGTCTCGGACGCCTCATCTGCTCGTGCGCCGAGTCCATCACCTCTTGCAGCTTTCGCCGATGCTCCGCCTCCTGGAGCGAGCGAGCGGGTCACGGGTCAGCTTGGGTCATCTGAGATCGGTGGTGTATGTCTTTTATGGATCGGAAGATCTTTAAGGGTGGGGCTTTTGCGAGTGTATTGAATGGTGAGTTCCGCTCTTGTGAAGTCTTCCCATTATGCACAAATAAAGACCTTGGTGTGTCTTCCTTATCAGTTTGCACAGTTGCTGCTTCAACTATAACATGGACATAGTCATGGACATCAAGTTCGTTTTCGCGCATGTTTGTTTTACAAGCTCAATGATCTGCCAGCCACAGAAAACATGCGATCTTCCGCGCTCAGTTCTTCCACTTTCGACTCCGAGTCGTCGTCCCTTCGAGCGCCGTCCCTTCGAGCCAGCCGTCCCGATGTCCCAAGGAAGGGAAGGAGGGTCCAGCGCCGACTTGCACCAGTCCGCAATTGTGGCCCAGTGGTGTTTTCAGGTTGGGCTCAGGATACTCCCAGCGCCCATAGTTTTGGGATGTTAAACATGACATGATTCCAGTGCAAATGCCAACCAAATGTCAAGTCGATCTGCCAAACAGTCGTTGTGTTGATTGACATCCATATATAATTTCACGTGATGTACGATTCCTTTGGGAATCTCCGGAAGCGATTTCAGTGGACACCCGGCGAACAAATTGGAAATCACTTCGTCAAACATCCTGTCTGCTCACTGGATCTGGGTTTTGGTGACGCCCTGCTCACGTGAACGTCATGTTGTCTGCTCCTCCTTTCGCATTTGCGCTAGGAGCTTCCTGGCGCATTGCTTCCGAACCACTTCGGCCTGGCAATGACGGGGGAGCTTTCTTCTGGAGGAACAAACCAATCAGAGGGACCTGGAAAAACCCTTCTCTTCCACGGCATCCCAGGTTTTGCCCGAAACCGGAAAAGCATGGACAAAGGAACAAGAACCACCCTTTCTACATCGTCTACTCTTGGGGTTAGGAAGTTCCCGGATCGTATGGTCCGGTCGACAGGACAAACACCTGGGCTTGCCTCAGAACACAAGATTTCCAAGAAAGAAGACCGGTCCCTCTTCCCTACAACCAGTTGGTGTCTGTTTGCTTTCTAGGGATGTTTCTTGTGCAGTAGCTCCCTGAACTTCCGAGAAGCGCGTCCTGGCAAAATGGACATGCCGCTCAAAGTGCGCGGAAAACGACTCTCATCTAGATTTAAAGATCCTGTGACACTGTGGTCTCAACCATGGAATGGGCAATCCATGGGAAATCGCTCTTCCAGCTCTCTCTCAACCATGAACCAAGAAAAATCATGCCATGATGAGGGATACCATAGATTACCATAGTACATCAGTACATATATGCAATATTTTCTTATGGCATCGTACAGTAGATGCCATGACTCGCCAGGGCGGGCACATCGTTCACTCGCCTGGGCTTGGAACTCCGCAGAGCTTGGCCGGTGTCGGGGCCGGTGCCGACCTGGATGGGGCGTCGCGGCACGACCGCACGGCTTGATCAAGCCGTTTGGAGGGCCGAGAAAGAATGTCCCAACCGTTGAGTTACCGTTTGGACCGTTCTTTGGAACTAGAAACTTCTGAATGGTGTTGAATATGTTGGATCTTGACCATTCTCGGCCTCGTTTTACTTCGTATCCCAAGGGCCGGTGTTTCACAACGTGTGGAGTGTGGTGTCGACTTAGTACCGCCGACTCCACTGACTCCACCCTCACAAACAAAAAGAAGGTTTGGTACAGTAGGGAAGGCGATACATAACAAACATCACTCGGCCTAGAAATATTACCTTCAAAGAAAGCCTATAGGGTAAATTGGTCACGGCATCAGAGTGCTGTCTCTCTACCAAATGTTGACCTTGTTCAGTTTTTCTCACTGTTCTTTGCTCCTTCCTTTGCTTCCTTCTCTCATTCCACTCGTTCTCCCTCTTCGAACTGTTTCTAGTAGCGATGCACTTGTTTCTACTAGCGAACATGGTTACTACTAGTAAGGCCAGGAGCCCCTAGTAGCTTCTTGTTACTACTAGTAAGGCACTTAGTTACTAGAAGAGATGTGTTAGTCTCCATTCTTCAGGTTTCTGTTTTCCTTTCACTTGGTTTCTGATCTTGTTAGCACCTTGAGTACAGCTTGCCTCCGTGAGCACTGTCGGCACTGAGGTGATTTTGTTTTTTATTTTAGTTTTTGCATGTTTTTGCTTTCTGATGCTTTCTGTAGTTTGCAGGTTCCATCGTTCATGTCAGATGCATAAACATCTCGAAGTATATATTTAATTATATAGGCTGCTAGACGTTTGAACAGTGACACCCAGAACATCCTGTATCTTTGGAATGCTTCACCCCTTCTTGCTTGCAAGCACCCCGCTGTTCAAAGACGATCGATGCATAGGTGGGTTCCCAGCACTTTTTAGTGCTGGGCATTGAAAAGCAGCAACCTCATTGAGACCCTCTGTATGAGACACGTCACAGTGACCCGAAGAAGCTGCCCTTCAGGTCACGGGGCCGCGAAGCTGCTCAAGCAACATGTCGACCAACATGTTGACATCGCTGCCAATAGGTATCTAAGCCTTGTTCTCTTAGACTCGACCAACTGTGATCCCCAAACAGCTGTACCTCCCCACCCCTACTAGGAACAAGAAGCTACTAGGGGCTCCTGGCCTTACTACTAGGAGCAAAGATGCTACTAGAAGCTCCACCCCTGCCTGTGGGGATGCCACCCCCATGCTGCTGCAGCTGTTCGCCCCGCAAGACCTGCGCGCCTTGGAGACCGAGGAGAAGCCGTGCTCGGCTGAGGGGGATATGTCGAACTGCTCAAAGTTCACCCAAGAAGACGTGACTCTAATCAAATCTAAGACCTAAGATATGGGTAATGTTATATTGTGTATATACATAGGATTCATGAGGAATCAATGGGGTCTTCTTCTTCTGTCTGGGAGATGTGTTCATGTTGCGTTTTCCGTCTTTTACTATAAGACTGAACCATGGACAGTGTAGATGAGGCCCGCCCACATTACTTTGGTTCAGGCTCTTCTTGTGAGGGCGCATCCAAATGGTTTGTTCATGTTTGTTTTGTGCGTGCATGAAAAATACATTCATTTTCATAGGCCATTGGGAAGGCTTCATTGAGATGTTCCCGGAATTGAGTGGGCCTGCGAGACCCTGGATTGTTTGGATGGTTCTGTGATCAAGTTTGAGAAAAGGACTCTTGAAGACCATACTCTTGTTGGCGCTTGATCTAGTTGGAAGAATTATGAAGATCATGACGAGATTCTGCACCACCAAGGAATATTTACATGCCACACGAAGGGAAAAAAATGCTATTGAGAGATGCAGCGAGTTCCCCAAACGGTAGGAATTGCTGGTGCCCTTGATGTGTCTGGTGTTTTGACCTCGCGTTGGCCTCGACGGCTCCTGAAAAAGGGATTAATTCCATGGAATTCCTAACATTGTTTAGTTTTATATTCTGTGAATCTCAAACTTCGCGAACCCCCAAATTGGGGAGGCGATAGGGCGCAAGTGCAAAACTGCTGGCAACAATGCCAGGCAAACAAACTGCATACCGGACAAATGAAGCCGCAAAAACGTTCGATTCCGATTCACCTTTATTTCGAGCGTTCGCACCTGACATCACCTTAAATGATGGCTCGAACGGCTCTGCGGAGCCAGGCTGTGCCGGTAGTGCTGCAGCCCTGCACCGGGCAAAAGGCTAACGTCCCCGTTGTGGACTCGGTGAGAAAAGCTACCGAAGCTCAACCTGGTGAGCCGTCCATTCCTTTCTTTAGCGAAAAGCCAAACGACCAAAACCAAAGAACGACAAGACTGTGGCTAGCCGTGACGAGCATCGCGTAAAGCCAGGCCAGGTCAAAATTTGCAACTAGTTGTCTGAATCATTTTTCGATTGTACCCCGCTCTGTATGAACCCCTCCAGACATGATGGTTGGTCGTGATTGGTCTTGCGAGTGAACCTCTTGGGATTCTCCGGAAGGCAGCTTCTGCAGCAGGCAAAATCTGGCAAACCAGTGAAACGTGGTGGAGATTCAGCAGCTTGAAGCATCACTTGCTCTTTATTACTTGGATCCAAGGATGCACCCGCATCTGTCATGTTTGTGTGGAAGAGTTGGCTGACTCGCCGTGCTCACACTGCCCATGCTCATAGCATCATTGTCCACATATGCCAAGGATGTGGACTGTGGACTTAGACTTTTCTTTCAGTGTGTCAGGTAGTTGATCAACTATCAATTTTCACTGTGCATGTGTCAAAGTGTTTAAGAGGTTCACTTCGTTCCCTTCAGACTTAACCCTTCATGTTAGACAGAAGTGCAAAGTACAACAACATATTCCTGGTCGCACTGGACAACAAAGTCTGCCCCCCTAACATAAGTTCCTGATACAGTAGAGTCCTACATATCAATCCTCCTTCCAAATCCATCTCAAATGTTCTTTCGACCACGAACCAAGTAGGGTTCATGCCAAATTTCCCCACGCTCAGGCCCATAGCTCACCACCTCTGATGAGCAGTCGTTTGTCACACCACGCGGAAAACGACGCGGGCGGCCGGTCTCCCTGCACAGGGGCGCTGGGAGTCTCCCGCCAGGATGGTGAGTCCGTGGATCGATGGGTTCGGATGGATGTGGATGTGGTGAACTGGCGAAAATGCACCCTGACTACTGAACTTTAAGATGATTCCTCCTGTCAGGTGCAGGAGATCTGCGTTTTTTCTTTTCGGGGACATGTAGTTCTGTTTTCTCCGGAAGCAGCATTCACAGAGTCATCTTTCAGCAAGGGTAGAATCTGTGGAGCCAGTTGTTGGCTGCGAGGCATAGGCTGACATTCCGCCCTCAGCCCTAGTTCTCAAACCAAGAAGAAACACGCCTATGCCAGGGGCACCAATTAACCTCCAAAAGACATCAAAAGACTATAAATGCAAAACATGTCGCTCTCTCCCAGTTTCACCAACCAAACGATTGTCCTATGATCATCCATCCATCCGCGGGGCGTGGCGGATGACGGGCGAAAATTCGGCCCTCACAGCCGGGCTTGTGGAAAACTTTGCTCCAACCTGGCGGTGACACGAGCCCGGCGACACGAGCACGTTTCGTGGCAGTTAGCTGAACATGAAACACCGCTGAACATGTGATTTGAGGTCCAGAGATGTTCATGCTAATTTTTTATGACTGATGAGGTATCCTGGGATCTCAGGTGGTGTAGAACTTGTCCACCTGAGAACAGGTGTCCACGGGAAAGTGTCCGGTCCAAAGGTGCTTTGGGGGGACTCATATACGGCATGCAAAGCACAGCATGCAATCGTTGTACTATACCTGCCCTACCCAACCCACAATACACCTAGTTCTACCATCTCCACCTCAAGAAAACAGTTTCTCCACCTTCAACCTTTCTTCCTACTCCACTCCCCCTTCCCCCACTTCGTTCACATCCCATTTCACAAATCTTGCCACTCCAAAATCTGCAGCTCCTCTTGTTCAACAGTAAGTCTATGATCATCTTGCCATATCTTTCCTCGACTTGGTCGACCCCGACACCTCCCGGCCTCCCAGGCACCACTCGTGGACCCTCCACCAGGACCATGGGCTCTAAGCCCCAGAGCTCCTTCCCGCAGCGACTCACGTCACACAGCGCGTGGTAGTCGTCCTCGGGACAGGGGCAAGGCAGAATGTTCACGAGTCGGAGTGGGATGATCTGGCCGCAGTAAGCTGATGTTCAACATGGGCAGCAGCATGTCAAGAGACTTTGGTCACTGGAAATGCAGAAGCTCCCACAACACAGCGGTGTAAGCGAGCAAAACAAGCAAGAACCGCACCAAAATTTCAGGCAAGCACTATAAAGAACAACTATCTGTAACTATCCGCTTTTAAGGTGCCAACGTCAGTATTGCTGCCCTGGATGTGAGCGCTTCTGTCACCTGACTCTCGGTTATAAGTTCCTAGAACTACCGACATCGTCGCAGATCACAGGGAATGTGAACTGTGGGCACTCTTCTGGACACAAATAGTGACCGGACCTTTTTTTGAGTTGTGTGGCCTACTCAGACCTTTCTTGTTTTGCAAACGCATGAAACAACCCTCCAGCCCCGAAACAAAACAACTATTTTGGAGACGACATGGTACATCCATCTCCCTCTCCAAGCTGTGCAACGTTTCCCCACGTGCGGCTCAGGCTCAGTGCTATTCACCAGAATGCCGCCCAAGAGCTTCCTAGGCCATGCTTGTTCGATGAGGCGAGCGATTCAGGTTTTCGGACAATGAACAAGCATGCAACAAAAACGATCTGTCATGATATGTCGTCCTCCCCACAAGATGCGGTAGTGTCAAATCACCAAGAGTTTAACACACTAATCTTCTGGCTCTGCTCTGTCGTTTGACCCTCCACTGTCCTCGGCCCCCGCCGAGAGGCCTGGAGCCACCTGGCATTCGCTTGAAGATCAGTTTTCGGTAGCAACCCTCCTCCAAAACGGAGCGGACCTCGGCGTCAGGAAGCGAGGTATGGTGAGGTCAGTGAAGGGACTTAGGTCTCTGCGTTTTTTTGCTTCACAAATGTGGGTCAGGTAGTGCATGACCTGAGAGGGTCATGTGTTTCTTTTCCATATGTCGGTTGCCTGGTGGCTTTATATTGAGTGGGTAACTCTGCTTGTAAAGGAATACAACAGAGTATTGAATAATGCCCTACATTTTGTGATTATACTTGCAACGAAACAGAAAGACCTACATCAACAACACACACACACACACACACACGCCTTCATGGATGGCTGTGGCAAGTCTATGAAAGGTCGCTGAGGGGCCGATTGCCCCGAAATCGCAACCAGAAGGGTAAACACTCCCACAAATCCAATAAAGAATACAGCAACAACAACACAGCACCAGGAATGCTGTTCTTCTAGAAGGTTCCAAAGTACAAACACTTTTCCCCTATAACTAGAATCCTGCAAGAGACCTACGTGAGTCTGTGCGGTCGAATTTGGTCTCTGCAAAGCTGTTGCTTCTGTAAAGTGGTTGATACGGAAGATTGTTTGACACTGTCCGACACGTCTTTAACAACAATGGGTCGGCACATGTCAATTTGATCCGTGGCCGACCCACAAAATTGTTCGGACAAAGTAAGAAGAAGGAGAGTGTCCACTCTTCTCCTGAAGAATTGCTGAAGTATGCCCTTGTGGTCATGATCTACCTTCAACTGCGTGTGACCACCATGTTCTTGAATTCACTGCACCAGGCTACGCAAATGCAGGGCTTCTCATCATCATGCAGCACTTGGTAGGTCTTGCCGTGCCAAAATGCCGCTGACTCGCCGAAGGATGCCACGTTCACCTCAAAGGTCAGTGTTCCGCGGAACCCGCGTTTCCTGGACCACAGGTGGGTAGAATTATATATGTGCGTCCAAGAATGAATATATTGTTATAACTACATATAATATACATATATATATATATTATACATATATATATATATACACATACACCCTTTCCCTGCGGCTTGGGGTTGGGCTCCCTGCTGTTCCTTGGGGAAACGAGCTATCTCCGTCTCCTTCTCCTCCTCGATTTTCAGACCCACTCCCGTCTTTCTGCCGAGAGGTCGCTCCCATCAGCTTCAGCTTCGTGGAGAGGTCGCTGCCATGGTAGCGCAAGCCCGCAGAGGGGCTGCCCAAGGTGGATGCCAACACTTCGGCCTCCGCAAGAGACAAGCGCGAAGGGCACATGCTTCTTCTTCCTAGTAGTAAGGCCAGGAGCTACTAGTAGCGTCCTTGCTCCTAATAGAGCTGCCCTTTGCTACTAGTAGCTTCTTGTTTCCTAGTAGCAAGAAGCTCCGGATAGTTTGGTGATATTCGGAGGGTCTGGGTGCTCAAGTGCGGATTGGATCATAGGGTATCTAAAACCAGAAGATCATCCATCCACGGGTTGATGGACAAAATCTTGCACCCCATCCTTTATGAGTTGTTTTTTTACTATTATTGGAGATCCAAATCTAATCAAATCTGTCCAAAGCTTCTCCAAATTGCCCCATGCTGCAGTTCTCGCAATGTCTTCGCCAGAACGGTTCCCCTGTCCAAAGGCCTCTGCAAGTTTTCAGAGGGTTCCAAGCCGGCCTGCTCACTCCCCGGCTTCCAAAGGCCATAGACCATCCCTGCAAATCAAGAAAAGAGATGCAAGCGAGAGAAAGAGAGAGAGAGAGATGGGCACTAACAGCTCTTTATCCTAGTACTGTACACGGTAACTTGATGATGGTTAGCGAGTATGGTTAGCAAGTGCGTTTGAGTATGATTGAGAGAGGGATGATACAAGCAAAGACTGTGCTTTGAAGGGGGCCCTAACAACTTGCGTCACATCAGTTCGCTTCCCAATGCCTAATTGAATCACCAACAGCAAGGGGTTGTGGTTTCGGTGGGGCCAAACAAATTATGAACGTCGCTGTGCAAATATTGTATCAACTACATCTACATAGGAGGCAATACAAACAAATCATGTAAAACAATCCTTATCCTTCCCAAATTAGCGCTTCCCAGCCAGGTGGTACCCACCGGATGTTGCTATTCCATAATGCAAAGCGGTTCACCTGCTTGCACTGCCCTTTGGTGCACTGGTTTTGTTGCCCTCCACACTGGCCACTCTACTTGTAGTGCCCACTCTATAGTGACCTCCCCCTCGCTTTGCCCGGCAAAACGCGGAAAGCCGCCTCCTTCATGGCTGGCCACCTCACCGACCGCGTAGATGTGGGGGTCGCTGCTGCGGAGGAAGTCATCGACCTTCACGCCACCTGTGGAGGTGTCGCTGCTGAGTGCTTTCGCCGCCCGGATGTTTCTGCACAGTGCTGCGGTCCATCCACAAACAAAAGGACGTACGAACTCATTGCAGTGACTCCCATGAAAACTAATGAAAAAAACAAACCATAACAAACCTCATGCTCACATAGGAGGCGGCAGTGAATCCAAAGTCAATGATTCCAAGTTCCCATTCACTCAGCCGGTTGCGCAACAACGAAGCTGAGTGTCACCAAAAAGAGTTCCACCGAATCACCATCTGAGGTGACTCCAAATGATTACCTTCACACTTTATCCTCCAGCTGGTGGTAGGTGGTATCGATGACAAGTCCCCCGCCCGTTGGGTCGCATGGTATGCCGACCGCCAAATCGCGCCTCGCTCGCCGAGGTCCAGGTCGCAGCCGCGCGCGAGCTCGTCGCGCGGGCGGATGCCGCAGGAGACGACGAGGAGCTCCAGATCGAGAGTCCACTCGCTCTCCTATAGCGACAGAGCGTCTACATATGGATAGTAATGTTGACTCTTGATTAGTATTACCCTCCCTCTCCCTGATCGAATCCATGAGACTCATGATTAATGATTGATTCTGGAAAAAGGAATCAAAAGAAAATCAAAGGAAATCCAAAGGACATCAATAGACATCAACGCTAATTTAAAAGGAAATCAATAATTTACAGTCAAAATAGTTAATTAAGGGAATTCAGGGAATTATTTATGAATGAAAAGCATAGGCTTTATTCCAGGAGGTGCTTCAATTAAAGACCTAAAGAGAAAACATTCTTGTAGGGAGTGATATTAATCCAGATTTCAAGTGTACTGGGCTACCCAATTTGTGGAATAGTTTTTTGTACTATTTTTAGTACGATTGAAGAAAGGGAGTTTAAGAACTTAATGAAACACTGTCAAAGGTAATTAATAGAGATCAAAAGGAATTCAAAAGGGCATCAATGGGAGAATCAACATCTAGAAATTAAAATAGAATTAACATATTAGGAAAATTAAAAAACCATATTCAAACAAATCGTAGACATTATTGTATGGAATCACATTATTGTAGGGGGTGTGATATTGAGGAAGCAACATAAATAGATTAATTCAGGATGAACACCATCGACATTATTGCAGGAGAAATTAATCAAATATAATACCATTACATCCCAACTGTGCAAACACAAAGCACTGCAACCTAAACTACCCATTAAATAGAACAACTACTACACACATACTGTATTTAAAACATACAAAACACCGATGCACACATTAATTAAAGGGGCGTTATGAACCGAAAAAAAACTGTGCAAACATGAATCAAGGGGTAACTCATCAGCATTCAATATTATACTGGGGGATGTTTGACTATCTTGAATTTCTGAGTCTCTGCTACCGCACACCAGGTCAGCATAAATGACTCTGGCCGCTAGCCCTTGCCAGTGAAGGAAGACTTCCACACTAGCACCACTTGTGAGGAATTCGGAATGATGGTGCATTGCACTAGGGTTCTGTTCAACATGGTCAAAAAGGTGAGGCCTCTGCGGAGTCTGGTGGTTAGATCAAAGGTCTTGTCTGTGAGGCAAGCTTTCTGAAGTGCCGACTTTGTGCATTGACCAATCTTACATAGATTCTATACCAGGACGCCCAAGGGGTGGTTGGTTTTAAAAACTAACGACCACTTTCTTCAGTCAACAGGTGAAGTATATTTCATTCCAGATCATTAGTACCACCCCGAAACGAGCATGTGGATGTTCTCCCAGCTCTACAAGATCCTGCAGCATCCCTCAAAAACTACATACATTGGTGTTGGAATTTGGCTTCGATAATCTTTCAGAAGGGCGAGCGTGGGCATGACAATAAATACAATACTACAAGTGTTACCGTAACTTACAATGCAATGTAAAGTGGAACAATTGGAGTAGCTACACGTTCTGTGACTGTAAGAAGTGCTGTACTTCAATTGTAGTTTGTTGAGTTCTTCCTGTATTTTCACAAACTGAAAAGGAGTGAACATATATAATTATATATAGTCAATGAATTATGGTCCTGAAACAGTTGAAACTAATGTTATTTAGCTGTTGTGGTCAAGACAAACAATGAGTATGATACACGTACTGTTGTCTAGCAAGATACACCCTAATATGCAAGATCAAAACACAAAGTTAGTTGGACTATACGCACATATGTTATTAAAGTGACTTACTTAATCCCCAAGATATCGTTGATGATCCCAAACATAAATACATTATAGATGCTATGACAAGCATCCTTCTAAACCACTTCCTGTTTCATCTCTTGGTTTTTATGGTTGAATTTTAAACATACAAATGTTCCAAAATGGTTTAACATGGAGTGAAACAGATTGACGGTGTACGTGATATCTCTATATATATAGTTCAAAACAACAATTACTACCACATGCAAAAAATTTGAAAAATATTGCAATTTCTCACAAATGGTTCATGATCTGGTGTTCCACCAGGAACTTAGTTGTTTAAAAACAACATAATACTAAATATGCATTTGACCATCAAAATCTCATAACGGTGCAGGACATGTTTATCATTTTTGCATTGTAAATACACAAAACACCTTTTAACACACCTCCCATTCAGAATTCTATCACATCAAATCACTGATATACTTGCAAGACCCCACCACAAGACTCTTGCCCAAATGCCCGGTACGGCACATACATCTGGTACATATTATGTGGGATTGCCGGAAATATATAGTCTTTGTGACTTGAGTCAGGAGTTCTGTGGGCATCTATTCTTCCATTATGTATGCAGTTCTTTTCCACGTTCATGCCGCTCTTTGCCGGCTGCTACTGAAACCACACATCGTGAGTGTGTGCTCTTTGCCTTCTCCCGCTGCCTATCACTACCTGTTCCACCGAATGAGTTTGTATCAACTTTGTATCTTGCGTCTGCCAAGGCTCATTCTCCAAATACCTCGCGGCACAAATTTCGCCGCTGGAGTCCTCCGACAGGACTTCCTGGAGCTGCACGTTCACGTGCACCACACATCCCAAGGACTCCTGAGTGAGTGAACCACTTGTCTGGCGCTGAGGTTGAGGACCATTAATTATCATGGAACAACGTCTTCCAACATGCGTGAACCAGGACGTCTCACCACAAACGATTCGCAAAGAACAGTGTCATCACAGTGTCTTGTGATGGCCGTGTCTCAATCTGCTTCTTCAAGAGCTCGCCCGCCACCGAGTCCAGCTGTGAGGGCATCAAATGAGGAGCACTCTCGAAGACCTCAGGCGAGCAGCGTGTGAACGCACGATCGCGGGGGGTCATGAATGGTAAGTAGAACCAAGGGCCAGGACAACAAAACCAATCTTCTAGTTGATCGTCGACCATGTCTCGGCTGTTTTGGAACAAAATATACGTTAATTCGAAAGATCCCCACCATGGCATTTACTCCACGGCGCGTGCAAGCCATCAAGCCGCTGGCTTGCCACTCAGGCTCCACCCAAGCCGCATCAGCTGCTCACACGACTTCTGGTGCCATATGCCAAACATGGCCTTCAATTTCTCCAGGCGCAGTGAATATGATGTCTCCATGATAAGTGGTGCTGGGAGGCGCTGGTCACCAACCTAATTCAGCGCAAAAAACGCCAAACATGAACAGCACCTCTGAGCACGCGAGCCTCCGTCCCAATGAAACTCGTGACCGGACGCCGGATGATGGTCCACGGCCACAACATCCATGGAGCCGCCTCCAAAGCTGGCTGGTGCGCCATGCAACCATTGCAAACACAAGCAAGCCAAGCACTTCTCGAGCCAAGTCGCTTTCAAAAAGCAGATGCTCAGTGACACCATCCTTGCTTGACTTGCTGTGTGATGTTGCCTGCGTCCCAAGCCTGTTCAGAAACAGCTGAATGCGCAAAGGTACACAACTACCAGATGTGACTAACATTCTTGCAAGCAGATGTATTTCGAGTGATCGGAGAACACAGAATATATCATAATATATTAGTAGTCTAATGTAGTCTACAAAGAGCTGGCGTTTGAGATCCGGCGGGGAACACTGCCATCCTGCACTTGCGTTTGAGGTCCGGCGGGAAACACTGCCATCCGGAGCTGGCGGAGGAGCGGCGGCGGAGGAGGAGGCGGGAAGGCAGCTGACATAAAATGCAACAACCCTCACCGTCACCTGACAGGTGGGGAACGAGGCCTTAACAACTGCATCCCTGTTATTTTGTTCTTTCTGGACTCGGGGTCCATCTGATCCAAGAGCTTTGCCACGTCCCCATGCATCGAGCCACATGCGTCTCCAGGCCCAAGTCCAGTAAGGCCTTGGCCGCCTCCAATCCTCAAGGCGAGTGGCACTTGGTGCTCTTGCGCTGCTGGTTTGCTCGCTGGTGAGCATTCTTAGTGTCCTTGCCCACTTGGCGTTCGCTATACGCTATAATGGCTAGCGAGACGTGATTCCCAAACCTCACCAGGTAACACATGCTAAATGAAACTGTGTAGAAGTGATCCACATCATTCCACATCCTCACATACATTCAAATCTTTTCCATCCTATACCCGCCCATCTCTCCCGCCTCTTTCCATCCTCCAAGTGGCCCAAAAGCCCACCGCCCACCACGGCGGCCCGCCGCGTGGTTCCACGCGCAGAACCCGCACGGGCGATGATGGCGTCCATATCTTCGATGGTTCGGTACAGGAAAACGCCTGGCAGTAACTGTCTAAACATGGTTCCATGAGCATGATGAGCCCTTGGGATCGAGGTAGCTGACATGCCAATTGGGGTCCAGGACATGGGTCAGTTCCTTTTGCGTCGATTCTCTGGAGATGTCGATTCCTACTGCACAAGAACTGCTTGAGATTGGGAAGCCAGCCACTTTAGCCCCGCCTGCGGTGGAGGCCAAGCCAGGGACAGGTGGAACAAAAGGCGCACTTCCGGTGGCTAACACCAGCTCATCATATCCAACCTCTCCAGACCCCGAAGGACCTCACGACAGTCGACCGTGCGCTGGGCAGTGGCGTTGTGCATCGGTCGACATACAAAAAGGGATGATCTGCTCCAGGTTAGCTAGCAGCCCAGCTTCGTAAGTCCGGCCTACCCGTGTTTTGGCCATGTTGAAACATAGCCAGGGTAGGGAAGGAAACAGGCAGTAACATGCAGCTTGCAAGGATGCTGATTGTCAAGATGTAAACCGTCTACGGTGGTCTACAGTAAGCCAAAACACAAGAATACTAATTTGAAACATATAGTCACGTAGTCATATCAAAAATAAGAATGGACAACCTTGCCTGCTGAACCAACATGCAGGACTTGGACACTGACAACTGACAATATATATATATGTAAATAAGTTGCTCCTCGCGTTCATACCCTGGCCGCAAGGCCGAAGAAAACCATACATGACAGTGTCTTGAATAACTCGTCTTGCTCAAAGTTGAAAGAAACAAATCATCTATCCCAACCGCTCCATGTACGTATGGCATATTTGCCTACATTTCCGACAGCATGTTGACCCAGCGACAGCGGTATGAGGTCAACTACTTTGTCACCTCCTTTTACGCTTTATGCGGTCTTCCAGTCTTCACAAGCCCAGTCCTTCGTCAAGTTCTCTCCTAACACATCACCACATGCATGGCAATCATTGGGAAGGACACTCATCCAAAGACCACAAAGACTAGTCTGACTGGATGTTGGAAACCACCAGACCAACACGTTCACGTGAGGCGCTGCGGCGGAACTAGTAGCTCCTTGCACCTTGCTACCGGTAGCTTCTTGTTTCTAGTAGCGATGCACAGGGCTTCGGCTCGGACGTCGTTTTCGACAATGGCCACGCCGTCAAAATGGGCCACATCGACCTGGAGTGGCGTCGAGCGGACGGGTGTCGCCTTCGTAGGTGACCTGCTTGTGCGAGCGTTTGATGCTGGTGGCTCGGGCGAAGATCACTTGGATGTTCTTCTCTTGAAGCCAATCCGGGCCTTGGATACACGTCCAAAAGGAGAGGTCAAACTCAGACTTCAAATACTGCATATCACAGTGTGCCTAAATCCATTTAGATTTTGGACGACTTCTTTTGCCGTATCCCTGTGATACTCTGAACCAGCCGGTGCGTATTTGTGCAAACCAAGCAGCAAAGTCCTGATGAGTACATAGTACACACATTCTGCGAGTATGATTGTTTCAAGGTGGTCCCCTCCCAAGTGTAAGACAACTAGAGAGGGAGGGTGAGGGAGGTGTTGGATGTTTTGGTGATTACGGCAGATGTGCTGATCCGGGCCACGGATTGATAAGAAATCAACAACAAATCCCGGGATACAAGTAGGTATCTCTGATTATTCATCAAATGGTGATTCTCTACAGGAGGATGAACTCAGGACATTTGGTTTTGACACATATATATATATATATTATGTGGTTGACAAACAGTACGTGGTATACACAACTCGTCTGACCAGTTCGCCGATCTGTATGGAACCAGTTGCGCCTCAACTCCCCGTCTGCCCATACCGCTTCGGTGGGGTGGCGGTGGGTGCCTGGAACCCCCAATCCTCATCCGATCCATGGTGCTACACATTGCCAGCTCACAGACGGACCGGTGCTGGAAATAGCCTTGGATGTACAGCAGTGGCGCAAAAATCACATACCCCTTGCAAAGCCAAGAGTTAGAGCTTGCACACATGTTTAAGGCACGTGCCAATTTTCTTAGGGCCAGCTCTCACCGAAGGGTTTGGTTTTCTTTGTTTGAAGGACACATGTCCTTGGACATGCTGGGGCCATGAAACCACCGTCATGCAGAGCCATAAAATGATTAACGTCCTCAAACGCCATCAAGGTGATGCAACGTGTCATCCATAAAACCATTATCAAACCAACATATCACGAACCTTCGCACCCAGGTGGATGTTGTGCGCTGGGGCTCCGGGTGGGTGAACATCCACTTTGTCGGTTCCTGTGAGGCTTTCATTGTAGACATCGATTCCTGCTAATGCTATCGCTATGCAGTACTAGGAAAAAAAACGACCTTTACCAAAGTTGCCAAAATAAGGATGTCTTGCTAATGGGACGCACCTGATTGGCTCCCTACACTGTGACCCAACAATGTTTGTGGCACAGTCACTGGTCATGGCCACTCGATTGTAGGCCAAGTGAGGCTCTTCACACAGCACGGTGATGGCCATGCGCCGCTCCCTCTGCCTGGGTTTCGGGGTGTAGTGAAGCATGGCCTGTAGCAAGCACACACACACATTTCTGATTACTGATTTATCTATGCAGTACATTTATGATACATTCCCTCTGAAGGGCTGTGTCACAAATGATTGTTGCGAATATGTCCAATCTAGTCAGGAAAATACATAAGTGGTGGTTAGTACGGGCGTGTGCTGCAGACTGTAGAGGACAAATATCCAGCAATTGGTCTCTTGGGACGTTTTGGAAACCCATTCCCCACATAGCTGTGGCATGGCAGGAGTGAAGTGTTGATCCAATGTTCTGTGATGGAGGACCCCTCAAAATGTTTCAAGCAATCGCTTGGTCCATGTATTACATAATCCTTGGTGATCGCTGAGATGGAAGGAATATACACACTGAGATGGAAGGTGATCCTTGGACCATGTTCTGTGTTAATCCTTGGTGATCGCTGAGAATAAATGGGAGATGCAAGGAATATACACCCGAGCTGAACACCATCTCTGTCCCAAGCATCACCAGTAACCATCTCTGTCGGCTGTCAACCCCCAACGTGCCACATGATCCAGCCAAGCTTCTCCACCAGATTCTGTAGCAAAACGTGCCCAACCGGGCCGTAGCCCACCAACACCACCCGCACTGCTGGCATGGCTGCCATGTCCAGCACGGGAGCGGGGAAGTCTCGGGGATAGACCTTGGGGCGGTGGAACACAGTCGGATCATGCGGCATCACAAACTCAAACGTCAAGTTCAAGCTAATGTTCTTGTGTTCTGCCTCAACATCTAAAACCGTGATAGGTTGAACTCAAATTGAACTTCCTGCTAGTCCATGTTCTTCAAAATATCTAACAAATGGTCGTGGGTCAAGAATCAAGATAATCAAGTATCGTAGGCTCGCTTCCCTGGTCCCTGGAAGTACATCTTGTTCATTTCCAGGGTCGGCCCCAGCAGGTTTGCAGGTTTGAGGCTTTTTTGTTGAGCACACCTTGGAAGGTACGGACTGACCCTGCAACCACCAGCCAAATCACTCCAAACCTCAATAACCAGCAGTGGATTCCTCCAGGGACTATAGTATATGGAATTGATGTGATGATCAAATATTGAACACAAACGAACATGGACCTTCATGTCAAACAGCCTTCCTCTTCATCTGTACCAACCTGTCCATGTCCAATCTGAAACTTCTGCTCATCTGCCAGCAAAGGCGCCATATCCTCAATCTGTCCAGGGTTGGCCCGGGGGCCATGCGTCATCACCACCGTTTCCAGACCCCATAGCTCGCGCCCACAGCGTGCCACGTCACATAAGGACTGGTAGTCCTCGACGCGACAGGACGTCGATGTCGAAAGCGGACGGCACTGCAGACAGTTCAACACAGGTACCAAGGTGACGAGGTTTTGAATGTTTCACAATACAAACCATCAGCCAAGTATAAATCTGACTTCTCCCGCCAAAAAGCCACCAACACGCTTAATTTGATCTATCAAAAACTACCTGAAACTATCACATTCTCTCTTACACCCTTTCGAAAGAATTCATTCCCAAAGGGTACACCCTACTAATGCCAAAAACATACATTTATAAACTACTCAAAAAACAACATACTTGCCTTTCAAATCTAGTTGTCTCCAAGGTTGCAATTAAACCTGAACTTTCTGGTGTGCAATAGTCGTATGTGCTCTTCCAAAACCCAAACTATGTTGCAACAAACACCCAAACTTTCTCCTGTACAAGAAGAAACTTCTCTTTCTAGCAAATCCTGAGAAACATTGTATGTTCCCTTTCAACTCCTTTCACTTGCCTTTTGATTCATGCAGTCCAAATCTATCCGAGGCTTATTATTGCCGGAGAGTTCATCATTGCGGCGAAACAATGTTGGTCCGCCAGAATTTATAGGGAAAGGGGTGTTATTGCAATGTGCAAAAAATATATATATATATGTTCCATTTGTTCTATTCCACTGATTGGAATTCGATGATTAGGCCGAGAGTTTGGAAATAAAGTGGACATGTTTTACGAATCACGTTCTCAAGTCTTCCAATTGAACATGGTCCTAGCACCTGAAATTGGGTGGTCCAAAATAGCGGTACTGATGATTTCTCAGGCATATTGATTGCAACAAGAAGAACTGACGAAATGCCTTGTCAAGGTGCTCACCATTTTTGCTCCTCATTGAATTCAAAACCAAAGCAGTAGAATGTAGAATTCGTCCGCCAATAAACTCGGCATTTGAACCGATGCAACTATTGTTGCATCTTCAAACCCTCCAAGAACACCGCCGCCCACGCTCGGCGCCTCCACGCTCTCCACCAAGATCCCCCCCACCAGCTTTCGCCCGCCGCTCGGCAAACGTCGGAAGACCAACCTGGGGAGTAGAACGTCTTGGACGTTCGGGGTCGGTTTGCGGTGAAGGCCTGTATTCCAAATCGACGCGTTGTCATGCATGGTTCACATTGAGATGTTCTATATGGCTGGGTTTTGGGATACTTGCTAAGTGCTGCTGATGAAATTCAAGCAAATTATCCCTTGTGCCTCTCTGGAACCGTCCGGTGTTCCACCCACTGTCCGGAATGCGCAACACTCCAGTTCTCTCATGCGCGAACCGAGCAGCTTCCGGTACTTGTTCCCCTCCAAAACGCTGCGGACGCACCAGTTCGCCTGACCGTCCTGGCGTTCGTCGCGCCGCGGTGGGTTGGAATAGCGATCACCCAAAGCGCCGAAGGTTGGAAGAGTCACCACTCAGGCGTGTCATCAAAGATATCGAAAAAAAACACACTCATGACAACTGACTCATGAATAAACAACTGCACACAAGGTTTTGTATGGTTTTGTCGTGTTAACGGAAACCTTTCTTGGATGCTTAGATGTAATTAATTGCAACCATCAAAAAGTCTCTGACTGACCTGACAGTCAAAGATCCGGTGCTGCCAGAACTCTGCATTTGCTCCAAAAGAGGCCACATTCACCTGAGTTTCCAAGGAATCTCAAAGGGATGGCGACTTGTCTATGTTGGTTTCCTGGAGCGTCTCAAAGTAGAGCTCAGCAAAAGGACATATATAAAGAACCAACTAGTAAATTCCCTTAGTAGACCTAATCACAGTATTCAAGAGTCTTCAGAGTTCTTTCCTTCCTAAACTCTGGCTGCAAACCTACGAACTTCGAATTGTGCCCTCTTCACAGTGGCAAATAGTCACACCTTGTCACACCCCTCTTCCAACCAACGGTCCGCTCCCATACCGCCTGACAACGACCGACAGGTGGCTCCCAAGAGCTTCAGTTTGGTTGAGAGATCACTGCCGTGGTAACCTCAGGTCGGGGCGGAAAGAACAAACATTTGGGGTTGTAAAGAACCAAGAAGCGTTATCAGTGTTGTTCTCCTCTTGTCATGTTTCAAGGGTTTTGCATCTATAGTGAATACTATGTGTATATATAAATATTGTAGTATATTATATTATAATACGTACACTGTTTCTATTTGTCGTTTTGCAATGGTTTGGAATCTATGACATATTTTATCTTATTTTATTGTATAGGACCTCTTCCGAAGCACAGCTGGGTAGTGTCTCCTAGTCTGGTGGCTTTAGATCCCATGAACGGGGAGCACACTATCCGTCATTTTACTCGCAGCTTTGGCAGTCTGCTCACGAATCTCGGAAAGGTTGATGTAGAAGGACTGGGCAGTGCTTCTAGAGGCATGGGGGTATACCACATCAAGCAGAAATAGTAAGTAACACATATGTTTGAGACATGTTGAGGGAAATCGAACGTCATTCATCAGAGTGGATTTGCTAAATAACGTTTTTGTTATCGTTCTGATACCGCTCTAGAGTGGACCTTGATTTCATGCCCAAGCATGGATGAATGCACAGATCTCCAAATCTATAAGTGGAACACACTGCAAGCAATCATCCCTGAATCAACATGTGCCCTCTATCGAACCATGCAATTACTGCTCCCACTAAACTGCCTTCTGGGGGTTGTTATACAACACCTTTTGGTGTTGCAAAAGGGCATCCTTTGGTCAATGATGCTGTTGTGGCCTTAGAATCCCGCAGTCAAACGAAGGTGTGGTTCCCGCAGTCAAATCATGTCGTTTTGCGCCATGTGGCGCAAGCCTGCGGAGGGACTGCCCAGTGTGCCAGCCAAGACTTCGGCCTGTGAACCCGTGGAGTCAGTCGTGAGTCAGTAGGCGAACCAATGAAGCAACGTGCTCGGAGGAACAAGGCCAGTGATGCCCAATGTTGGTCGTTGGGACCCGAAAAAGCAGGCCGAGCCCGACAAAGGGCGTGTAAAGAGTGCAAGTGTTCGGTTCAGAGTCATAGGCAACACGCGGACCAGTGTTCTTCCGTTTGAAGGCCGATCACACAGGCAGGGTTTGACCGTAAGCCAGGATTTGTTTCGGTGTGACCTAAGCGCTTGAAGGCTACTAAACCAAGATCTTCTGAGCAAGTTTCAATCGCTTGAGCTGGGATTCGAACATGCTGGGAGCAAAGGGCATCGCTACTAGGAGCAAGGATGCTACTAGGGGCTCCTGGCCGTACTATTAGGAGCAAGAAGCTAGTAGGGGCTCCTGGCCGTACTACTAGGAGCAAGAAGCTAGTAAG
This sequence comes from Durusdinium trenchii, assembly GCA_963970005.1. NCBI lineage: Eukaryota > Dinophyceae > Suessiales > Symbiodiniaceae > Durusdinium > Durusdinium trenchii. Next base: position 839,071 of record CAXAMN010023117.1, on the reverse strand, counting down.
GGCTCCTGGCCGTACTACTAGTAACAATAACGTTTCAACCACCACCTCCCAACTGCGACGGCCACGAAATGACTCTACCGATTCAGCTTCTGGCGGGAGGTGAGAACAACTTGGACAACGGAAAAAATAACAGAGTTCAATCAAAACAAGCGTGATGCTTGGTGTTTGACCAAGTATTATAAAACAATCGGAAACCTTACCTAGAACAATCACAAAACAAGTCTCGATTGCTCTCGCACTGAGAACTCTGATCTTGCTGCTGCTGATCTTCAAAACGGGAAAAGGTTTGATCGCACTCCTCTGTTACCCAAACCCAGTGCTGAGCCACATCCAGAACAATCTGTCGGAAATAGCCTGCTATGGCCCAAAGTCGGGGGCCATTGATACCATCCTGTTCTTCTCTCTCAAGCTTGAACGCGGAGGATCCATGCTTGGATGAGAGACAAACCAAGCTGGACAATAAATGAGGTGGCCGCTCACGGTCTCTCATCCAAACATTGACAGTCTAAGGTTTAAGGTACTGATTTGCACCTTGTAGCCTTTGCAACAACAAAACAAAACAAAGTGCCAGTTCCACACGACAATCTTTTTGCAGTTTCTGTCTTCAACGCATCCGCTAGTAAAGTGGGCCAAAATTCAACAGTCGCTTCCATGGAACCTCAACAATTGTTGCAAGGATTCAATTATGACTTGCTCCACCGAGAGGTGATCTTTAATGCCCCGACATGAGGTTTCTGTACTATTTAAGCACTCGTTTGATGGTTTATACTCAGCAGTCTATTGCAGGAGTTGCCACATTGATCCAAATTAATTAAGTATAACACAGTATGGAAATTGTGGATGGGGGTCTCTTCACAAAGCAACTCCTGCACATCGATCCCTTCGTCTCATCGATCCCTTTGTCCGCCCATGCCTGTTCACTGCCCGGCTTCCAAAGGCCGTAGACCATCCTGAGCGACTTTTTTGAGTCGCGAGTGCCAGGCGATTGGTGGGGATAGGTGAGTGATGTGGAGTGTCCAATTATCAAAGGAGTTATATCTATATATATATATACATGGTTTCGAGACATGTTATGTCGCGGGACATTGGATAGAACACTTTTCTCTGTCCAGGTCATGATGACTTCTGTCTGATGTGTAATTAAGCGGACTCAACTAGCAGAATTTTTGGGCCGCATGGAATGCCAGCTCAATGCAATGAGCTGCGTGTGGGTGGGTGTGTGTGTGTAACCCTTGGAATCATAGGGATCCTTTTGGATTTGTCCGGTTTGCTTTTTCGCTTTGGGTCACAGCAGGGGGGCTGGTGGTTCATGCAAGTACCAGCCCAACGAAGAGGCTTGCATTGAACACTGATATCGGTGGGGACGCTCACTGACGTACCTGCAATTTTCCAACCTTTCCGTATGGCAAGAGGCTAAGCCAAGAACCTCACCGACTTGATTTTCTTGATTTTCTTGTTGCTGCAGACACGCGCGGAACGCCGTCAACTTGTCGCCTCGTCGGTTCGCGGCCTTTAACTACAGGAACTCAGGCCCCCTTCACCTGGTCTTTTCAGGATTTGGGTTTCTTAGGCTGGCGTGTGGCACCGCTTTCAGATCAGTACACCCTATCCTAAGTGTGTTTGGCCTCGTGCCAACCCGGGATGAGCCCGCAGAGTGCCTCCCGTGGACCCGTTGAACGGGGGTACGTCGTTATCTCCCCTGCCCGGAGATGTACGTGTCCGCAGCGGACAGTAGCTGGCTCATGCCACCAGAATTCCGATTTTGTCTCATCTTAGGAATTCCAAGCTGGCTTATGCCCTTACGTGACCGCAGCGGTCAAAGCAGCCAGCCATTTCGGCAAGGCACAAGGTGACCACAGCGGTCAAAGCCAGTTTCTAGGTTCATTGGAACCTGTCGGCGACTTAGGTGCACACACATCGTACACACCTTAACGAGGCAGGTCTTCCTAGGTTGTTGTAATGAGGTCTGGCTTCATCGGTTCCCGTCCCCTCCATTTGGTTCCCCTTTCACCCTTTCCCCTTCACACACTTCTTTTCCTCTTTCTTTTCATGTCTTCCCTTGCTTCATGTCCTTTCATCTCACTCCTTTCGTTCTTTTGCGCGTACAACGGTCCGGGCCTTAGTGTGTACGCGCACATCTACTTT
>CAXAMN010023117.1:789638-836916 GCA_963970005.1 Durusdinium trenchii | reverse complement strand
GGCGTGTGGCACCGCTTTCAGATCAGTACACCCTATCCTAAGTGTGTGTCAAACCCATTCATGTAGCCCACAGCCTCATGATGGCTAACAGTGTGTCATCAATCTGAGAGGCACTTTGCCTCAAGGAACAAGGGAAGAACTACAACGATAACCAGCAGACTGACCAAGACATCTAAGAAACAAAAGCACAGCCACTCGCAAAACAAAAGTAACACGATCACAAGAACCACAACTCCTCGCAAAAGAAGCCTTCCAAACCACTGGACCCAACCAGCCACTGCACACGCACTTGCGCTGCACGAGCGCCTAGCTCGTCCAAGTCTCCCGCCCTCGTAGCTGGCAACCTCTCCAACTGCATAGATATGTGGATCGCTCGAACGAAGGCATCCGTCCACCTTCACACCACCTCGCATTGCGAACAGGTGAGACCCGCCGCTGTTCTGTTTGAAAGCATGTGCTCAGAGACGAGCCTGAAAGAGAAACAAGTCTAAAAGAAGGTCCTTTTTCTTTAGACCTTTAGTATCCTTCAGTAACCTATATATAGATCTTCTTTTTCTTTATTCCAGTGGACCTTTGTTTGTCTTTCGTTTTTAGACCTTTATTCTCTAGACCTTGATTGTGTATTTTTCCTTTAGACATTTCTTTATGTATTTCCTTTCTTCTTTAGACCTTTCCTTTTCTAGGCCTGGAAGAAGTTCCGTTGGCACCATCAAGGAAGTGCCAACTGACGCAACACGATGCAAGGAAACCTAGAAGCTGCAAGGCCACCATGAAAAATCACCAACAAAAGGGGGGCCCCCACAACTCAACTTTCATACACATCACTTGCATTGACTGAATCTGCCAGGTGACTTAGGCCGTGTTCACCGTGTGATGTTTCGGTCACAACTCACATCGAAGCACTCCGACTCATTGACTCATGTTCACCTACACCGCCTGTTTCATCATGCCAATTCATCCGCCCAGTGGAACTGCCATCCACCCAACCATGTGAAGGAGAGGATATATGGACGGAGCACCCAGCAGAATGGACGCCCACACGCCCCACGCCGGCGCCTCGTGTACCAAGCTCCAGCTGGCACTGTCGCGCCAGCTCGTCACGAGGACCTGATACGATGCGTGATATACTCAGCTCGTCGACATGGAGCTGAGCATGGGGGAGTTGAACGTCCGGGCGCGTTTTTGGGAAATCTACGGGAACACATGGGAACACTGTTCGGTGGACCAGACTGGTAACACGCTTCGTGAATCGGAGATGGGATTCCCATGCTGCCTCTTCCTGCCGTCATGTTTCTTCAGCGATGAAGATCATGGTGTGATGCAGATGATGCGTTGGCTGAAAGAGCCCAAAAACAAATAAGAATTGGCTTGTGACTCATGCGCGCGAGTTTCGGCCCCACTCTGTAGACAAAAGACAAGCATAGAAAAACTACTACATCTCTCTCGGATATGGAAAAAATCAAACACACACACACACACACCTAACACATGAATCGTTATGATGTGAAACTCTGAACAACAAGCTCTCCAGCCAGGCGACGAATGCCGCAGGAGATAATCAGCAAATCGACTTCCAAGAAACTCTCTTGGCCCTCCTATCACACTGCAAAAAGAAATAAAGGAAGAAAGAAAGAAAGGCTTTCTCACTGGTCACAAGAATCGAGGTTGGTGAAAGCAGCGAACGTGGACAAAACTCTATTCCCCCCTCCTTGAGACCATAGGACTCTTCATCCGTGCATGACGGGTGATTCATTCGTTAATGGCGCCAAGTGTCCGCCAAAGAGTGATGATAGATATCGATCGTAAAGTGAGCCACTTCTTTTGCCGAAAAGCGTTTCCACATGCAGCACAAATCCGAATAGTGATAGTCTTATTTAGAAATATATAGTCCTTCAATATCTTGCATGTAACGCATGAAGTTGTTGAGAGACCATTTACTCCCTGCCTAAGTCTTTCGATCAAATTCAAACAATCTGTGTGTCACCATATAAGCATGGTCGAACTCTTCCTGCTAGTGGAGGATCGTGGGCCTAAAAACCTACAGCACCTGAATTGAAAGCTGCGGCTCTTGCTCTGTTCCTTTCCGAGTGGGCTGCGCCTTCTCCAGCCGAATGAAGCGGACACCAGAGGCATTGGAAAGGACCTCCTGTAAGTTCACCTCCCGGTGGCCAACTGATTGCAGGCTGCCGAGAACCAAACAGGAAGCGGAACTTTACTGCTCATGGAGTCAACATTTGGAAAACACCCCCGAAAATAAGGAATGTATCCATTGCCGCAGTGTTCTATTCAAGTCTCTGCTGGCCTACAGGGCCACTACAAGCTATCCATGAATGATTCTCCTTGGTAGAAGCGGTTGGAGTGGTATCCCCATACAGTTTGTCAGTCAAGTGGCCCTGTGATAGAGGGTGAGGTGAACCCAAGATTTGCCTGATCTGCTTTTGGTAGCCCAAGTCAAAATCAACAGTTTACCCGCTATCCAAAAAGCTCTGCTTTTCAAAACCCACTCGTCATTCTCCGAGTCATGATTTGTTTGCATAGGCCCATGTCTCCCATGTTCAAAGGGAACCATATATATTCTGACCATATATATTCTGGCATGATTCTTCGCAAAACCCATTGATGAGTTGGATTAATTGACAAGGACACCTGGAGACCTTAGAATCTTCCTTTATTGCTGATTGACGAGCCATCCTATGAAGGATCCCCCTATTTAACTCCAAAAGTCACTTCAGATTCCATCCAGCCAAAACCACATGCCACAAGTCCCATGGGGGCGAGGGCTTGTTCCCCAAGCAAAACTCAGAACGCTCCCCACAAAACGCCCCCATCCGCCCGCCTGAGTCTCGATGTCCAAGCCGATCTTCATAAGCCGCTTCCGCAGCAGCTCGGCACCCGTCATGTCCAGCTGGGCTGACATCCTCGTGTGGCCGCGCGGGCGCCCTCGTTTGCAGCGACTTTCAGAGGTAGACTAGATTCTTCCCTGGTTCCTCAAACACCAAATCCTTTGTAAGTCACATCGGTCTAAATTGATGATTGCCTTAACACCCAATGACTCTCCAAGCGATTTTCAGCAAAACAACAGAGACTGACTGACACAACATTGTCTTGTGCTGATCGGCAACAACATTTCATACACTGTGTCTTTTATGCATCAGCACCAACTTGTCGTTGGATATTTTCTCAAGCGGGTTGGCCCAAGTCAACTCCAAAGGAGAAGTAGTGTGATGCAAAACAAAGCAGTATGTCTGGACCCACTATACATATATATATATATACCACCCACCACCCCCATCACTACCCACTCTCTATCACTGGAAGTGTGTCCCTTCTCTGTCACAAGGCCTAGCTTTACCGACAACCGCTCTCCACATGCCTTCAGCCCTTGGGGTCGGGAAGCCGAAAGCCAAGGGACAAGGTGGGTGCAGCTTCCAAGACAGTGACCTTCATCTGCAAATCCAGAAGAGCTTTGGCAGCTTCCAATCCTTGCTGCGTCTTTTGTGATGTAGGTGGAAGAAAACATGCTCAAGCAAAACGGCTCAGCCAAGGCCTGCAATAGCCATGCACTCCTCGGAAAAGGTGACTGTCCGGGCCGTGCAAATCCTTTCTGTCTTCGGTCCCTTTCACCAAGGTGCCCAGAAGTCCTCCACCGATCACTGCAGCTTTTCGAACGCCTTTCTGCTGCGCCCGCGCCAAGATTGCTTCCATATCTTCGATCGTTCGGTAGAGGAAGATTCCTGGAGCTCGGTCTGTGGTCAATCCTGGCTCGGTCTAGCAGCTCGGTTGATGGCCTAAACCAAGCTCCCAAGGGTTGCGTGAGCGGCCGGTCCTTTTCCCGAGAAGCATGAATCCCCCTGGGCATGGTCTTTGCCGAACTTAAATGAGCAGTACTGCCCTTGCTTTTGAAGGTGAGTTAACATGTAAATCATAAATAATATACAAGGGTTGCCAGGGGGCTGTCCAAACGGTTGTCCCATGCTTTAGGGAATCTAAGAGCCTTCTGGCTTCCACCGCATCTTCCAGTGTTGGGTGGCTAGTGGTTAGTGGTTAGTGTTGGGTTGTAAATTGATGGAAGTTTCAGATCCAAGATCCATGCGGCAGCCAATAGCTACACATCAGGGTCGAGCATCAAGTCCACTCCCGAATCTCCTCTGGACACATCAAGCCTGGCTGTTCTACACCATATGCAAACATGATCTTGTTCACCTCAGAAAAGGATACTGTAGCAAACGGTGTCTTGTAGGTAACGGGGAAAGGCAACATGCACCCCCCAACCAACCTGTAAGAATAAGACCTCAGCATGTCCTACTTGACCTGGCCATGCCTACCAAGCTCCAATCGCCCAGCCCATCATCAGCGCAAGTTTCCAGAGACATTGGGCACAAAGGGCGAACTGCCAGTTGCCAACACCAGCTCATCATATTCGATCTCTCCGCGCACCAAGGGTCCTTCCTGGGCGAAGACACGAGCCATCACAAGCCCATAGGTACCAACGAAATACAGCATGACCTTTGGTCAACCAACGAAATACAGGCCCATAGGTACCAACCAATACATGCAACCTAGAACAAAACACAACAACAAAGAGTTCCATTGATCTGTACACTTTCAAACACAAGCTCGTTCCTATGGCCTCGCGGATTAACCCTGTCATTGAACGAGCTCAGTTCGATGAAGTTCGGTGCCTTCACCCGACCCCACTTACTTACTTACCTTCTGAGGTGACTGTCACCAATCTCGAGTGGGTGAATGAAGTACCTGCAGCTCGTAACAGTACCTTGTCAGGGTTTAGGATGTTCAGGACAAGGTCTCCTAATGTGGATCATGAGGCACCTGCCTTCTTATGATCGTCTTCTTCAGACCTTGTCCAACATGACCAGCTGCACGAGCCTGGAGTGTCCGACATTTCCAGTGTCCTGTTCTCCAAGGGTCGTAGGTGACACGCCGACTGGACCTCTGGATTTGGGTCGCTCGGGCGAAGATCACCTGGACGTTCTTCTCCTCGAGCCATTCAGCACCTTGGATCGTTAAGAGCCAACACCGGGTTTTCGCTGAACATAGAACCTGAAAATAGACCACTGCAAGACCATATTGTATCTACAAACAGGCGCTTTTCATGGATTCTTTCAGGTTCTATGTTTAACCTACCCAGTGTAGTCCCTCACAGCTTTGCATGTCATTCAAGTGGGGAGTGGTGTCCGTCCAGGAAAAAATCAACCATGCTCTCGGGGGATTTAGGCGATCTTGAGTGTGAAAAGATTCAACACTTTCTGATCTGGAGGTACCTGACATCCCTGTATGAAATGATGTCCTCAGGGTACAGTTTGAATGTATCCCTCAGACCAGCTTTGAAGGGGCAACCGCGGGGTTCGAGGGCAGTTTTCTTCACCTTTCTTTAGTCAAGTTGTTACATCACGAACAAAGAATTGCCAAACGAAGACTGGATCGGCAACCAAGGTCTGCCGACTCGCCCTTTTCTGCTTCGCCCGGCGAGTTGGCGAGTCAATCCCTTCGGTCGTTGTTTTTTTCCCAAAAGAGGATTGACACATTGACCGAACACGTTTTGTAAACAAGGAACATGAACATGTTATGTTTGCTTGACAAGCTGTCAGCCGCTCAATGAATGGATGATACTTATTGATGGACATATTCTGCGCCACCGATGCAAAGGATATCGAAAGACACATATATACCCTACAGGTCAATGATCTCATTTTACTGGAGTTGGTCATACAAAAACACTATTCAAGCAAACAAATGACTTGGTTTTACTGGGTCTTTGGACATGTAGGGATCTATATTAACAATACTATATATGGATTTATAAATCTATATGCAGGCCAAATAGTGCAACTCAAGTGGTTTTTCATTTTTTTGTCCATCAACTGCATAAGCAACTGAAGCATCCCCAAGCGTACAAAGATCTCGCTTTACTTTGACACACCTTGTTTGTTTTGGTCAAGAACCGGCTAGGAAACCAAAACAACTCGCTGTTCCGTAAGCCTCGCAGTCATGTAATAATCAAAGTTGACTTCCTCACTCAGTCCCAGCTCCGCCTGCCTTTCCCTGTCTACTGCTGGGTCTCCCTGTCTACCGGAGCACTACACATCGCAAGTTCCGAAGCTGAGCGATGTTGGAAGTAGCCTGCAGCGAGAAGGAGCGACGTTGGGCGGGGATGGCATGGAAGAATCATACTGAGCAAACAGGTTCTGCAAAGGAATATTGTCCAAGGGCCCATCATTCCAAGGACCTTTAAAGGAATCATTGACAAGAAGCGTGGATCAGTCTCTGATTGCTGCTACAACTGCTGGCACCGACTTGCCCGGTCTATATTCATACCCTCACCTTCCAAGAAGGTAATTTCAATGTGTACATATCCCACATGAATATTTGAGGATACAGCATGATACACCATCAACATCCATTCCCCCCCTCGCTGGACATTGGCTTGGGTTACATATTCACCTGTATGACTTTTGGAGCTTCTCCATGGCTAGAGTTATCTCAGTTGTTCATTGACAACGTCATGTATATTAGCCAAAGCAAAGTCCGTGAAGGCACAAGAGTCGGTGCTCCTTGACCAAAGACTCGAACTAACCCCCAGATGCTTTCTGAACTAAGAATCTTTCCGAACTCAGCGGAAAAAAACAGAACTGTCAACCTCGTTGTGCAAACCGGTACTAACTTGAAGAATTGAGTAAACCCACGTGGGCCCGTGAAAAACAACACACCCAGGGATCCAGGGTCAAGACGCCATGGCCTCAAAGCGAAAATATATGGGGAAAAAACACATTGGACAACCCACGGTAATTGCATGTGTATAACTCCTGAACAATCGGATCCTGAAAACGGGATGAACCCTCCAGATTGACTGATTGGCCCTTTTTCCAAACACCGTTGACACGTCGTTGACTTTGGAAATGTGGTCGTGTTCACAAGCTTGCCCGTCTTCAATTGGACTGGGGGTTCAGAAATTGCGACGGTCCTGAAGTATTAGTGGACTCTGAACCTTGATGAACCTTGGATGTTTTTGGATGTTTATTCTGTCATCAAATCTAGGATGCTCCCCTATGTCCTTCAAATATAGACGAGCCAACATGAAGACAGGGAGGTGTTTGAGCCATGAAAGATTCATGCCAGGGCACTGGTCATGGCAACGCGGTTGTAAGCCAAGTGGGGTTCTTCACCTGAATGGAACAACTGAGCTGTGCAAAATCCGTATGATTCAACCCACGTTCCTGCTTATGTTTTTCTTACCACAATGTGAGCTTACGCGCCACGGATGTTGGAGAAGACCTGACGCAAATATTATGCATCTGCATTTTCACATGAGAACCATGCTCCCAAGGCAAATGCTTACTCGAAGACTCCTTTTGCAGGTGAAAATATGACCATATGGCAAGCTTACGCAACATGCATGTCTCACATTTCCCTTACGCAACCTTACGTTTTTCAGGTCTTTGCTTAAGCCCAAGTTCCATATATGACAAGGCCCTTTACTTGGTTCATATTGGGAGGTTTCTTGCGGTGCTCAACTGGTGAGCAAACGTGACTGTAGATGGGTCTGAAGAAACTATCAACATCAATCCGGCGGAAACCGTGAAACGCACATGGAACTGAACAAACAAACAAACAAACAAATCTGAACAAATTCTTCAGGTTGGGGTAGAAACCCAGAGTTCAGCATCAACCAGCTCCACCTTTTGAGGCCCACGACCTTGCTGGAGTGATCTGAAGTCGGGTGGGATGTTCCAAAAGCGAACCCACAGGTGCAACTGGACCCGAAATAAGGAGTACAGTGGAGAAGACTCATGCACTGTCTATTTGCATACTGGGTGTTTGCATTCTCCTCAATCGCAACTTGTTTGTCTTGTGATGGGAACGGATATGAATATGCATGTATAGGGCCTATCCGCACAAAATGGGTCATCCGACTTATTAGTGCACTTTGACACAAGGGGATTGATGATACTGCCATTTGAATAACACTGTTTGTCCAACAGGCCGTTGCTTCGATGCAGACTTTGGGGAAGTTAAAGTCAAAGACTCAACATGCGCCTCTTCATCTGAACAACTCAGCGAAAAATGTACTAATACATACATATTATACAGTGTGTTTCCGCTGTTTGTCGATTGGACCTATCACAGTTTAATATTTGGTATCATTCATGATTAGTTTGGACTCGTTGGAACCATTGGACACCCCGATCCCACTGGCATTGTTTCTCGCTAAGCTGCAAATCACTGTGAGTTCCAAGGGGACTTCAGTGCCCTCAACCAAGTGCCTTGTCGACCCACGAGTCGCGACGGATGGGCAGAAGGGCGAGACTGAGAAGCCAGCAGGTAGACAAGTGTGGAAGAGCGAGGTTTCAGTTCACATGCTGAAATGTTGTCTACAAGAACCGACTATTGTTTTCAAGCAATATGTCCCCAGCTTCTTGATGCAGCTTTCGGATGATTTCAGGTCATGTGCTGACCAGGCGGCTCCAAAAGGATGTGCCCGACAGGGCCGTGGCCGATGATCACCACCCGCCTCAGGCGTTTAGGAACGATGGGAAGAAACTCTTTGCTGTTGGCCTCCTACACACCAAACATAATTAAAACCCTTGGTGTCATGGCGATGCAGCTTGGCAGTCCTTCAGTGTGAGAACTTTGGCAGCCAGAGTGTTTGTCAGCTTGCAGTTGACGTGCAATACTAGTGCTCAGCCCTGGCTCTGTTGAAAGTTTCCGTGCGCGATATTTGACCTTGCTCTCAGCTCTCCCAATGCTTTACACAGATTCGATGAAGCATCGTGTCAGGGAAAAACGACTGCAGGTACACAATTCAAGGTTTGCAAAAAGTTGCCCAGAATGCATGCAAGCCAGAAGCAAAGTGATCTGTGTAATTAGGTTCCAGATCCTTGGCTCTGCGGCTGACCTGTGACTGAACCGGCCATACACATAGAAACATGCCCGAAGCTTGACGGAGGTTGTTACCAGCAAGATTTGATGCGATTGCCATATCACGCACTTTAATTAATGCCTGCGGATGGGTGGGGCTTGGCCTAGCAAAACGTTACATGATTTCTTGGGATTTGGCGGGGCAAACTCAAACTGTTTCGTGACGCTACTCTCTATGCTTCCAAAGGCTATGCCTGGTGTAGTCCTTGCTTTTGTTTCCACTCATTCTTTGCGCCGCTGACCGTGAGTCTCCTGCGCGCATCCGGCCAAAAACATATATTCCTGGTGTAGTCGTTCACTGCTAGCCTGTACCAGGGTTTGCTAGAGAATACTAGGGGTTTCCTCATATGTTTGTTCGGGTTTCCCCGTATAGTTGTTCGAGGTTTCCCTGTATAGGCATTCTCAGCGTCCAAGGTTTGGTCACCCGCAGTCAACCGATTTTTGAGGTGCGACGACCTTCTCTTATAAGAAACCAACGCAATTGGCATCCGAAACGACAACTCGCCTTCCCAATTGTTGGTTCATTATTATTGTGTTTTGGGATAACGTTCGGTTTGCACTTAGAGTTTGTTTCCAGCACGGACAAACACTGCAAGATTGATATGTGAAGTTCGTCAAACATGTCCTGGACACTTCGGAAACTCCTCGTACAGCCGCTCCACGCCCGGCTATGATCGTTCCAGTGTGTCCACGTTGTGTAGCAAAGGATAGCAAAGGTTGCCAACTGCTTAAAGCACAGAACATGCACCGAAGGTGCTGGGGACCTGATCGTGTTGGGGCGCGTTCACGCAGCTCCGTTAGCTTTAGTTGGGGCGGGAGGGCCTTTTTCGTTTGGGAACGGAATTGCGTATCCGGCACAATATGGTGTGTCTGGACGGGAAGTGGTGACGGGAGACAAAATGCAAATGCACAGTGTAAATGAAAAGGCTGGCACGGTTTGCCAAAATATAGAATTACTAAAATTGATTTGGAAGTAGTGTACCATATGATCTGGGAGTGCAGCGTATAGAACATGAGTCGTTTGCTTGTCCTTCTGGGTTCTGCTGCTGCAAATGACGCAATAGTGAGACATATATAGTAAGACCTCTGTGCAAAAGTATACAATAAGCATGCTCGACATAAGACCAGGAGATGAAGATCACGGTACACATGCAGTGGATGAAAAAGGGAAGTGCACACAAACTAACGACATGGACAGGCATCGCTGGATATAAGTTGGACCCCTTGAGCAATGTACAACCTTGAGGGGGTCAAACAATAGAGTGAGTACAATTCACTAAGCAATCTGCATGATCGACATAAGACCTAGAGGTGAACGGTAAGAGGGTGGAAAGATAGTAAGACATAGATGATATAGACAAAACCAACCATATGCATGATCGACATAAGACCTAGAGATGACCTGCTCGCATAAGATCTGACCCGTATGTTTGTAAATCTTATCTTCATTTATACCCTTACAAATGTGAAAGTTGAATCGTGTCCACATCTAGTCCTGATCATTACTGTCACTAACGAATCAACTTGGGTGTTGGCTTGGACGTGGATTAGCGCCTGTTTTCCTTGTGCTATCTCTAAAAGCAAACGGTGCGGTATTGCCGTTGCTGGCCCCTTTGTCCTAAAAAAACAGCTGAATGAAAAAGATTTCTGTTGCTCGCAATCCTGGCCTCGAAAACTCCGCTCAATATTGTGTGAATAAACATTGGGATTCATTGTCAATAGGAAGGGGGCCGTTTCCCGGTAGAGGCATGCATACTTTCCCATTATTTAGTTTTCTCTACTTTGCTAGTGCAGGCGACAAGAAATCAATGTATGGTCGACCAAACCCCCATATAGTCGTTCGTTCCTGGTACAGGGATACCACCAAAAAACAACACCCTATATATATGTTCTATTGACCGGCCCCCCCCAACTTACTACCTATGAGGCATCAAGCTCCCACAGGTGATAGGGTGAATGGCATGAAGCTCCCACAGCTCGCCGGGTGGCATTACCATCACCATAGCATTGCCACAGGTTAAGGGTGAATGGCCACTTGCTATGGCCCAGTAGCATTAGCATTACCATTGCTATTAGCATCGGCATTAGTGTTACCATCGGCATGCCCAGTACTATGAGCATTATCATTAGCATCAAACCCGCGCAGGTCACAGGGTGAATGGCATTACCATCGCAATTGTCATTAGCATTGCCATTGCCAGTAGCATAACCATCACTACAGGTCACAGGGTGTGTGGCCTCAACCTCCCACAGGTCACAGGGTGATTGGCATCAAGGTCCCACAGCTCACCGGGTATCATTTGCATTGCCATGACCATTTGAATGCCATTGCTATTACGATTCCCATTGCCACAGGTCAAGGGTGAATAGCTCCCACAGGTCAAAGCCTGAATGGCATTCCATCACCATTGTCATGAGCATTTCCATCGCCATTAGAATTACCACACGTCACAAGGTAAATGGCCATTACCCCTACCATTACCATCAGCATTCCCATTGCTATTGGCATCAGCATTAGCATTGCCATTCGCATTCCCAGTGCCATGAGCAGTAGGGCCAGCATCAAGCCCCCACAGGTCACAGGGAAAATTGCAACACCGTTCCCATGAGCATGGTGAATGGCATCAAGGTCCCACATAGCATTGCCACAGCTCAACGGTGAATGGCTTACCATTAGCATTGCCATGAGCATTACCACTGCTATTGGCATCAGCATCAGCATTGTCATTATCATTCCCAGTACCATAAGCATTAGCATCAACATCAAGCTCCCACAAGGGATGGCACACTGTTGTTCCCATTAGCATGGTGGATGGCATCAAGGTCAAGGTCCCACAGCTCACAGGGTGAATGGCATCCCATCACCATTCCCATTAGCAACACCATTGAGAACTAGCATTGCCATTGCGATTCCCACTACCACAGGTCAGTCAGAACGGTGCATAGATCCCACAGGTCAAAGGGTGAATTGTATTCCATAACCATTGTCATGAGCATTGCCATCACAGCAAGGGTGACCGGCCATTGCCAGTACCATTAGCATTGCCATTTGCAGTCCCAGTACCATCAGCATTAGCATCAAGCTCCCACAGGTCACAGGGTGAATGGCACTACCATCACCATTGCCATGAGCATTATCATCACTATCTGCGTTGCCATTTCCACAGTCAAGGGTGAATGGCATCAAGCTACCACACGTCAAGGGTGAATGGTTGTAACAAAAGAGGACTCCAAACTTCTGTGGGAAGCATCCAGGACCGATTACAATACCACACCCAATGCTAGACCTATTGCAGCTAAACAGTCAAAAAAAACAACCAAAAAACACACAAAACACTCGAAAACACACACCCGCATAGCATCCTGCTCTCTAATATTAGTATCAATAGTGTTGGAATTTTCATGAATATTCCCCTGGATTTTTCGCATCCAGGAGCTAAACCGAAGAGATCCACCTGGTGCATGTTCCCAAGCGTCTCGGACCGCAAGAAAATCGCCGGACGACCAGGCGAAGGCCGAACGACCGGACGGTAAACTCCATAAAGGGAGAAGGGGGTCTTGAAACCTGGGATATCATGGAGTGATATTATATGATATCAATCAATCAATCTATCTATCTATCTATTTATCTATCTATCTATCTATCATTATCTATCTATATAGTCTTCTGATGTCTATATAAGATCTTCTTGACTACAAATCTTTACATGTTAAGGCTGCTTCGCATCTGAAAGGCCTTCTTGGAGTCCGAATGACCTGTAATTACTCGCGCCCGCTGTCCGTCTAGAGGAGCATACACACGGTCATTGGACCAAAAGCTCTGTGCATGTCACGGTCACCGTGTGATCAACCCCCGACTGGTACTTCTGCTGCCACTGGTACTTCGTTTGTCCCCACTTTGTCCCTCAGTCCACCAGTGCAATGGTCCTGAACTGAGAGACCTTCGAAAGCACCAAAACACTGGCGACAAGAACAACCTTTATGTTCAAAAGAGGTTGCAGCATGCCATCGGGTCACAAACGAACTTCTATGCTACAATCCCGTACTTCTGGGACTTGCCGAAGGCTTTAGGGATCTTTCGGGGGTCCCGACCGTGTGGTGCTCACCGCGTTGTTTTGCGTGCAGGGCGCTTCGGCATCGCCATCGCGGTGGGGTCCGTGGAGGTTGGGCTGGGAGCGGAGAACCCCCACGAAGGGCAAAGTTGAAGGAAGACAGGTTTGTTTGATGTGACAAACGCGAAAAGAAGGATGCACAATCATGACACATGGGGTTATATGCAGCTGCTATCTGTGGTCTTCGATGTTCAAACTTCAGGACTCGTGACGAATGCAAAATTCCAAACGTGGCCAAATAGTTGTCTTGGTACCAGGTTGCATCAAGGTTAGGCTGTCGGGTACTACTGCTGATTTTCCAGTCTGTTGTGGACGGGACTGGAAACACCCCCCATCGATCTCAGCTCAGTGCTCCGTCTTCGTCTAGAAGCTGGGCCGTCTGAAACAGCCGTCTTGGGGATTGGTTCGTTCTCCAGAGATCTGACGGCCCAGCTTCTAGAAATCTGACACCCTGATGGAATGTTCTGGTCCCAGTTGTTTTGAATCACCGGTTGCTTCGATGTTGCAGTTCATATCAAATGAGTGCATGGTCTCTGCGGCAAAAAGCTGCGGTGAGCTGTATCTATCCCAACCCAAACGAGCCAATGCCAATCCTATTCTGCTTAAGGACGAGTATCGAGTGAACCATGTGAACCCGTTTTTGGAAGGCTATAGGGTGGCTGGGGCTGTTCATGACATCATGGCCACGGTACAATTTGACATCCAGTTTCCACATCACCACAACGCGAGGTTCCTTTCCACATCGAAGGAAAGGTGGCATGAGGGTACATCGCGAACGCGGAAAAGCTCAATGAGCAGTTAAGGGCAATTGCTTTGGTTTACGACGTTGCAAATCTTTCATGGGAATTTGCCTTCGGGCATGTGGAGCACTGCGTCCAGTTGTTGCATTCCACTTTTCTCGGCAAAACTCTAGAGGAACTGATCATGAGACAGAAACCGCCGTGCCAATGAACTAACCACCTGCCCAAGAAACCAACACCCCAACCAACGGAAAAACTAACCAACGGACAAAGGGCCTACCTCTTCAACCTGTCTGCCCAAGTCACATTGCTTCGTCAAGCAGGAGTGGCGCCTGAGCACCAAAAACAAACGGTCGTGGTCTTTAACTCGCAAGACATTCAACATAGGTATATATATACATAATGGTTGTACAGTATGTATGCACAACCTTGGATGGGTTCCAACTACCTCCATTTCAAAGATGGTAGAACTTGGGGTAGGAGAAGGCCGGGAGGAGATTGGGTCTGCTGGCAACTCTCCTGTCATTTGTGAGGTCTAGCCCCATCCCAACCAACACTCTGGAGCATCTGCTGTCCTGGCAATGTATTTCGGCGACCTTGCCTGGCAGTGCCTTGGGAGTGGAGCCAAGCCCAAGCAACTGCCCATGAAAAGCAAAAGGACCGCAGAAAAGCTCTGGGTCCCCAAAACGCTGCAAAGCACAGTGGTGAGCAACCCCAAAATGATCCCAGGAATAGACGGGAAAAAACAACATATGAAAGAGTCCTGCTCGTAGACACCCATTTTCCAGCTGCAAGCTGAAGAGGTTGAACATCCAACCATCCATACATTCAAATCCCACCCGATGCACGCCCTTCCACCCAGCCTGGCTGCGCGTGTGGCCAGCCAAGCGTCGTTGCTCTGCTGCATGGTGTCCAACTTGGAGGGACCCAGTGGTAGCACTGAATGGTTTGCACATGTTTGTTCCCAAAGTCGACGGCCGAAAATGAATGTCCTTGAATGTGGAACATGTGTGAAATGATTATTATACAATCTGTTCATCGTTCATCTGGTTGAGAGGGCTTCAGGTGTTTAGAGTGCAACTATGGCTTACAAAAAACAATATGACAAATATCTTCGAACACAATCAAGCAAAAGAAACAGAGTTAAAATAGATTCCACTTTGGGGACAATAGATGATAATTATGTAATATTACGTATAATGCAAACAAACTGGACATTTTGGAGGTTCTTGCCATCCCTCTTCTTTGCCTGCAATTGCTGCCAGACTTGGCCAGGTCATATCGTTCTCGCTGGACGAAAGAATTCGTGGTCCATTTGCGATGTGATGAAATTCCCACTGAGCAAGCGGAAGTCTGAGAAAACATCTGACCGTGTCGGTCTCTGGGTCTTCTGGTCGGTCTTTCAATCCCAACGCACTCTCCGGAGCGTGCTCGGACTCGCCAAAATAGAAAGTACGACGTCCAGTAGTCCCGAAGCCGGATCCATCCACTTATATACTTGGGACCTGAAAGGATCTGCACCTCTCTCAAGACCACTCTAAAACTTGTCTAAACCTTCTTGACCCTCGGCTGAACTGTTGACTTAAGAAGCTTTGGGCGCTCTGGGGACCACCGGAACCCTGTCAAATGGATTCCCTCTCTGACCCGCAGAGCTCAACTTACGGAAACTGTTCGAAGTTGTCGCACTTGGCAAGGACGAAGGCACCACTTACAGCATAGTTGTCAAAGAAGTGATATAGTTATAACCCCTTTACAAGGATTCGAGTACTGTTCTGCAATGCATGTTTCGTAGGTTCTGATCCCTCCGCCACACAACATGTTCTTGTTTGGCTCACTGGCAGGCCACAACCCTCTACGTGTTGTTGTTTGTCTTGTCTCATGCACTGAGCACAACAACCGAATGGATTGCTTGGTGTTTTCTTTTGACATACCCCTGATGTATCAGGTGCATACTGAGCGTATTGTTCACGCGTTCGTCTTGTGCTGAGGTCTCACGCGGCAGCGTATTCCCCCTCCTTCTCGATGCGTGCCTCCTGCGGCACTGGGGCTGCCCGCATTTCGATGCACCCGCTTCGTGCCCGATGGCCCAAACCATGGGTTCATGCCCATGCACCTTTCTGCAGAGGTGCATGGGCATGGTGGAACACAACCATGCCCTAGTATTATATTAGCTTGGTGATATATATATATACAGTATATATTGGGTGTATATTTGAAGATAAAAAACGATAAAAAACACACAAACACATGCAACATACGGCGATGCTGGAGAGGGTTAAGCTGCCCAGTTGCCACCCATCGATCCTCCTGTTTCCTTTTGCATCGGAGTTCAAGGTCACCAGCCCGCAGGGCCTCAAGCTCAATGGTCAATCAAGCAGGTGGGATGGATAGCGCCACAGAAGGGTTGCGAATATATTTCTGGATGTTTTCGTTTTTTTGGATTTTTTTTTGTTTTTCGGTTGTTTTCCATTGATTATTTTGTTTTTCCTTTTCCCGTTTTCTTTTCCCTTTTCCTTTTGCCTTTGTCCTTTTCCTTTTTCCTTTTTCCTCTTCCTTTTTCCTTTTCCCTTGTCCTTTGCCTGTTTCCTTTTCCTTTTTGTTTTTCCTGTTCCTTTTGCCTTTTGCCTTTTCCCTTGTCCTTTGCCTGTTTCCTTTTCCTTTTTGTTTTCCCTGTTCCTTTTGCCTTTTCCCTTTTCCCTTTTTCCTTTTCCTGTGTTCTTTTCTTTTTTCCTTTCCTGTTCCTTTTCCTTTTTCCCTTTCCTTTTTGTTTTGACTTTATTTATTTTTTTCCTCTTTTCCTTTTTTCTTTTGCTCTTTTCATTTCCTTTTCCCTTTCCCTTTCCCTTTTTCTTTTTCCTTTCCTTTTGTCCTTTTTACGTTTTCCTTTCCTCTTTTGCTTTTTGTCCTGTTCCCTTTTTTCTTTCCCCTTTTTTTGTTTTGGTTTGCCTTTTTCTTTACTAGGAACAAGAAGCTGCTAGGGTCTTCTGGCATCGCTACTAGGAGCAAGGAGGCTACTAGGGGCTCCTGGCCTTACTACTAGGAACAAGAAGCTACTTGTTTTTTGATGCTTTCCTCTTCCTTAATTCCTTTTGCCTTTCCCTTTGTCTTGTTCATTTTGCCTTTTCGCTTTTTTGTTTTAAATTTTAGCTAACGGCAAACCCAGGGCATGCTGACACATGAAGCAAGCAACCGCCTAAATTAAAAAGTGGGAGGGGGCACGGGGACGGCGCAACGCCTCCTCCGCCATGAAAACAAAATATAGTGAGGGAATGAATGAATGAATGAATGAAGGAAGGAAGGAAGGAAGGAAGGAAGGCATGAAGGAAGGAATGAAGGAAAGAAGGACTGAATGAATGAATGAACGAATGAATGAATGAATGAATGAACTCTCTTTTCTGTCCAGCCCACGTATACAAAGGTAGATAGATGGATTCCGCTGGAGCGGGGTTCGGCAGGACATATGAATGTTTCAGAGCGAAGGCAGGTTGAAAGCTTGGTGAAGTGGAAAAATGAAATGGCGAAAGCCTGGTGGCCCTTAGCATCCACCGATATAGGGTTTTGCAGGTCCAGTGTACTCATATTCAAAAAAATGTGTACATAGCAAAAGGTTTCCAAACTTTGAATCAATAGACATTAGACATCATATATTAAATATTCTTAACTTATTTCCTTTTTCCGCAATTGTCATTGTGACGCAAACCTTGGCCGGCAAGTCGGTCCGAAAGGCAAGCAGCAGGAAGTGTTGTACTAGGTGGTCGGCTACCGCAGCAGCCCGTAAGCTCCAAGGCGGTAGTAGCTGGCGTTGGTCGCCTGAAGGTGCATGTGGGAAGCGTTCGACGAAGCTATGTACGAGGGAGAAGCAGCCCAGGGCTGAGTGTTTCACGGCTTTGGCGGCTGCTGGCGCATCTTTGGCCTCAGCACGAAATTCTAGCTGACGACAGACTGACTTGAAAGAAAGGTTGCGAATTCGCTGATGAGGTGAGTTTGCATGTTCAACTGCTGGAGAGCTAGGGCTTGCACTTTTGCCTTGGGAGTTGCCTTGACCAGGCCAATCTTGAATCTTCGTCAATAAGGGAAAAAACCTGCTGAAGAGCTAAGGCTTGCACTTTTGCTTTGGGAGTTGCCTGGACCAGACCAATCTTGAATCTTCGTCAAGAAGGAAAAATCTGTCTGGGCCTTGCCACTTGGTGCGCTGGTGTCTGCTTTGGCCTCAAGGTTGAAATGTGTAAAAGAAGCATGAAGTTGAGGAGGCTTCGCACTAGGTACTGGACAGTATCGGCTACCTGAGTTGCAAAGCTACTGTGTAGAGCTGCTTCTGCGACCAGACCGGTTTTGCTGGTTTTCGGGGAAGAGTACTGAATCTAAGGCTGGGACGCTTGAGCGCGGTGTCGCTGCCTGAAGTCTGCAAGGCGTGCTTTTGACATGAAGTCGAAAACATTCTCGTAGACATGAATCAAAAGAAGAATGAAAACTCCTCAGGCCGTAGACAGGGACGCGACAAGATCGAAAAGAATACTGCCAATGTTCAAGTTGAAGGCTTGAGGTTTGCACTTCTGATGGTTGCTGCTGTTCCTAAGACAATGCAATGCGCAACGGCAAAACCAAAGGGCATGCTGATACATGAAGCTAAGGTCACCACTTTCCGCAGAGCTGCCATCAAAGTATGGGACTCCGCAACGTTCATCTTGAACAAGTGGAAAAAATAGGAGAACGAAAAGTGAGACAGCGCAGGCACAGTAACGCCTTGATGGTGCATAGGGAGATACAGGTGCCCAAGGCCAACAGAACGAAGCAAGGACCGCAAGTCTTTGTTTTCAGCCATGTTTGTCTCGGATCTGGCACTGGAGGCTTTAGAGGACGGAGCAGGCGGAGGTTCCGAGAGCTCTGTGGCAAGAGTCAGACCTGGCGCGACCTGAGAAGGGTATGCTGCAGCCTGTGGCTGGGAGCGAGGACGCCCCTTTGCACGTGCTTTCGGCAAAGCACAAGAATTGGATTGCCCCTCATGTTCCATGCAGCAATAAGCATGCTCGCATGGGCCCCAAAGCGAGGCGATGTGGCAGCCCCAGCACAACCAAAGTCCATGTTTGGTGCTGGCGCTGGACACATCAATGTTGTGCAAACGCCAAAGTGACTCTACGAAAGGCCCCGATACAACACATCGCCAATCGTCTAGAAGTTTGGCAGCGGACCGCCACGAACGAAACGTGTGCGACGAGGAGTCATACACACCCAAATTCTCCAAGGCCTCTTCAGCTTCAGCGACCGACCTGGCAGTGATGAGGGCTGCAAAATGACGAGGGGCCTCAGGAACTAAATCCATCGGGCGGCGGTCTTTGTACACCTTCTTACGGCCCTGTGACTGCTGAAAATCAACTTAATTTTTTGATGTTGGAGCAAGCATCCACACATTGCCCTGCTGGTCTTGAAAACGAGAGTGCTGTCCCCAAGCGAGCAAAGTCTTCGCTGAGGTTCGGCCAGTCTTTCGCAGTTTCACATCTCCTTCTAGCAGATGCTGGTCCAGAAACTTGCCGATCGCTGGCCAATCGTCTCCCCTTGAAAATCCATGGCTCGAAGACGTTCCAGTTGAGGGGCCACAATGCTGTCTGAGAGCGTCTGGGCGACGTGCACTGGCGTGGTGCGTGTAAGTCCAAACGCAGGTTTCAGGGTTTGGCCGTGCCACCGTGCCAGGACTCTTGGGGTGCCGAACCGGCATCGGTACCAGGCATGATCCTGTCAGGAGAGGATCGCCAGGGAGCGTCCCATAGACCTTCTCCAGCCTGACGCTTCATATAGAAGTATTGGAGTTGAAGTTGCTTGCACAAAGTTCGTGGCCTTGGCTGGTGATGTCTTCAAATATGGACGCCCACAAGATGTGAAACAATCGGGAGGAGCATTCTTTGGAGATTCGACAAATTTAAATTGGAGCAAGTGTGGAATCAAAGGGGACCGCGATGGCAAGTGCTTGCTGAGGAGCCCACAAAAGCCATGCGCCCAGTGACATGCGCCCAGTCGGACAAGCGAGTCGACGTCGGACATACCGACTGCCTGCCTGGCCGCCTCAATGCCTCTGTGCATATCTCCGTGCCATTGCAAAATGTGCTCCGGTCGTAAATCATGTCCTAAAGCTTGGGCCGCGCTGAACAGTGTGCGACTCAAATGGGCATACGCATGCTCATTCTCAATGTTTGCGATGGCGAAGGCAAGTGGCAAAAAAGAACTGCGAAAAGCATACATGGAGATATCTTTGCGCAGTGACCAATTCTTGACGTTAACTCCAACTGTCAACAGAACATAAGAGTCGAACATGAGACGATACGTGCCATCAGTTGAGAGCTTCAAACTCCACGGTTGAGGAAGCAATGCCAAAGTGCGACAAAGAAGCGATGGAGAAATCAAAGGGACACAGACTTGCTCTGCTGAAAGCCGCATGTCAACAACTCGCAAGCAAGGATCTTCTGGGCGTAATGCTCCCGATGCTGGCAAGAGTGGGGACTGGACCTTGTCTCGCAAAGAGACATTGCAATAATCTTGGCAAAACTCGAAATCACTCGCGGTGTATGCGCGCGTGCTTGGGGGTGTGACATGTTGCTTGTCAGTAAGCCCATCCCAAAGTTCTATCGTGTTCTGGTGTTCATGTCGCACAACTCACGCTGCCACCGAGAACGGCATCTGGATATAAAAATAAAAAACAATACCCTCAAAACCATGGACATGCTTCCTTCCTTCCTTCCTTCCTTCCTTCCTTGCAGCACCGCTTTGAAGCAAGGGAAGCCAAAAAAGCCACAAAAGCCAAAAGCCAAGAGAAGCCACCAAAGGCAAACAAAGAAACAAAAGCCAAAAGCCAAAAGCCACCAAAAGCCAAAAGCCAAGAGAAGCCACCAAAGGCCAACAAAGAAACAAAAGCCAAAAGCCACCAAAAGCCAACAAAGAAACAAAAACCAAAAGCCAAAAGCCACCAAAAGCCAAAAGCCACCAGCAAAAACAAAAAAAAACAAAAAGAAAACCAAACAAAATAAATACCCCTCCCCACAGAAGACATGAAAAAGAAGGTTCCGTCTTGTTCAAGTTCCAAAGGCCCAAGAAGGCACTCTTTTTAAATACTGATTTCAAAAATCCACATGGGTGGCATGACCAGCTAGGTTCGGCAAACACGAACTGCTCAAGAGAATTGACCCCCCTCAAAGATCCTGACCAGTCACACATCCAATACTAAATACGGAACAGCTTCCAACATATGGAACCTCAAGATTTCAATGAAATGGCTTGCATGCATTTGTGGAATGGTGTCCAAGCAGAGTCTCTTTTTGGGAGACTCATGGTGACAAGATGTCAGGGCTTAAGTACTAAAGCTCGCGCAGCCAAGCTTTAATGACGTGGTGGAAATACGGTTTTTGCCCGGTCATTTTGTATAGACTGCTTCAAAATGCTGCAGTTGCTCAGCGTGGCTCCCCTGCTTGGAATGGCTTGGGGTTGAGCTGACGTGCGGACAGCATTTCTGTGCGCTGGTGCAGCCTCTGGTCGTCTCGATTGCTCAACAAGAGATGTTAGGCACGTGCTCTTAAGACCCCATGTGTAACCGGTTTTGGACTTGGAACAGGGGACACCTTGAGGCTGTCGCATAAAGTTTGTTATAACATGAAACAAACATGTTTCCGTAAGCTTTAGCAGCAGTGCCGTGAAGAATTTGCCGTTTGCAATCCACCTATTGTACCAACCTCATGGATCATTATAGCCTTTCGCGAGGCAGTATGGGCCCTTGTGGCCCTGTGGGTGATGTGAATTCTCGATTCAGCGAGTTGACCAATTTTTATTCCCTGTCGCTAGGCTACACGAGTCTATTCCTGCGCTCGGCGTACCCGTTCCTATTGAGTCGCATTGAGCCGTCCTATTGGCCGCTCACTCAAACTCCAACAAACATCTTGTGTAATACATCACCTCATAGAGCTGCAGCTCCCTGAGAATAAATCTGGAGCGCTTGTGCGCTGGTTGTGCAAAGATGTCCTTCAGAAGAAAAAGCAAACACTTCAGTCGGAAAAGTCTTGGAATATTTCATGATTTCTCCGCGTGCAGCTCGGGAGAAAACGGTAATTTCTTCGCAGAACAGCATTTCAGAAATCTTGGTGTTCTTCGGAGCTGCGTGCGGAGAAATCATTATATTCTCCGGACAGAAGTAGCAGTCACTTGCAGCCACTTGGCAGCCACTTGCAAGTGCGCACCTCCTGCGAGCTCAATGAAACACTTTCTCCTCGCCTATAGGACTGGCATGAATGGCCACAATCAGAACGAATCACCCAATCATACCCGATCCATGTCTCCACGACTGGTTTGTAGATAGATTGTCCTGTTTTTTTTTTTTTTTCGACTTTGTGTGATTGATTGACAACATCATTACTCAGCATCTACTAGAATCTAAGGTTTCTGTACATGCCAGAAGCCACTTGGGTTGGTTTCATGTTCGGCTATATTATATACCATGGTCTTAGACTTTCTTTCTAGAAGCATCTGCAACTGCGGAGAAGAACCGAACTGAACCCCTTTTGCTTCTCTTCGGCTGCAGCCCCTACGATTACGATCCTCAACGCAGGAACGGGTATCGGGTTCTGGTGGTGGAAACCCCAGATCAGCAAGTCGCTCGGTAGCTCTATTCATCTTAGTCTTCAAACAAGCAAAAGATACCAACAACCCATGATGACCATCGCCTAAATTCGCCTAACATGTTGCCTTCCAACCGTCCCGTCGGTGTTTGAACCGCTGACCAAGTGCAGTGGTGCTTCGGTTCGGTCGACGAAACCGACCTTCAGGTGCTCCATCCGTCCGCGTCCGAGGTGCTGCGTATTGCCACTTACTCTGCTGCGTGGCTTTCAGATCGCCCAACACGTCGCGCCTCAGCTGGAGGGACATGACGCGGTGTTTGGAGCACTTGGCCGCGGTGTTTGGGCACAAGATGGCAGAAGTGTCCACCTGTCATCGACGAGGGCAACCTCTATGGGGGTGGGTGGTCTGAGTCTTTTGATGGATCAGGTTCTGAATACACTTGCATCTCATACTTGATTCGCGCAACCACGACTGCACGTTCAGCATCAGTCTACTCAGACCATTTAATTGCTGCACAGGGTTGGTTGAATCAAATCTACTCACAGCAAGTCATTGGGATGGAACTTGTGGTGGAACCCAAGGGAGTTGGTATTCGATCGGGGTTGAAAAAGGATTCATGGTGGAACTCTCGCCACAAGTCGTTGCTCCTGGCATCTGTTTGAGCTGCAAGCTTCTCACCCCCCAAAATCACTGTTTGAAATACATGGACAGCTCCACACAAACAGGTGCCACTCCCGGCAGAAGGTGAAATTCCTCTACTGGGCAAAATTATTTATGTTACATAATCTTACTTCGGACGGGTGTAGTTTGTGTATATAGTAGGTGCTATTACACTGACCAGCCATATTGTATACACATGTGGAGACAAGCATCTGGCAGCTCCCCTGTACAGGCCCCGTCCAACGGCCACTGCAGTGGCGCACCCGATCTGGTAGCCAGTGGAGCCTGCAATCTTCAGGGTGCTCTGGGAGAGTTCATCCCTAAACCCGTCAACTGCTAAGTGTTCATTGAGTGACACATTGTGCATTCGTGATAGATTTGTTGGCCCCAAAAAATATGATCCACAAATATCCACTGTGCCCAGCAATGCCCAGTGTGTCAGGAAAAGTTGTTTTTCTGCCACACTGAGAGTCTTGTGACTGGTGACTGATGCTCGGAAAGGACATCTGTGCCCAAGAGGAATTGATACTAGGAGCAAGGACGCTACCGGTTCTGATATCAAGAGTGGCGTCACATGTCTGTATTGGAATGGTCAAAACACAAAGGTCACTGGTGTCCAGGCCATGCGCTGTCAGCGTGCCGCCAGGAGAGGAGCCCAGTCACCAAGCCCTCATGATGTAGCAATCATATGATCATTTAGCGGGAACACATAATATGTAGCTTTCTTACGTGTCCATGGCAGGCTGCTATTTCAATACAACATGGTAAATCTGGACAGTTCCAGGAAATTGCCATCAAATCCAGCCAAATCGAGCCGTCAGAACTTCATCAAATCGCTCAAATCGATGCTCCCAAGACCTGAAGATACGGAAGTAAGATCCCGATTCGACGCAACAAGAATTGAACCAAAAGGAGGAATAAACACATTGTATCAGCTTCACCAGGCAGCGCTTGAGTATCCAAATGTCAATCCCTCAAAAATTGCCGGCTTGGCTTGGTGGGGGGTGCAGTGAAGCAGCAAATTTGGCCATGGCAAGCAGCCCGATGCTCCACATGATTGTTGAGGGCAGGATCCCCTAAATATACCAAAACAACATCACTTGGAAAAGGACCCAAACTCAATGATGCCATTTGAGGCCGGCCCTAGGCGCTACCAACCAGTCGACTTCCGGGAACCCCCACCGTCGTTGCCCCGAGACTGCTGTGCGCGCGCTCGGAACTCCTGGAGTGCCGTGCACTCGGATCTCACCAGATCCCCGGTGCCCTGCTTCCTAGGTCCCAAGACCCCCCTGAGAACCTGAGATCAAACCAGTAGTCCTGTGCAGTAGGCCATGAAAAACTAGTAGGACTACTCCATGTTTTGCCTTTGGAGAAAACCCTGCAAACATGGGTGAATGCAGTGCCTGCATTCAATTTTATGTCTTTTTGATCTTTAGGCCCAGCTCCCCGAAGCAGTAACGTGTTTCACCTATTCGACCTATTCATTGTGGGTCACCCACAATACCACTGATGGCCAAGGGCGACGGATTTGTGATGGACGCAGGGTTTCAGAGATGTTCATCCAACGTCAAGTTGACCCATCGCAAGCTCCACATCTGTGGCAGTGGCCCCAAAAATCAGACTGGGGACCCAGGGATCCGCAGTTCACCATGGTGGGTTTGGATATGTTTGGATGAAGGATACTGAGATATCCTACCTTGAGCCATGCCCTATCATCCAAATATATATATATATATAAGATCCCTGTAGCAACACATGCCTCTCCTGCCGTTGCGCAATGACCTCCTCCTGCCTTAGTTGCACCAAATCGGCAGCGATAAAAACAAACGCGTTTGAAAGTACCGCAAGGGCAAGGAAAAGAAAGAACCAGAAACATCATCAACATCCTGCAAATCGGTGTCATTGTGCTGTTGACCCTTTGCATCATAAAAAAAACACTTACCAAAATAACATGTTCACTCCTAAAATGACAAGGCGTGGTGGGTTGCAAAGGACCATTGTATTCGTTTGTCACATGTCTGAGACCTCTGTATACATATGAGGCACATATACCTGGCAGCCTGGCATCTTCTATTTTTGTCCTACAATCAGGCAAGCAGCGTCCCATGCTACGATGTTGTCGCCCAGCAACGCATGAACGATTCACAAGTTGTCGTGGCGATGATTCCTGTTACCCACAAGTTTTCCAGTAAAACATTGGTGGATCGTGGCCCTTTCCTATCCTGTCTTTTCATGAGTAGCAATCTTCAAACAATATGCGTTGAATGAACAAATGGCAACTGGTTCTGCAAGGCCGATGAAGAGAGCAGCAGTGAAAAATGGTTTCAGGGAACAACATTCAGCAGTGAGAATTTGTCTAAAAATAACAACCTCCCACATGCCAATCAACCGTTGTTGTACTTTTGTGGTTCTTCTCTCGTGCCAGAACATTGTCACAATCACATAGGACGCATATTTTCGCCCAACAACCCCACCAGGCTCCAGGCTCTCGTCGTGAGAAACCTTCGCGTCGCGCCGAGTGGCACAGCTTGGCACTTCTGCCGCCAGGCCGCCAAGGCCTCAGCCTGAAGGCGCAACTGCGTTTCTGAAATTCGCATCGTTTTGGGGTCGTGTAGTTGTTTCTCAATGTTTCTTATGAGTTTTGAGATGCTACGCTGCTACATTGTCTTCTACGTTGCAAACTTGCGAAAACCCCTGTGCACCAAAGTTTGATCTGATATGATAGCGCGAGGGAACAAGGCGAACCCAAGTCTACGCAAGACTAAGAGCTTCAGAAGCAGAAGCAGTAAGGAGTCTTTTTGTATGCAAGCAGACTGCATTTGTTGCGCTTCCTCAGTAGATATGCGGCAAGAGAAACAAACCCAACTGGAATGCCTATGTCCTGCGGGTCTTTGTCTTCCTCTTCCTGGGCACGTTTGCCTTGCATCGGTACCCTTCTCCTGCTCTTGCTTTCCTATTGAACTCCTTTTGGCTCCCTTCAAACAATTTTTGGTTCCTGTTGATTTTCTTTTAAGCTCCTGTTGGTTCCTATTAGTATTTTTTACAGTATATAATTAAATTGAAATTCATTTTGATTCCTGTGATTGGTTGCTGTCCTCGTAAGTTCCTGCTTATTCTCTAGCAAAAGTGTTGAGTTACTGGGCGAATAGCTTCTGACTTATAGAGCGGCAAGTAGCATAAATCCAGCATATTAATTTGCAATTTCAGACCGTTATGGGTTATAGGGGAGGGGGGGCGTACAGCAATCAAGAGTCGACATTATCGGGCGCATGACTTAATACAGAAACCTTTTCAACACCCAACCCGCAACCTTTTCCGACTTCGCTCGCTGTGTGGAGAGCCTTGGCAATAGGCCGTGCGTATTCTGTGGCACATCGAGGCGCCACAAACTTCTGACCACCCCATGGCCAATTGGCTTCTTGTGCAAACTAGCTTCACTGACCAAGACGCAGAAGCTGCCCTTGGCCGACCCCTTGTCATACTTACCCCACCTCGCAAGTTGAGAATGAATGACACCGGCCAAGCAACTGCCTGTTGCTTCAAGCCCCTGTGGTTTTCTAGCCCTATTGCTAACAAGACACGGGATTCCCTACTAAGGTCCTGACAGGCATCTCGCCTATGTTTTGGTTGTCACAGTCTTGCTGCGTGTATGAATTGTGCGCTTGCATGTCCATACCCCTGGTGCACATTGCATGCTTGAAAAGTCATGTTGTGCTCGAATGTATGTTGAAACGCTTCATGTTGGCAAAATTATGCGTGTAGATGTAAAACATGCTTCGCTCGACAAAAAATACTTTGTATCCTTCATGTATAATGTATAAATCATTTGTTGGCGAGTGAATAAACTTTCTCCTTATATGGTTGTTTACTTTGTACAGACTTTTGGAAAAAACAGTCTGTGTGATTCTGTATAAACTACGCGCTTGCGTGTCCAAACGCATATCATTCCATGGTGCCAATACTTACCATATCTCTTTGACAGCTGCATTCATTGTACCTGTCATGTATACATTATGCGCCAGTGTTTGAAAATACATGATATGTCCTTTGCTAGCTTTGGTATTATACTGTTGTCATTTGTTCAAATTGATGGCTCATCAACTGTCCGTGTGGAAACTTTTGTGCATCTATAACTAAACATCTACCGTGCTTGCACGTGTTATGCTGGCACTTGAATTCTTTTGGTGCCTAAAACTGTACGAAAGGTGCAATGAATGCAGGTGTCAAAGAGAGCATACTCGAAGTATTGGCGCCAGGGAAAATACCATTTGGACACGCAAGCGCAAAGTCTATTCAAAAGCACGCGAACCAAGCAAATATTCACAAGCAAAGAGGATATGATGTGTTTCAACAGTAAGCAGAACATATATAAGCAGTCATGGATAGTGAGTTTATGTGCATGTGCCAACTCAAATAATTACACGAACTATGCAAGAAACGCAGTATCAAACAAGCATCTTTTAATATGTCAAAGTCAGATTTCTATCACGCCCAGAATATGTTCAAGCGCAATTGCATAGTTTATAAAACATGTTACAAAAAGCAAGTTCAACTTCCAAACAAAATGACATATTCATAGACCGCAAAGCACCTAAGAAATGTTTGCCAATGGCCAACATTTGTATTCAAGTGCCCGCACACAATTTACACATGCAAAAATGTATAAATCATACATGTTTCTTCATTCATCCTTCAATACATGTTCTTTCTCCTTTGGTTTTAATAGTATGCTGACAAAACTTATACCCTGTTCATTCTTTGTCTGAGTAGAATTTGTGTGCATGGATATATAAACACCTATAGTCTTCCTTGGAATGAATCTTTTGCGGTCCTGTATGGAATTGGCTCTTCAGATATATAAACTACATAACTATATGCGCAGGCTCTTGAACTTACAATTCGGCCATCCGCAAACACTCCTGAAGAGTTTCGTGGTCTGTGGAACAAACATGTTCCTTGGATACTGAGTTTGTATCTGTAAATTGTGTATAAACTGTGCCGTTGCATGTCAACAGATTTTGGTTTAAACGTTTTGGTGGAATATTGTTAACAAAGCAACGAGCAACACGCGCAAAAACTATGCGACAAATCTTGATGGATGCTTTGCGATTGGGGTTGTCAGCTGGGTTAATTTGTACTCCCAATTTGGTCTTTGTTCAGTTCTTTTGCTTAGCTTTCTGCTCGCAGCCACTTTCACTCACTATTTATGGTTGAAACTGCAAAAACACAAAGCCACGCAAAATCATGGTTCGCCAGTCTATCTTGGAAGGATACCCTGTGGAAATATATGTCCTAACACGGGGCTCAACCCTGTCTGTGGAACCTCACAAAAGCTCCACGAAACACTGACTTATGGCACCACTTTCTCTTTTCGCACCGTCACAACCCCAACGCCGATGCTACTGCCGATGCCTCCTCGATCTCCTGCTGCAGCGAGCGCGCCAGCTGCTGTGCCGCAAAGGATCTGCGTGGTGAGCGGGCAACGGATTTACGCAACTTATAAAGTTCCGATCAAGTCCCAAAAGGATACGTCTTGCAAGACTGGCGCCACTGGAAGGAGCTGGCACCGCGTGCGGGTTGGACCACGTGAGGCGACCAAGTGGACATACCCAACCATAACTCCGTCCACGTGGGCTGGGAATGGACAAACTAAGAAACAAGTATCAAGGCTTGCCATGGCACTGATCAACACCTCCAATCCGCCGGAGGCGGAAACAACTGACACTGGCACTCCTTCATCCGGTATTTGGGACACATTCTGGAGCATCTGGTAGTAACAAGAAGCTATTAGAAACAAGTGCCTTACTAGTAGTAACAAGTGCCTTACTAGTAGTAGCAAGAAACTATTAGAAAAAAAAAAATTCAAAAGCATGTTGTCCTTTTGGCAGATACACCTTGGACTACGCACTAACTGCGCCTTCGAGCAAGGCAGGCTCTTGGGCAATGCTCCAAACTGCCATAACCCACGGGCCTTTTAACTCAACCTCCTCAAATCACACCAGGACTCCGTAAGTAAATTGTGCCTGCTCGGTATTTTGAGAGTGGATCCAAAACTGGCAGGGACACCTTGGCATTCTTAGACTAAGGCCACGGAGTGGATCAACAGTATCACTTCCACCTTCATGAAAAAACACACATACCAACTTAAGGACCTCCCCACACCACACCCCTTACCACACCCATATGAACTCGCACCTCCGCATAGCGTTTGCGGTGACCGACCGAAAGGGCCTGCTCTCTTCGCGCTCGCAGGCTTCTTCATACCTCGCCCATGTGGCCGCCCCGAAGCAAACGCTCTGCGTTGTTACTAGAAGCGATGCACTTGTTCCTAGTAGCTTATTGTTACTGTTTCAAAAATCCCTTTCGGGGAGTCCAAATTGGGTCACTAGTGACTGCTTGTATTGGGTCACTAGTATCTGGTCGTGCTTGGTGGAGGTCGATACATACGTTCACCTTCTGGTTGGTCATTAGGGCCTGTTGGTGGGGGGCTTGCTGGACATTTACTTTCTCATCTCATTCAGTTGTGGCCGATGCATAGGATCTTCCAAAGGCGCAGCCAATTCTTGAAGGGACGGGCCTCTTTTCCATGAATTTGAAGAACGGCGCATGCGACATGCGTCTGGCACTAATCGCAGGAAGTTTATAAACGTCTTCCCCCCGCTCTAGAGTAGTGGAGCTACGTTGGTGCCATCTAGTTTCAAGTGAGCCAACACGTGAAGAATCTCGTCCAACCATGCGTTCCAACAAATGTGATTTAAATGCGACAAGGAGACTGGCAAACTGTTGCATCGCTAAGTGCGAGGATGAAAACCACCCCCAACTACCAGTACCATTCAACTGTGACCCCAACCTGGAAAAAGAACAATATATATATATATATATTATATGTATATTAAATTTGTATCATTCTTTTGTGGTATGAACTGGAATTCGGGTGAATGCACAAGCCACTTATCTGTTCTCCTCGCCCCAAAGACGACTCAAAACGCCTGCTCTTCTCGCGCTGTGCCGCCAGTGCGGCCTGCAGGTTTGAGACGGTGAAGTTGCAGCAATCAGTTTGAAGCTGTCAGTTGATGTTATTAGATGGTGTATGGTGAATGGTGACCATCCAGAAAAGGGCGTGTTCAAAACAGTAGTATATTGGAAAGTAGTCCGTGCTCTACTTGTGTTCTTCTCCACCATCCTATGGGACCGGCCACAGGTGAGGAGGTAGCCGGCCCCAGGGTGTTTCACATTATAAACCCATCGAATCCCATGTCCCCAAAGAACTAGAGGTCACGGGGGCACTCACTGCCTACACGGGATGCCAATATTAATGGTGCACGGTCGCTTTGAAACCCCATGAATTGGGGTAAGCGCTGCATGAGTGGGAGGACGCCAACCAGCATCAATTATGTTCTATAGCATTTCATATTCATGCCAATATGTATATATATAAATTCCCATAGGGCGCACCACTTGGTGTACGCCTCCATTGAATTTGAAGTTTGTGCGCGCTTTCGTAAACCACAGCTGCAGGTCACCAAAACACAAAAATACAAACCAACCAACCAAGCAAGGGAGCGAGCGAGCAAGCAACCAACCATGTTCCCAAGTCTGGATCCGAAACTGGTGATTTTTGCACCTGAACCTCCTTGCGGCTTTGCTGCTCCCGACGCAGCTGCGCCACGTAACGGCCATGCGACTGATTTCCGCTGGACCTGGGCCGCTTCCGCGGCCAGCGATGGAACAGCCGATGGTTGGACGATTTGGGACAGAAATGGGTGGAACTTGGCAGATCGCCAATGGAGACAGGCTTCTTGGACATTTCTTTTTGGTGATTATTGCCTGTTGTGTATCTCGCGTTTCGATACTCAGATCAAAGTGTCAAGTCAAAGATCAAAAAGACGAACAACAACCATGAATCTGGGATCTTTGAGCTGTGCAAACATACATGGGCTTGGAACTAGCAATCATTGTTCACTAATATGGTCTATATATAGTTATAGTATAACAATATAATATAGCTATCAAGTGAGGGGGTTGCGCTTTCGGATACCTTCGGTCAGCTTAGCAGCAGCAGTAGCTGGGGTGTTGCATTGATCAAACCATTTGTGGAAACCACTTGCGGAGGTTGCTGCACCACCTTGCTGAATCCAGTTGCATGGTACATTCAGTTCTTCGAGTTCTTTAAGCCGAGTGGGACCCCATCCGCCATGCACTATCACGTCTGCATCAATTCACCTTCTTGTGAGTGCAGTGCACTCTTGGTCTTAGCATATTCCTCTACATTCGACGAATAGGACATCGTCAAGAGATATCAAGAGAAGCTTGCTAATGTCCATGCTTGATTGGAACAAATCCACGGATAACATCCTGCAACATTGTAGATACCATCGACATTCATCAACTACTCAATTTGAGCCACTGGGAAGACTTCCCTGTTGTTTGCCATCTGAACACGTGGTGAAACCATAAATCAATTATATAGATAGTATATGATAGTATAGATCACAAGGTCTTATATTTAGTCATCCTTAATGGTAAATGAAGGTATGTAACTGTGCAAGGCCGTGAACGGTTTCCATCGTCACCACTCACGCATGCAGCGTCAGCGCGCACAGCGTACGCGAGCGTGCGGCTGGGAGGCCGGGCAAACCGCCTGAGGGGATTCAACGGATGAGGCCGCGCAAACCGCGAAGGTCGTCAGTTGTTCCATGTCTTCCTGTTTCTTCAAAGTAATCTCTTTTAGGGTCTGTAAGTTCAAGTGACCGGGATCTAAAGAACCTGGTTGGTTCTTTGAATATGATCGTTGTTTTGTGGGTTTCAGCAGTAGAACGCGAGGGCTGCTACCCTGAAACAAACCATCTTTCAAGGTTTCATTCCTGGTGAGTTGCCGTTCTGGTGAGTGTCCCGGAAGAACTGATCAAACATTGTTAGGAAGTACTAAAAGTCAGTCACTGAAGCGTAGTAGTGTCCTGCTAGGCTCAGGAATTGGGTTAATTGGTGGAGATTGTCAACACATGTCAAAAGCTGCGAGTGGATCTTAATCAGCGAAGTTTGAAGCTATCACTGACGGTCCATAAGCGGCGTAGCGTCGGAACGGAAACCGCACCTTTTCTAGTCGCTTGATCCTTGAGCCAAAGTACATATGGTACATATATATGTACAAGTTGCACTGTACGTGTCGCTGCACTTCCATTCGCACCCCCCATGTGAACGGCAACAATATGTTCCGATCACACACGAAAATTTAGGGATGTAAGTGCTACAAAAGAAATTGTATGATTTGCCGCGAGACTCATATGAGGCTCATACTACGAAACATGCTGGACTAAAGCGGACTTTTACATATAAAGTGTGCAACTATGGCTCAGAACCTATGAAAATCGAATTGAACAAGTGAGACAGTCACGAGGCCTCGTTCAGTATCCACTCAAAAGAGCATCGCTTTGATGTAGATCCGAACTGGTGACTTCCACGTAGATGTCACATCGGCAACTGACTTCACACTTCTCAAAAGATGTAGGTTTTGGTTTGGATACACTTACAGAACGGCAAGTCGGAGAGACAGTCGGTGATTGTCTTCCTTCCATTATGCTCATGGTATCAAATCGTCAATCCGAATTTGCAACGATACACTTACAGCGTTTCAGGTCAGATAAACACCCGGTGAATGATTTCCTCCCTGGTTTGCATGGTATCCTCATAGTCGTTCAAAGAAATCACCACTGGCGATAACCTCTCCATCCACGATGATCCCAGCTGCCCTGAGCATCCCGCCGATCATCTTCTCCCTTCTTGGACTTTCCCTTGGACTTGCTCTTTCCCTTCCCCTTTTCAGAAGGTTGAGGTACTTCGCGACGTTCTTGCGTTAGCGCCGGCCTCCAAGATGTCCCAGATTGGCCTCCTCCTTTGGAATGTCCTCGGGATGATGAAGAAGTTGTACCTTCTGCTGCATGTGCGTTGGCGGCAAGATCTTCCTGCAAAGCTTGCTCAAACACATCGGTAGCACTGGATGGTGATTTATCATGTGGTCTGGCTTTTGGAGCAGCCTTCGCCTTGTTCTCCTCTGCTGATGAGGGCCCGAAACTCTTAGGTGCTGTTGAAGGTTTTGGCTCCTCACTTGGTGCTGACGACGGCTTGGCCTCGGTCCTGGGTGTAGATGCTGGCTTTGCCTCAGCTCTTGACGAAGATGCTGCTTTCGCTTCAGACTTAGTCGTTGATGTTGACTTAGCTGTTGTCTTGGCTGCCTGCTTCTTCTTGCCCTGAATCTCCTTGGCCCTATCTCCAAAGCCTAGACGATTGGTAAGAGCTTGAACATGCTTATGTTCTACCACGCTCATCCATCTCTCTGTATGTCCAACGTTGGGGTTTCTGGCCATTGACTCTATGACTTCCTGAGCTTGTGGGGGCAACCTGATCTCATGTTGATCAATGATCAACAGAATAGACTTCTCCCACTTGCTCTTCATTCTCGAGTACATGATGTCCAGAGGATCGATCACCTTGTGGTAGGGTGATGTAACGTCGGTTCTAAAGTAAGAATATGTCCGACACCCATAAATCGCATGGATGCACTTCTGTACCAATTCAGTCATTGCGCTGGCTTTCTTCGCTTTCAACTCCTCAAGCTGGGCATCAGTCAAGTCGGTGGAGTGTTCGAAGTTGCCATATTCCTGCTTGAAGGATTGCGGAGTATGACCAAATGATAGGATCACGAGTGCCACCTTGCAAATGAATTGCTCTCCTCTGAATCGGTGCCAGGCCTCCTCAGTCGTAATATTGTTGTCGTTGGCAAAGATTAACATCATGTCATCTGTTGGATCCAATGGTCTCCCATCGTCATCGATTTCAGTGGAATCTCCTGTACCGAACTTGCTTATCACATCCAGACGCTTCCTTTTCCAATTTGCTTTGAAGTCGGTAAGGCTGGTGCAATAGTAGCTCTTGTACATCAGGGAGATCATGTTCAGCACACATTTGACCACATACCTATCCATCAAACCCGATGCATTCATGGAGACGTCCTGACAGTAGGCTCTCTCTTGATGCGCATAGATTCGAGGTTCCGGTACTCGACAATAGATGGGGAGATCTTCGTTGTCTCTTCCTTCTTCGGGATTGAACTCGGTCGCTCCATGCTGTGCATAGTATCCCGGTTCATCACGATCTGTCGGTCGATTCGCCTCCGGATGTAAGTCGTCGGTGACGTCTTCATCCTCGGGCTCACCATCTTGACGTTTCTTCCCCTCATATTGTTGTGTGCTCCTCTGGATCTCGATGATCACGTTTCGTTCGTCTTCATCTTCTAGATCAGAATCACGACCGTAGTCGATCTCGTCCTCATTGAAAGATGGGGTCTCGACATTGTCACTCTTGAAGTTTTCTGCACCATCAGACGGTTTGGAAGGATCTAGATTGTCCATGTCCTCGTCGTCGTCAGCTGCTTCAGTTTGAGCGATGTCTTCTTCCCAAGCCTTTCTGATCTCGTCCATAGTGGCCTGGTCCAATATATCTTGATCATCATCTTCAGGCTCCTTCTTTTCCTTCTTTTCCTCTTCATCGTCGCTCACAAGATCAACGGGTGAATCGGAAATGACAGTGTTGCGAATACCACACGAGAGTAGCCTGCCTTGACAAGATAGACACACGGACAAAGATGAAGAAGTCAAATGCATACATGATGGACACAAAATATTGCCATCCACGTTGCGATACCCTTCACATGTTCTGGAGATGATTTCGTCCCAAGTTTCCTCACTGACGGAATCCTCGATCAGCTCTCCATTGCCATCGAATTGTACTTCATCGATAAGGGACACGAGCTTTTGGACGTTGTCATCTGTCGCCGGGGCTGACTTCGTGACTTCGTCGGCTCTCTCGAGGATGGTATGCTTCTGAGCAACCCAAAGTCCATGATGTGCCGCTAGAACAACTTGCTCTCCAGTGCTTCCCAGCAGGAGTCTCCTCCATGCCTGAACGTAGTCGTCCCAATACCAAGCACCTCGTACACATCTCCATGGAACTTCTCTAAAAACAACAGTGTAGGAATTCTCCGAAATTCTTCCCCCAAGCTTCCTCAAAGTCATGATTGGAACATAAAGGCAAACGGGCATTCCCATTCTTGGCCATCTTGATCTCAGAATCTTTGATGATCGATCATCCCACGGCGCAAAGTGGTTGAAGAAAACACTACCTCTATATCCCTCCGTTCCACCAGGGACAATTCCTAGTTTCATGATTGACTCAATATTGGAAAGCGATGTCATGTGAAAGCTTCCTCCAAGCTGCATTGCCACATTCTCTGGAATGAGATGTGAAGTCCACACAGGATATATTGACACATCCTCCTCAAGAACAGTCTCTCTTCCAGAATTGTGAGAGGCAACAGCTCGAATTGCACAAGGAACGATCCAACGTTCATGCTTCAGAAATGACGGTGCGTCTGTGCTGTAAAACATGAGGTTTGCCCAGTATTGCCTTTCCTCTTCGAGTGAGACATCCTCCTTTGAGATGCGAATGGCGGCAATCTGGTAGCGTACTCTGTTCTGCAACTTCTTTGCATGCCACATCGCCTTGCATAAATACTGATATCGCTCTGTCTTGACATCTTGACGATGCCGATCACCTGAGATAGTACTGATATCGACACCATCATTGAAGACATGGTCATATTCCAGGATCTCATCGATGTTCACCCATCCACCCTCATTGCACTTCGGGGACACATGAGGTTTTCGACCGCGGTGCGATTGAATCCCATTATGCTTTCCCACTCCATGCCTGAGTAGTCTATTGAGTCTATGGCTAATCTCGTTGACCCTCTGACTCTCCTCGCTGAACTTGTCGATGCGAGTTGCTGGGTTCATCTTTGGTGGATCCGTGAAAGTTGCATCTCTCTTCGGTCCATTCCAGTACTCCACATAGAATGTAACTCCATACTGTGGAATGATCTCGATGCTTCCTCTATCGCAAGTCACCTCAATCTGCCGATATCCAACCTTGTGAACTTGTTGTTGGTCAGGAACAAGGTCCTTCACTTTGGGCATCTTTATTCCGAGTGCTGCAGCCTCCTGAATAAGTGCATCAAGTTCCCACTTTCCATTAGGACCTGATCTATCAACCCTGTGATTTGCGACCCTGTACTCTCCTCCTTCTTTGTCATCGGCAATGTCAAAGAGGTCGACGGGCTCTTTGAATCTGGTGACGAAACTGGCGTTCCCAAAGGCCTTCTTGGTTGCCTCGACCGCTTTCGCGTATTCCTCTTTTGCAGAGTCTGACGAGTGTGGTCTACCTTTGGCTCTCGGAGAGTGAGGTGGTACCTTACCTCCTAGTTCCGGTTCTTCTTCGGGAAGTTCAATATCTTCATCATCCACATCCATGTAGTCCTCGTCTTCGACGTCTTTGGATGACTTTGCTTTCCTCTTTCGGCTTTCAACATCACGTCGGATGATTGCCTTGTCGTCCTCGGTGAAGCACTTGCGCATAGTGTCCTCCATGTGAGAGAATGAGTTCATCAACTCGTCCTTCTTCTCAGTGTCGGGACAAATAGCCAGGTGATGTTGGTTTGAACCACAACAATAGCACACCTTTTGGCTCACTGCGCGTGCTCTGACCCTTCTGAGGTTGTCATAGGCGGTTTTCCAGTTGGAAGCGGTTGCTGTACCTTGCCCACTGCGCTTGGCAGCTCTTTTCCGTTCTTCAGTATCTGGATTCGATGTCGGGTAGTGCGACCATGTTTTCGTCGGGGATACTGAACGACCTTCCCCATCCTTGTAGTCTCGCGGATCAAGCTCAGGCGTAGGTGGTTCAGGCTCCTCGACTCCTGGAGTGGTACTCGCAGGGTCGGCTTCGCCATCCTTCATCTCTACATCAGGCTCTTCCGTAGACGTTCTTTTGGGCTCTGGGGCTATGGCCAGTCGTACCATTCTCCTGAACTCTGGTCTGGTAGCATACCTGGACATGACGGCATCGATACAGGCTTGTTCTTCAACTGTAACATGGAGCCCTGAAGGTTTATTCCTCTTGGTGTTGTCATTGATTGATTTTCGGCTCGCTGCATAGAAGTGAAGAAAAGACATTTCTATACCTCTTCTGCATTCATTGATCTGAGCCCAATCCTCGAACAGCGTGTCTTTGAAGATGCCGGCCAATTCGAGAACACCAGTCCAAAACTCCATGATATCGCCCGCAAGCTCAGAATTTGTAACAGTCCTATATTCATTCAACGAGAAGACGTCCTGGTACTCCTTGTGCGTGAAGAAATATTGGATGTAGTCGTGGTACGCCACATTCCCATAGTCCATATACGCTCGGAAGCCATAGTCTTCACTGTCTGGATCATAGTCTCGGTGGATGAAAAGAGTGGATCCCTTCCCTTGGGTACAGTACTGTTCCACAAGTTCCGACGGGGCTCTGATTCCACCATGATGCGAAATAGCTTTCAATGCTCCTTGAATCCAAGGCGGATTCTTCCTGGATAGCATCATCGCACCCTCGACCATGAATTCACGGAGATTCTGCGCTGGATACAAACGGTTCCATTCAGCATTCTTCTCCCAAAGGACTCTAACTCTCACTGCAGTTTCCCAAATGCTTTCTCTTTCTTGTTGAACCGTGGGAGTGCCGCTCTGAACACACCAAAAGTTGAAGTTGCAATTCACACAATGGCTTCTATTGTCTTTGTGTGTGTTCCAATCCTCGGATGCATCATATTTGTTGCAATCTTCACACAGATATGGTGCGGCATCTGCAGTGGCTTTGTAATTCTCAACTCTCCGATTTCCCGTCATCCAATATTCCATCCTGTCCTCCTCAGGCTCCGGATCTTTCAGAACGAATCTGATGTCCCTCCATTCGGTACCTTGACTGAAGCTCCCACCAACAGTATGCTTCGTGCTGGTCTTCTTCGGTTGCCCATCACTTGCCGACATAGCAACGTTCAAGTACCTGTCGAAGTTGTCCTGAGAAATTGGGACCTGGATCTCGTCCTCTGCCATGTTGTTCAAAGCACTGACATGAACTTTATCCATTGAACACAATAGGATGACCCTTTCTCTCGTGAGTTGTTTCTCCATCACAGCCCAAATCTTGTTCTTGTCGCCGCCTGTGATATAGTTCGCACTGGGAGCACCTGCAACTGAGTACATAGCTTTCCAGGCACGTGACGATTTGGTGGCCAAGGCACCACTTCGTCTCACTTGGTCTACAATGTCGGTGACAATGTGACTGTGATCATATCTTGCTGGCCCGAAGAACTTTGAATCTGGCTGGATGTTCACTAATACTGGAGTAGTCAGGAGCTGTCCGATCGAATGGACCTTCTCAGCCAACTTCCTTGAGAACTCTTTGAATGTCGCCTCGGTCAACCTCAGTGTGCTGCCGTTCGGAAACATACAATGAAGACACAGCCAGATGTGGACGGTTGTACCGTCCCCCTGATCTTGCCCATGTTCTTCCAAGAAAACGACTACTCTATCGAGAGTATCCAGGATGTCTTGATGCCTTTCTCCCTGAACTTGGAATACACAGCAATTTTCGAATGCCATCTCAGTTCGGATACCGTACTGCATCGTCGTGATTTTCTTTGACGAACTTGCTCTAGTCGCATAGTCAAGGTCTGTCACAAGAATGGTGTGTCCGGTACCGACTCCTCTAATCTGGCCACTCAAATGATCAACATCCATGACTCCTGTATCCCCGTCAATCATCACCTTGTCCTTCTCCTCGGTGTGGCACCCAACTTTGGATGAAAGGAACTTGATGTGATATGCGGCCTCCTCTGGCACATCGTTCAACTTCAAGATAAGTACCATGGCCCTTGCTGAGGGATACTGAAAACAACTTGTCAGATCGAACTCTTCAACCATCTCAACATAGAGCTTTGTCCAAAAACCATCGCTCTCGTTCACTTTTGTCCTCAAATGAGAATCGGTGAGAGGTTGAAGCCCCATTGATGAACTCGATCTATAATTGCCACCCAAAGTCACCCCGACATAATACGTGAGCCTTCTCACATACTGTCTCCAATCTCTTCCTGGCTCGGCTGTACGAGGACCAGCAAACGGAGCTGTAGCGTAAGCAGTGGTACTGCTTCGATAAGTCCAGAGATTGAATATGATGGGTTTGCCAAGGTAGTCCATACCGTTGCACCCGATAGTCGTCACACCTTCAGGAGGAAGCGTGACAAACCATTCTTTTGGCTGTGCAGGCTGTTTCGGCTTCGGCATGGGTTTGCACTTTGGCGGAGCTTTCGGTGGAGGTCGTGGAACATCATACGCTCCATGAGGTACATCGGATGACCAAGGATCCCATTGTTCATTGTTCCTTTCCCAAGGTGGCCTAGGACCTGAACTAGATGAAGTGTAAGGACCGCCCGGTGGTACCGAACTTCCTTTTCCTCCAAAAGTCTGGGTATAGTCATCACGATTCTTTGGTGCTCCACTTTGATCTCTTGCCCTTCTTGCTTCCTCCCTCATCTGTTTGGTGATTTCATCCTGACTAAGCCCTTTGTTCTTGGCATGATGGATCCGAAATTGACACAACCATTGAGGTTCCACCGCACTGAAATCTTTCAGATTGGGTGGTCCGATTGAGGGATTCTCGAAGGTTAAGTAGATCTTCTCCTTTGGCTTGCCCAAGGTCTCCAGATCTGGTTCTTCATCCAGGTTGGCTTCGGATAAATGGAGCTCTGCAATGTACTGATTCAAGATACTGATCGATGTGTCCCTTGCGAGAAGATCTCGATGGACTCCTAGTTCAGCACCAAGAACATTG
This sequence comes from Durusdinium trenchii, assembly GCA_963970005.1. NCBI lineage: Eukaryota > Dinophyceae > Suessiales > Symbiodiniaceae > Durusdinium > Durusdinium trenchii. The sequence goes on along the minus strand of CAXAMN010023117.1, from coordinate 797,114 downwards.
TAACCTGCTGTCCACACATCCGGTTTCACCTCTGGAAACCATTCTTTCAAATGCTGGAATGCAGCGAGCATCTGCGCATTCGTTTCAGATCTGAGGGAAATGGCAGAGTGCTCAATGACATGCCTATTAATGCATTGATACAACGCTTGGATGCACTGGAAATTGTTGATTGCGGCACATCTTTCCAAGGTTCCTCCCGATTGCCCTTTTGCAATGATCTGAATGAGGTCAGTCAAAGATGTGAGATCTTCGGGATGATTCTTGTTGTGAAACCTCAATGCAAATCCCAATGACGCACCCGCCAAGCTGATGTATCTGCAGCTGCGTTCCCAATGTTCGCCGGTCATTGCCATGTAGTTGCTGCTACGACCTTCAATGGGTATCCTGTGATGCAGATCATTCATGGAATCATAGAAGTACCCGTCCCTCGTGATGTCTAGAAGTGAATCTTTTGACATCGCAGTGGAATTGATACCTTTCATGCCTCGTTTGGCGACCTTCTCATTCAGGTCTGCCAACATCCCTTTGACTGGTGCTTCTTGGTTGAAGGGTTCCGGCATGAATAAAGCCAAGAGATTGTCTGCAAATAATTCCAACCTGTCCCAAACATCATTGGATGCAAACGCCTCATAGGGAAAGTGATCCGGATTAGGAGGAGGTGGCGGCCCAAGAGGTATGTGTTCTGGTCGTACCAGTCGCTCTTGACTCTTGACGATGCCGATCACCCTCTTTATTCCAGCAAAGAATGCCCTTGTTACCTCCTTGCCGTCGTCCGTCTCTGGGTCATACTTGCTGAGCAACACTCTGAGGGATCTCACGAGGCGCTCTTGGATGGCTCCACCCTTGGCTTCAACGGCACAATAACAAGCGCTGATAGAGTAGACGGGTGGTACCCCTCTCTCCATCCACTTCTCTGCCAGTTGCAGAGCTTGTCCTGGGTCCATGTCCTCGACGAGCTGTCTAGGAACAAGTGTAGGACTCTCCCCTCGTCTGCTATCCAATTTCTGGAGGTGTTCTTTCAGCTTCTTGGCTGAGGCCATGCTCCTCCCTGTGGCCCCATAAACAGTAGAACGGAACATGTTGACTATACAATCTCCACGATGTAGGGATGTTGTCAATCTCCAGAAATGGCTCACGAATGCTAATGAGTTCCCCCTTTGTGGTAGGGTTGCCGGTGACAGCCCACCAGTGATTGGATGGAACTCAGCGAACTTCTTCTTGGCAAATTGCTGGATCACGCCGGCACCAAAATGGCTAGCTTGGTTGATCTCAAAATCTTGCTCAAGATGATTGTGAAAGGTAATGACACTGGCGCATGAATCATGAGTGTCATGGTTGTTTTCACAAGTGAATTTCTTCTTCTTAGAATCGTGAACCGACTGAATGATCTTGTCAAATCTTTTATTGATATTGACTTCTGAACATGGGTTACCGTTTGACATGGAAGGATGCGGCGACCGCGACCAATCGTAAAGCACAGGAGCACGGCTGGCCACATGCTGCTTCTTCCACAACGACAATGCACGTTTGTTCAAAGTCTCTATCATATGCTGCGCAATTCTAAGAGTATACAATTGAGTTACTCTCGTTTCTCTTCCGGCACAAGGTGCATGCTGATGTTTATGATCACACTTCTTCATCAAACTTTGAAACTGCACCCCCCACGACACAATCCTCCACGGCTTCTTGATGGGTATATTTCTATGACCATAATGAGTTGCGAGGCCATACATACATCCGTCGAAGTCATGTACGTGTGATTCCGTGCCTTCTATCAGAGTTGTCATTCTATCATCTCTCCAATACTCGCAACTTCTAGGTAGCTCAGTAAGCGCACATGCTCCTATTGCGAATACATGGTCAAGTGCATGGGCAAAGCAATTCCACAACGACCAATACAACTCTTGATGTTTCTCAATCTGCATTTCGGCCTTTATACTTACAGTCCTATTCAAGCGATTCCATGCAGAACCACCAGTGCAAGGACCCGCAAAGAAGACACAATCAAGACTGGACCGGACACATGCCTTCACTTTATTGATACCATAAGCAGAGCAGGCATCGTCGTCCTCTGTGATTGTCACGATGTTCATGAACTGCTTCTTCAAACAAGTCTGGAGAAAGGTAAACCAATTCTGTTCTTCAGCACACATGAGGACTAGACATGGGACATTTCTTTCGAGCTCTTGTAGCATGATGCATCTATCAAAGATATCTTGAGGACCCTTGACGTCTTGCTGATGGAGTTCGAACTGATATTTGTGTGACCGTCCTGATCTCCTTTGTAAGACCAAATGCAACACGGGTTTTCTTCCCGGAGGTGTGTCACTTGCAACATATTTTGCTGTTTGTGCAATGAACATGTGCTCGTGGGCAATGGTGTTCATCCCCCACGCTCGTATGCCTGTTGCAATCGCCGTGACATCGCCCTTTTGCTCGTTATTGCTGTTGTCTGTCGTTTCATGTTGTGGGCTGTGTCCGTGACCGTTGGAAACGATCAGGAATGTTGTATTTCCTATCCATGGATCGTCCTTACCTACGGAATTACCCTTGAAACGCCAGGAATCAACTTTTGTGTCCTTACCGCTCTTGTAGTACTTCTCAGTCCTACGATAATCAGACAAATCCGACAGCCGGACAGGACAGTGTGAGTCTTCACTAGGGACAAACTCTTGTGTTCTCGGCACATTATGCACTCGGGTGAGTGTGTCGCCATCGCGTCGCCATTCATCTCGGTAATTTTTATTTGTTTTTGGGTTTTTTCCCTTCGAATCCAGGCGCACAAAATGGTCTTGCACCGCACCGAAAGCGCGAATTGATGCACCGTCCTGCCCCCCACTCCCCCCATGAACAAGACGTAAAAGCGTGTTGATCACACGAAGGGTGGCAGGATGACAATTATTGAGAGGAACCTCTTGTGACTGGAGCAAAGCTGTATCAGTCGACAAGGAGGCAATAGAAAACTGTAGCGCAGCGTCTGGAGCCCAAGGAACATTGGCTAAGGCCAGGAATGGGGATTGAGATAAGCAGGCGCCCGCCTCTGGAGATGAGGATGCCTTGGAGGCATGATACAGGAAGCATGCACGTTCGACCCAATGATCAAAGCGCAAGGCTTGCTGCAGTGGCGTAGCTTCTCGTTCCACACAATTCCAGGAACCATTAACAAGGACCCATGTACTCCGACACGTGTCTGACGGTATGTAGCGACCCGGTGGGAAGCGACGATAATAGACTGGGACTTTGACGACATAGATGCAATCTCCATTGGGGAGATCCTGGACACCTTCTTTTCCTGTCATTCCTTTTACAAAGACTGCACGAGGCAAGACCGGAGTCTGAGTGTATGGAAAATTAGGAATGTCATCCGTCTTAGTCTGAAAGATTTGATGATCGATTTTCTTATGATCGACTGATGGAGAGACCATATCAGCCAACTCTTTGGAGCTCAAATCCTCTGGGTCAAGAAGGTTGATCAACATACAAGCCCGGCGCCACGCAAGTGGAGTCCGAAAGGCCTTTGTATGGATATCTGCACACATCTTGTGGGAGATCTCGTAGAGCAGTACGAAATGGTCCTGTTGAAAATGTTCATGCAATGAGACAATGGATATCCCATGAGTGCGTTCAAGATGACGCATGGTGGGATTCTTCCCGGTTCTGGCAACTCCAATCATACCTTGATTATCATCATGGAACAATATTTCAGGAGCTTTGCCCGAGAGCGTTTGCCAGAGGCCGATGGAGGGTATCCCAAAATTGCGGAGAGTGGAATCTGCCGCGACTATTTCTGCTTCAGGTGTTGAATGGCTGATACATCCTTGACGCTTGCTCCCCCCAGCAATGGGAAATCGTGTATGCTTACCTTGTACGTGCATGTGAGAGCCCGACGTGGAACGAAGGGTCTCACCGCAACCAGCAAAGTCAGCATCAGCGAAGATTCCGACTGAGAGAGTTGCGATCGGATCGCCAACCCATCCAATCATGCGCTTGTCTAGAGTGCTGTTGACATAGCACATGAGATGATGCAAACGAGCATCATCATTGCTGGTCCATTTATTCACATTCCTGGCCAGCATGTTGATTGATCTCAATAGATCGAATCGAGCAATTCTGGCAGCGTACAACAACTTCATGAGTATACTCGCTGCATGTGGCGCCAAAGAACCACGGTTTCCATCGTCCGGAGTGACGTCAGATTCGGACTTGGAATGCAACTTACCAGAATACTTGGGGTCAAAGGTGTTAGCACACCATGGACACGTAACGGCCTCTTTCCCTGGAGCGGGTGCTCGTGCGGGATGAGATTTGGTTTCTTCTGGGACGCTTGGTGTCGTGACCTTCTTCAATTTTGTATCATGACCGACAATGTCTAAATACTTCTCGACGGACAGTTTCAACAATCCTTCCATGTTGTATGAGACGGTGTTGACTACTGTTCCATCGTGGAGTTTGGACTCTCCTCGTGTGAGCATGCAGCCGAGATAAAGTCCAAGATCAGTCTCGGGCTCAATCCTGAGTTTCGTTCGTAGCATAGACCATCCTTTGGTCATGTTCTCGGTTGGTCCGGCAAGTTTCAGGTCGTCCACATATATAACGAGAAGAAGTTTCAGGCCTTCATGAAAATACATTGATGGCCATTCATCACCAATTGGCTTGAAGCCAAGTTGGCGCACCTGCGTATCGCAGTGCTTCTCCCACATTGTACCTGCGTCCGGATGTCCATACAAGGCTTTGAGGAGGCGTACCACTGGTCGATGATACTTTGATACATCAACATCATCTGGCCACGCGTCTGACGGTAACTCGACCCAACAGGGCGGTCCCGTAAGAGAAGCCTGAATGTATGCCTGAATCGCATCAGCGAGCTTGACCGAATGTCCGGGAACACATCCATAGAAATCTGCCCATCTAGAAGATTCAAAGGATGCTGGTGAATTGCCCAAGCCCTGAAAGAAAGCTGCTTCCCAATTCTGATTCTTCACTTTGTTTCCTAGCAATACTCCTCTTCCCTTAAATTTTCGTCTCTCATCACTCATTGGCAATTGATAGTTCTTTTCCACAATGATGCCATGGACCCTTGCAAAGTGCACGACCTGCTTCAGAGTGAGCGCTTCTTGTTTTACGTCGTGATACTCCCGAATCACAGAGAAATCGAACACTCCTTGCTCATGAAGTCCCAACCATTCTTTTCTCATTGAGGCTTTGGCCTTGGGATTCTTCAGCATTTCTGCTCGACTAACAGGTCTGGAGACTGCTGCATTGAACAGGTTCCGATAAGCACTCATCGGGTTCGTTGTGTCGGCATGTGTGTATCTTTCTCGATGTTTGGAGATCGAGTTGATGCAGGGCATTGACGGAAATGACAAGTGATGATCTTTCAAGTTCTTTGTGAAATCTTCGGTTGTGCATCTATTGGATTCCGTTGGCATTGCATATGCTACTGCCATATCATTGAGGATTTCTCCACTGTTGACATCAATGATATTGAGTGGATCCCAAGTAGCACGTGGGCCGAACCCATTCTCCACACTCGTCCATTCCTCCCATTCGACTAAGTAATCGTCGTCGCTTGGGAGTTCTGTGGAAAGTGTAGATGCTGAAGATGGACTATAGCCCCCCATGTCATCGTCATCGGTGATCAGTGTCCGATCTTTCTTCAGATCGATGAAGATGTTGGGCGATATGTCCTTAGGATCATCATCCTTATCCTCCTTCTTTTTCTTCTTCCTTTTGTCCTTGCTGGATCCCGCACCTTTACTCTCTCTCTCTCTTTCATCTTTTCTTTCTCGAGAGCTTCTTTCTTCTCAGCGATAGCTCTATCAGATAGAGACAACGCTTTCCATTCTTCTGGAGTATATTTTGATCTTGGTCTCGGTGATGACCTGAAGAACCTTCTTCCGTCTGATCCAACCTTATATGGATTCCCTTTCCTGTCCAGTTTCACGGTTTCACCATCATCATTCAAGTAGATGATACCATCACTTGCTTTTCCCACATGTGATCCATTGAAGGATCTCCAACTGGCGGGTGATCTTCCCTGCCGGTCGAAGGTGGTACCTTCGCCTTGGCAGGTTTGGACAATATTTTGGAGTGACCGCCATCAGGTTTTGGATCATCATCATCACCGGGATCATCTCGTTCTTCATCATCTGCTTCATGATCTCCAATGGCGTCTTCGTCGTCCTCATCCCTAATCTCCCTTTCCGCAAGCTCCTCAAAATCCATACCGGGCTCAGTTGGTTCGTAATCTCCATAGTCAATCATTTGACTAGGATCTCCGACCTCTGGCTCTCCATCTCTCCTGTCACGGATCTTCATGCCTTCCAACGTGTTGTTGATCTTCTCGTATCCTTCCTTCAACGGGAATTCGATGGGAGCGAGGAATACCAGGGTCTCTGTGAGCTGTGGTGTGAGTAGCTTTCTGATAGGGCGATTGGCATCAAATGCAAGGCTTTGATGTGCAAAAGTTTCAAGACTCCACACTCTGTATTGTCTCGACCAGTTCATCCCGGGCTTGATCTCATATCCGGCGAAAATACCTGGGATTCCCTTGGGATCAAACTTGTGCTTCTGCTCAATCCTTCCTTGACTGCTCGGCATGAAGAAGACCTTTGCACCAAAGGGAATCTTCTCTCCATGGAACTCTTTTCCATGTAGCTTGTACCAAGGGCTCACTCCATCCTCTCCTTCCTCAATGTTCAAAAGATGGCTGACGCATTCTACTGCATAGCTCCAGAAACATGGTGGTAACCCCGCTTCCAAGAGACAAGTTGCGGTTGTCATCATAATGAACTGATTGTTCCTCTCCGCCAGAGAATTGTTCTGAGGATGATTCGGTAGAGAGTGATCGAATGGGATCTTCAGCTGCTTCATAGCCGTCTCAAACTCTGGGGCTTTGTCGGCATAAGCAATCTTGATCTTCTTCAATCCTTTGAAGTGGTTTATTGCATTGACCACGTCCTTGGTAAACCTCTCTTTCGACGGATAGGCCCATATGACGCCTGTGTACCTGTCACGAATGACGAAGATCTCTCGATCAGTACTGATCCCTTGATCAAGGATGTTCCTCGTATCGACAAAATCAAAGGTAACCAGATCTCCAAAAGCTTTGAGCTTTCTCTTGAACGCACCTCGATGCGTCTTGAAGTGTTTCATCTTTGCTCTGATGCATGACTCACAGTAGGGATTCTTGTAACGATGTGTGAGTAGATGCTCGATTTTCCTGGCATCTGCTTTCAGAGTTCCTCTTCTCACCACTCTACTTGCACCGTCAACAACATCCACCTCGATGTCATCTGCATCATCATCGTCAGCTTCTGGTTCACTGTCTCCGGCGACATCTGATCCTACCTCATCTTCTTCTCCAGGAGATGCCTTGAACTTCTTATTCCTCTTTCGCCTTTTGACTTTTGGAGGCTCAATCACAGTGAGGTCGTCATCATCACACATGATTCCTTGAGGATCCACATCACAGTT
>CAXAMN010023117.1:773913-784638 GCA_963970005.1 Durusdinium trenchii | reverse complement strand
TATGTACAAGTTGCACTGTACGTGTCGCTGCACTTCCATTCGCAAAAGCAAAGGCTTTACACAAGGCCACTACCCCTCTCCGAACTCATATTCGCTCCGAACACCCCTGGTAGAGAAACACTAGTAAATAGATGTAAATAGTCACACAAGTCCATGTTCACTTGCTACTTGGAGGATCACTGATCCACGTACCACTTTGTATCGGAGGAACAGGTCGTGTCCAAACGATTCCAGCGCAACTCCTTACACCACTCCTTACACCCCTATACTGTCCTTGGGCCCGTATACTATTCCTTAGGGGCAACTTAACGCCAACTGTCTGCGTTTCACCAACAAATGTGTTTCAGTTTTAGCATGTTTGAGCGTTGTGTTTCCAAACACATCCTACCAGGTACATACGATGCTTTAACTTACAACGCTTTCAAGGGCTAACAAAGGAAAAGCTTTGGCAGTGCAAAGAAATCTGCTTGCTTCCTATTGGTCCGTGCGCTCTGCAGGTTCCCTCCACCCACCCAACACTCGAATCGACAACGAGTGGATCGCACCGAACGTCAACGAGTGGATCGGTCTCAGGTGCAAGTTGGATCGGACATGTTTCCTCCATGTCTTCGGTGTTACCCATTCGTCTAAGACATCTTAAGAGGTGGCCTACAGGAGCTACTCTAGTCGACTATCAGCAATCTCCTCAATAGATTTGCTCCCCTTTTCTACACAGCTAGGGGATTACGAGCGGCGCACGTGAATCAACACACATCGCGTAAAGTCAACGCACTGCACGGGGCACATGGCTTTAACTTTTAACGAGAAGTCTGCAATGGGCAAACCGCTTGAAACCGCAAATAGTATATTTGAAGCAACTTGACTGCAAAGTTGTGAGTGCGGACTGCGTCATGGCTGGCATTTCTGTCTTGCTTTCTAGATGTTTCAATCCCAAAGCTCAATCGCAAAGCACCACACGTGAGCCCTGTGGGGCCTTGGCAAAAAAGCCTCTAAAAGGTTTTAAAAAAATAGACCCTTGGCGCGCTGAAGTGATCAGATTTTCCCAAGCGGCGGTCCCAAGCCGGGTCTGCCAACGACTCACCTACGGCTTCGTCAACGGCTTCGACAAACCTGTGACGTCGAGGCCCACGTGGACCTGCATCTATCATCTATCTGTCCATTAAAACACTCGGAAGCCACCGGTGTGGAATTCTCCAGCCATCGCAAGCGAAAAGGACCCTGCCAAGCTGCGATCTTTGCAAGGTCTTTCCTTTTTTCCCGTGGGAAATGGGCTGTGATGTAGGCAACTGCTCCGTCAGTGCAATCCAAGTCACATTCTTGCTCGGAATCAAAGCTATCTTCTGTTTCATTTCCTGGATTGTGCTGGGGTGCCTTTATTTTGGCAGTCTGCCCACTGCTTTCCGATTGCTGTTTTTTTTTCAGCGCTCCGATTGGTGTCGCGGCTTGCTTTTGGCTGGTGGACGATGGCATTCTTTACTTTGCAGCGTCTCACCTCTTGCATCAGGTGCCATTTAGGCTTTGAATGCGGGCTTCTGCCAAACCGGCACCTACATGTTCAATGGGGGTTTGCGTCAATCCTCTTTGCACTGCATCTGCTGTCTCATCATCTGGCACTAGATTTTCCAAAGTATCTGTGCCAATACCGAGGCAAACAAGTGGCTTAGAAACCCCGTGACATACTATTCCGAGTCGACTTCATAGTCATCTACCCAAAAAGCTATCGAGCAAGGGCACACGGTAAAAATATGTAAAAATCATACTCATCTACATAGGAATACAAAGTGGATGGATTTGACGCAAAGTGGATGGAAGGCAGTTTCCATAGGGCACACTGTTCCGAGTCGTCTTTACACGAGCTGAGTCGACTTAACCCCACAGCCAGTATCTTGGAAATCCCTCACAAACGCCCCATCGGCTAACGGACATAGTCTGTGCATACCGCTCTGGGACATACCACTCTGTAATAGTAGTTGGGTGTCCTGTTCAGAACTGGGTGCAAACTAAGTAACTGATTTAATGACCATCAATGATCAATTCACCAATCCATTTGGAGTTCATACCTGATGACTCCCACATGCCACATATGCATTCTTTTTTCAGGACACGACGCCCACTCGCTACCCATCCACCGTGCTGTGCTTCGCTCGTGCCTGGGTCTGTCTCCTTGATGCCACACTCTCGCTGGGCTCGGGTAGTGGCAACCTCTGTGGTCGTGGAGCTGAACAGCTGGCCTGTCTAGAAACCTTAACATTGCACAGCACCTTTCTCATGCTTAAGTCATTATATAGTTATCAAGTAACATTTTTGTTTTTTAACACCCGTTCTCTGTGGTGGCTTGGGACTTCTACAAATAATTGTTCAAGGAACCATGGCAAATTTGTAGGGTCTAGAAAACCAATCAATTGCGAACCTGGTTGTCGTGGCTACATATCCAAATTCTCATCTTTTGATAACACAGGTGCCGAGGATCTTGCAAACGTAACGTGGAACGCACAAAAGCATATTGTAAAGAAAAAAAACAATATACCTCCTGGTCCTTGTTGACCCTTCTCCCGACTGGCACGCTCTTGGAGAACCTCATGAACACTTGCAATTTCCCGAAATCTTGTTTACAGCTTGAAAGAGTCCTGATCAACAATCCCAAATCTATTTGCAATCGATCTTCCTCTTTGTTTAACCCTTTCACTGTCCTGTCCCCTCCATCTTGCCCCTTCACCCATCGACCTCGCCACTCTCCGCCACCAAGCTCCTCCTCTTGCGACCCAGCAGCGCAGGGTGCGATCTGCTGGTGTTTCTCTTCCAAACGTCGCTTAGCCTTCACAGCCTCCGAACACGTGGGACTCGTGGGACATTCCGTGTTTGTGGGAAGAGCGGGTTGCTTGGTCTACCGTTCTTCAAGATGTGCACATTGCAAACCACCAACCACACGCTGTACCAAAGCTGGAGACATATATGCCACACTTCTGCAGAGAAGGGGGGGCACCCCAAACCGTGGCCTCCGAATGGCTGAACATCCTGGGTTCCATAGAACAAATTTCTCAGCATGCAACAAGTTTCGAACTTGCAATGAACACCCCCTCAACAAGCTCCAAACTCCAGTGACCAAACTTTTCAACATGCCAAACCCTAGCCCTATTCTTAGGCCCCTCACCATTTCGATACACATAGATTTGAACTGAATTTATTGAAATTCATCTCCTGATCCACAACTGCATCATCCGGAGTGAGTGCCTCCTGCACCGCCTCGTTGGTCTGTTGTCCTTAGACCGTCTGCCGTGCCAACCACAATGGCCAACGATGTCCAAGTCGTTCCCAAGGCTGCAAGGCCTGATATGTTGATAGTGGTACACTGAGATACACCCAACGACTAGGCAGAATAAAGGATTGGACCCTACGTGACAAACTCCTCATGACAAAATACCACACAAACAAACACACTTAGGCAAAGGTTCATTCAGTTCCATAATCCGCGAGGACAGGAATGAGGGAACAGCAAGGTGGCGGAGTCAACAAAACAGAAAGGTTTAAACATCCTGTTTCGCATTAGCCCTTTACTACTAGTTACTGAATACTTAGCGGACTTGAACTACGGCCGCGCAATAGTTAGGGAGCGAGGCCGCCCGGGTAGAGTAGACTAGAACAGGGACAACAGAAGGAAAGGCACCGACACACAAGTGTGTCGAGTACCATTTCCTTCTGTTATCCTAATTAGAACTGCAGGTACGTCTACAGCCCTCACCATTGGCCTCTTCGGTGGCCCCCTGGTTGTATGTAAAAAAGTATACAAACTCCTGGATACGGAGTGCGACACACACACAAAGTGCCACAGTGTGGCGCTCGCTCCAAAATAGTCACCTAACAAGCTTTAGAATTTTAGAAAGAAGAAGAAAAGGAAAAGAAAAAGAACAAAACAAAGAGGGCAAGAGAGAAAGATAGGTGTAGAGGCGTGCATGTCTGCCGCACGAGCGGCAAAATACGGGCGCAAAACCTAAATAGCCACCTAACAAGCCTTAGAAAAGAGAAAATGAAAGACAGAAAGAGTAAAACCAAGCGGGCAAGAAAGACAAATAGGGGTAGTGTCGTGCATGTCTGCCTACGGCAACTTACGGGGTCAAAACCTGATTAGCTACCTAACAAGCCTTAGAAAGAAAGAAAGAAAGAGCAAAACGAAAAGGGCAAGAGAGAAAGATAGGAGTAGCGAAAAAGGTTGTGACTACTTAGCCCTTGACTAAAAAAGAAAAGAAAACCTCATTACAAACCTAAAAAGCCTCTAGCGGAAAGGCAAACCTAGAAAGAAAAACGAACAGGCAAGAGAGAAAGAAACAAAACCCGAGGGGCAGGGAAACGAGCCTCAAGAACCACCTAGCGAGCCTGAAAGAACACCTAAAAAACGAAGAAAGCGCAAGAGAGAAAGCGGGGGGAGGGGGAGGGGGTGTATGTACATGTGTGAACATGTGTGTGTAAACCGTAAGCCCGGCAGCGTTAATTCCGTTAGCTCGGCAGCTTTGTTGTCAGTTGATTCATGGGTGAGACAAAAGTAAATCAAAACCATAAACCACAAGCTCAAAAACGCTAAGTCAAACCATAATCCACATGGCTTCGGCGCCCCTGTGACGGGGATCACACTACGCACCCAAGTGGGAAAGCGCAGCGAAACACACTTAGGCAAAGGTTCACTCAGTTCCATAATTAGTTAGTCCACGAGGAAAAGTAGGAGGAAAAGGATTAAGGGAACAGCAAGGTGGCAGAGTCAGCAAAACAGAAAGGTTTTAACATCTTGTTTCGCATTAGCCCTTTACTACTATAGTTACTGAATACTCAGCGGACTTGAATTACGGCCGTGCAATAGTTAGGGAGCGAGACCGCCCGGGTAGAGTAGACTAGAACAGGGACAACAGAAGGAAAGGCACCGACACACAAGTGTGTCGAGTACCATTTACTTCTGTTACCCTAATTAGAACTGCAGGTACGTCTACAGCCCTCACCATTGGCCTCTTCGGTAGCCATCCACCAATGGTGAGAGGGATGGCCCCCTGGTTGTATGTAAAAAAGTATATAAACTCCTGGATACGGAGTGCGACACACACACACAAAGAAATCAGCATTTTGCCTTATGTCCTAAAGGCCTAGGCATCATCACTTGGACACGGCTACCTGCCTTGCTCAATGGCCAATCGACTAGTCTCAAATCGCCATCTGTCGCCCTGTAGGCAGCTGTTCTTCCCGCGATCGCCGACTGGTGCCCCTGCGTGCGAGCGCGAGCTCCGACTGCTTCGCATGAGTGCGGACCGCTCGAGCGTCATCCTTTCCTGGCGAACACGGAAGGGGCTCGGAGGAGCGCCGCGACCGAGCGAACGGGGCCGCTCCTCAGCGCCCGGAACAAAGGCGACAGAAAACGGATCGCCACAAGATCCTCAGGGATCCTTTTTGATCCGAAAAGAAATGGCTTGGTGGCACTGGGGGATGTGAAAAGGTCCAAGTATATTGATGGAACCTCATAGAGACTCCCAAAAGGATTGACGACCGATACTTCTATCGAAAATGTTCTGTGTGGATTCTGATTATTGATTTCAGGTGGAACACCACAATGTCTTTACCATCTTTAGACTCAACCGTTCACAACAGCTGAAATGCTGAAACTAAGGACAAATAACAGTGAGAATTACAAGTGTATGGTGGATTGACAAAAAACACCATTGGTGAAGGTGACTTTACTTTGGGACACTTTGAGTTATCCCAACTTTGGCATAGATACAACTCACTTGAAAAGACTGTTTCAGCCAAGGAGGAGCCAGCCACCAACAATATGCAAAGTAGATCATGGAGACACGAGGGCTGACATCAAAATGATACAAAGATCAAAAAACAAAGCAACAAAAGCGCCAATTCTGCCAATGGAGTCAATCTGAACCTCAAGCCATGTACCCTCCAACACCCCCACAGTTGTCTGTTGCAAAATCCCTGCACCGGACGAGCTGTTTCGCACCTGGTCTGTGCCACAGCGGATCTTCCTGGCGACAGTCCGACTCGGTGGGACTCGGACGTGGGGAACAAGTCCAAGTCTTCCGAGGAGCCGCTGCAGCAACTGACTTGGATTCATACCTAATAGGCATAACAGGCAGAATTTGGATAGAACTTTGTGCGAAACGTGCAGAATTTGGAGAAAAACAAGGGAATACCTCTTTCTGGCCATTTGAGTTGCTTTGGACTACACCAGCTCCAGTCAAAACCCAACTTGGGTTTACTTCCTGATAATTGTAGAGTCTGGTCCACCTATTACAGGAGAAAATGTAACCTGAGTACGAACGGGGACTTTGATTCTCACTGCAGGCTCCCATATGTTCCCATCAACCCATCCATCGGCTGGCACCGTCACCTTGGGACACTTGCGAGGGGTGCGCTGCTTAGGACACTTCAGACCTGGGCGTGTCTGGGCCTGTCTGTCGAGAAAAAGCAGTTCTGCACTCACCCAACCACACGTCAGTTCAGGGTTTCATAATATAGTCATAATATTCCACAACCTTTTTTCGCAGAAAGTGTTCAATTGACTCAAACCTGATCACCCCCTCGTTTCCCTACGGCTCTGACAGGGTCGATCTTCAACGGTGGAAGCGTCCCGACGCCAAACAAAATTGTCAAAGTGGAGGTGTTGGGTGATTTCCTGAGAAGACGGTCGAACATGTTGGCTCCACAGAATGATATCATCCATTTATATCCAATTGCACAACACACAAAACACAGTTCAAACATGCTATTGCATGTCATTATATAACTATTATTGTAACATATTGCGACAAAAATGATCAACACTCGCAGCCAGCACATCATCGTTCCTGATCTCAGCAAAGTGAAACAACTCCCTGTGCCGCCAAAAGGTGACCATTGATGCCTATAGTATTTGGTTCTTGCCCCCTTCCGCATGTGACGAAACCTTCAACCAACTTGAGAGAGGAGCGGGGTGAACGAAAGGTAGCAGGCAATCACAAGTAACCCTGGTAGAAGTCCATGACGGCGTGAACCGGCGCAGGGGGGATTTGATCCAGGGGGGGCCCCCCCCCGACAAACAGAATCAACTCTTACAGGACCAAACTCAATGCACAATCCCAACTCCTGATTGTAATACATTTTTGCTAAAGCAAGGAGAACTCAGGTAGCTCAAGCTACCTTTCGTGACTTCTCCCCAAAGCAAAAAAAGGCAATTCTTTTGGAAGTGACATATTTCAAGATGGAGTGTGGATATATGGTTAAACAACATTCATATTATAAGGGTATCCCGGCATCCCATATATTGTATAGCATATTTCAAGATCCCAAAGGTGCGTCTTACGCACTCCCTCCGCGTCGTACCCGGCGGTTTTTTCCTACCCCGGTCGTCCGAGGAAGATGTTGATCTGCGACTCCACACTTGCTGGGATGATCAAATGCCTCAGCTCATCCAAACATAGCTACAGTCGGACAAAGAAGTTTGGAACACGAGGTGAAGTGGAGAGCATACGCTACCAATGAGGGCTCAACGTGGCACGCGGAATGTTTCCATCGGCAAACGTTTCATATAATCAAACAAACCATGGCTAAACAGTTCCAGAGTTGGTTTGTCCTTGGACCACCGCAGGATCATCTTTGGAAGGGTCTGACTCCGGTCAATACGATTGCTATGTGTGTTCCTCCCCTTTCAAGCAGCACACATAGGTGCACCAAGATTCCACATATGCCACAGGACATCAGTCTGGATAATAGAGAGAGAGTCATATAATATTATCTCTATATACACGTTAATTAAATATGTGTATATATATTATATATGTATATATATATATAGAGAGAGAGCAGTTTACTTCCCAACCACTGCAAAAGTGATTGGCCATTGGCCCTTTCACACATGATGACAGCACACATGGAATTGTCAATTGATGCGAGGCGCGGTAGCCACATGCTTTAACTCCCATACACGCCTTCAATGGCATTGCAATTGCAGGCCATGCTCAATTCGCGAGTTTTCTCTCCCTCTGCTCAAGTCCATCCACTTCTGCAGACTGACTCCGACAAACAATGAGCAAGGCAACTGGCTGCAACATTAAGGTGCTTTCACCATCATCTCCACGTCGCCTCTCCGGATTGTAGGTGCCGCAACGTGTCAAATCATACTCCTGCTTCGATTTGCATTTCAGGGATTTTCAGGGTGCATTCTTCCTTCAATTGCTCGGCCAGGTGGCCCAGGCTTGTCGAAAGACAAACCTCAAAAGAGTGTCACTCGACCTGGCGCGCTCTGCATAGTGCAGTCTCGGTGACTGGGTGAGCGATCGAGCCTTATCCGATCCGATCCGAGTGGAGCTGTTTTTCGCGCCTCAGAACATCCACTGATCGCCGTTGTGCAAAAGGAACCGGACCGGCTGGACTTGTGCCCAGTTTTATTCATTGGCGACAAGTTCTCGTCCTACCCAGTCTTAGGGTTCTCTCTCTCTCTCTCTCTTCACACGAGGCAACTTTGTGAAGCATTGAAACAAGCCAAGGCACTTTTTTAGTAACATTTAGACATTTAGATTCGTGCGCCTCATATATATATATATAATATATTGTGTTTATATGATTCAAATCATGCAGATAAAAACAATATATATATATATATATTTAAACATAAAATGTATTGATATCGTATATGACAAGTTCGTACAAGTTCCTACAAGTTGATGTTCCCTTCACGGATCAGTCAGAACTCCACAAGAATACTCTTCTCCCAAAGGACATTTTGTTGTCCCGTTCGGTGATTTCTTCTCCAACAGACCAACTAAAAACTCGAGCAACGGTTCTTTTGAGGAGCCTTTAATCGCAAATTTCACATGAATCAACTCCGGTGCCACACTATGGCGGGATCGCGACGTGCGTCCGTGTTGCGGGTTCATGAGCAAGTCCTTCAAACGCTGGGGCGCCGCCTGCCACACGGTCGCCGACAAAGAGTCCCAAACGGCGCTACTGCTGCCAGCTATTGAGGAACATATTTTTACGAAATGACTATCCTGACTACACGGGCATTGTTGGGCCCAGGCAAGGTGGTTTTTGGAGGTTGTGGGACACAAGCCCTGCCAAAAACAAACATGTTTCAGCCAAGTGTGTTCAATGAATTTCACTTCCATCCACGCACTTGCAAGCTCTAGAACTTGACTCTCTAAGTTCCAAACTCAAGCCTTGCACTGGCACGGGGCTCGTTTCCACCACTTTCCACCCGAACCCCCCCGCAGATCGGTGCCTCTGCTGCAGAAAGCACCTCTTTGGCCTTCTGAGCGGTTTCTTCCAAGCGACCTGTCGACCGGTTTCTTCCAAAAACCAACGCACAAAGAAGTCGTGAAGGCGATGGGTTGAAGAAACGGCAAAATGCCTTGCTCCAAGCAGCGACCTCTGTTGATGACATGCCTTGTACACTCGGACGAACGCAGAAACCATGGAAGTGGAGTGAAAACCACCGGTTTGCAGGTCGGAAGATGGTCTTCCAGTGTAGATGAAAATCCGGACCAACCCAGTCCCAAAACCAGGGAGTTAGGTGAAGCGTCCTTTAATAAACTGTTGCCCAAGACAATGCAACGCTGTGATACACAACACACCCTGTGAAATGTGTCAGTGGGTGATTCACCCCGGATCATCAATCCAATCTATCCGTTTAACATTTTTTTTTCGCACATGCAAAGAACCATCATCAAGGGCAAACTGGCAAACCAATAAATACTAAGTGAACACTGTCAAACCAAGATATCAAACACATCCTGCTGAACACCGTCTGCGACCCAAACGAATTTGTCGACGAAGCGACGCGGGTCAAACTTCTTTTCACAAGCATGAAGATTAGTCATTCCAACCAATCCTTTTTGGGTGATAACACCCATTAATCCTAGAATCCTACCAATCCTTAACACATGTCCTACCCGGCCATGGGTGCTATATCCCTTGTCACCTGCGCGCTCGTTGTCGCCCGCCTGGACCTCTGCCGCCCGCGCCGGCCGTGGACGTCTGTCCCCCTTTGTTCTCGTCGGTGGCCCACGGCGGTACCTGAGCGTTGGGAGAAAACATGATGCCATCTCACTCATCACTTATTTAAAAACCTGATAGAACCCACGAACCCGAATGCAGTCACTTTGTACAGAAGCGTAGCACTCAAAGCGTTCTTGTTATCGGAGATGACTCGCAGAGTCATCAACTAAAGCAGCGCCAGCACCTCCTCAGCCGTCTAGACACTCTTTCTTGACACACTTTGCTAGACAATCTTTTTTGACACTTTCTCTTGACACTCTTCCTGGGCACTCTTGCTTGACACTCTTGCTTGACGCTTTTGCTGGATACTTTTACAGGACATTCTTGCTTGACATTTTTGCTTGACACTCTTGCTGGACACTCTTGCTTGACACTCTTGAAAACAAGCATTTTTCACGAGACTTTCACCAGAAGCGACAATCAAAGCTTCCAAAAGCGAGCATTTTCCACGAGACTTTCTCTTGCTAAACAGTCTTGCGTGAAACTCTTTCTTGACACTCGTTCTTGACACTCTTGCTGGACACTCTTGCTTCACACTCTTGCTGGACGCTCTTGACACCACACTCTTGCTTGACACTCTTGCTTGACACTCTTTCTTGACACTCTTTGCTAGACAATCTTTCTTGACACTTTCTCTTGACACTCTTGCTTGACACTCTTGCTGGACTGTCTTGCTTGACACTCTCTCTTGACACTCTTTGCTAG
>CAXAMN010023117.1:706251-773903 GCA_963970005.1 Durusdinium trenchii | reverse complement strand
GTTTGCTGGACACTCTTGCTGGACACTCTTTGCTAGACATTCTTGCTGGACACTCTTGCGTGACACTCTTTCTTGACACTCTTTGCTTTCTTGACACTCTTTGCTTGACACTCTGCTAGACACTCTTGCTGGACACTCTTGACAGGACACTCTTGCTTGACACTCTTGCTGGACACTCTTGCTTCACACTCTTGCTGGACACTCTTGAAATGACATTCTGCTAGACACTCTTGCTAGACACTCTTTCTTGACACTCTTTGCGAGACATTTTGCTAGAAAGTGTAACACAGACAAAGTCCTGCCAGGTATGTCACTTTCCAACGTCAAGTCTCCAAAACGAGCGTTTCGTACGAGACTTCCTCCAAAAGTCACACGTCAAGTCTCCAAAACGAGCGTTTCGTGCGAGACTTCCCCCAAAAGTCACACGTCAAGTCTGCAAAACGACCGTTTCGTACGAGACTTCCTCCAAAAGTCACACGTCATGGCTCCAAAACGAGCGTTTCGTACGAGACTTCCTCAAAAACTCAAATGTCAAAGTCTGCAAAACGAGCGTTTCGTACGAGACTTCCTCCCAAAGTCAAGCGGAAACACCCATCGGAGCACACCCATCGCGCAGCCCTGCCAAGCAGGTTTCGCGATTCCAGCCCCTCCAAACAACACCCGCTCACACGCCACTCCCAATGTCACAGCGACATTCACCTCTACCACAACTCACAACCTCACGATTCCCTAGCTGCGCCCGCCACGAATCTTTCCGCGTCCGCACGTCTAACGCGCACAAAGCCCTGCGCCTGCCACGAAATGTCACCTCCGCCACACATCGCAACCTCACGATTCCCTGCGCCTGCCACGAAAATCGCACTTCCACACCTCAAAACCCGCACAAAGTACTGCGCCTGCCACGAAAAGTGACAATGTCATCTCATGTGAGCATCAACAAAATTTGCACCACACCACACGTTCGGAATGATTTCGGCCCATTCTGAGCACACTCCCATCCACCAAAATCACCATGAGACTTGTCACGAAAACAGCGCTTCGATGCCACACCCTGAAACGCAAACCCCAATGGCACGGCCACATCCAACACCCCAAAACACGACTCTCCAAACGCTAATCGCAATGAAATACCGACACAAACGTGTCACTTTCACGAAACCCTGCGCCTGTGCAGCGAAATGCATCACATTTCTTGCGCGACATGTCACTTTCATGCAAATCACAATGTAATAGCGGCGCAAACTGACACGCGCCACATCCACGAAAAGTCACTTGCAAAAGCTTCCCCCAATGGCAGGGCCATAGAGACATCATACGGACGGTGGCGGACGGTTGCAGACGGTTGCGAACTCGAAAACGTCGTCAGGCAAACACAGCTCTACCCTCAGACTCCCAAGTTAAACGAGAACCCTTCGCTACGCATTCGGGAAAAACACTCCTTGTACAAAGAGCTATTTTTACACTGAATGGCACCGAATGGGAATCTGTTCACTTTTTTCATAGCGCAGCTATTTTCATCTATTTTCAAAAAAGAGAAACTAGCTGTACAAAAAGAACTTTGTACAAAGGGTTTTGGGTGGTTTTGGGAGAGAATCTACCCGGTCTACCCTGATCTACCCACCACCCTCTGGTCTTAGTGGATTGGGGACTCAGAAGTTTCCTTTTCCTCAAACTGTGGTGATGGCGGAGGATCTTGGAAGATCTCTTTCCTCTGTTGAAAAGATCTGGAAGATCCAACTAGATTGAAATATGGAACTGATGTGATCCTGCTTTCAATCTGAGTGGACTGTCACTCACAGGTGGGAACCGTTGGACTTTGTGTGGACCCAGCTGCTCAGTGCCCTAAGAGCAGTACTCTGCTGCGATCCGACCCTGACAGGGTCATACACGGTCCCTGGATACTTTGCACTTTTGAAACGGGAACTTGGTTCCTATAGCTCCTTGTCATGGCGGACCCTGATCGATCGCCATGAAATGAATGGACCTCCATGGATCTTCTGTAAGCTACAAGTACCATGAACAGTTCCGGGTATCGATCTGTGAGGGATGGGACAAGACAAAATATAATATATATATATATATATGCTAGCCCCCCCCAAAACCTATGTTTCTGAGTGCTGGTGTGCAGTTGGTAAGCACATTTGTTCATTTAACTATGTACTACAAAAATGTCCAAATCCATAAGGTTATGCGTTTACTAAACAGTTCTTGGATGGAGTAATCTAATTCATTGCAACTCCATGCAAAACCATATGTCTTGCTTTTAAGGTGTGAATTGTACTCCTCTTATATTGAATGCAGTTGAGCAAGTACATCATAATCAGAAGGCAAAGAATTGCAAACCCTAAATAACTAAATTCCAGTCTAACTCTAATGAAACATAAATTCCAATCTATTCAACTCTACTCTACTTTGTATATTCAAATTCGAATTTGAGTATATTTCAATTATTTGTAAACTATATTTTGATTCAAAGGTCTATCACTATAGATTCTAATTTACTTGGGATTCAATGCAAGCCTAAATTTAATTTGATTTCAAGCTAATTCTAACTTCATTGCTATACAAGTCAGATTCAATTCTAATATTGTATTATTTTTGAATTTAGTATTAATTTGAGTGAAAAGCTCATTTACTTCTAGAGAAGTGGTGTTACTTTGAACATGAGAGATTTTATGTAGTTTTTCCAATATAGAAGAAGGTGCGTTCTTAAATGAACCACCAGCAACACCCACTCTCTAGAATGACACCAAAACTGAATTAGAAGTCCATGTGCATTGAACTAGAATCAAAATAGGATGAAATTAGACATATAGAAACCAAACCTAATTTGCAATGACAATAGTGTAAAATTCGATGTGTAAAACCATTGAATCTGAACCGTATAAAGGCATTTAGATTTGAAATTAATTACTAGTAAATTTCAAGAGTCAAAGTTACAATTGAACCCAAAATAGAATGAAATAGAACTAAATTAGAAGTAGACTGGAATTAAATTAGAGTTGAAAGAAACACATTGAATAATAATCCATTACTTAAATTGAAATTGACTTAGAACTAAGGTAGAATTGAATTAGAGTTGTTTTACCTAGAGCTTGGTTAGTAGAACAGTATTGACTTAGAACTAAATTGGAACCTAAGTTCAATTAGAATTGAACTAGATCTAATTTGCAATCTCAATTTGATTTCAATTATATAAAGTTCAATTAGGATCATTTTCTATTTAAATTAGAAGCACGTTGCAGATTCAAATTTAGATTCAAGTTTCAATTCCATTGGATCTAAAAGCCAAGCATATTTAGAATTAAAATAGAAATGAGTAAATTAGAATAAAAACTGAATTAGAATTTGTCTATACAATGAAGTTAAGCTAAATACACTTAAATTAGAATTCAACTAGGCTCAACTTAGGCTTACAGTAGAACTATGTTACATACTCGAATTAGAATCCATTAAAAGTTCAATTAGACTCAACTTAGAAATCTAAATAGAAATACAAGTGATTTTAAATTGGAATCAGAATTGACTTAGAATTTAGTTAAATTGTATGCGCACTAAAATTTATAGAAGTAAATTAGAGTTGAGTTAGTTGTTAATTAGAATTGAATGAGGAACAACTCCAGAGAATGCCAGAGAATGCATTGAACGCATTCTGACTGCATTCCTTCCAAAGTGGACAAACAAGTCATGCAACCTACGTGCACAAAAATCTATATATATATATATGGTACCCCCCAAAAAAAAACAGGATCAAAAGGCAACCCAAAATAGACACAACATATTGCAAATACCAGCAAAAGTGATGTGAACATAGTTTTTTTTGGGGGGTACCATATATATATATATGTGTGTGTGCAGCGGCATTTTTTTGGTACTAAACTAAAATACAATATCTATTATGTGGGGGCCCTATCTCGTTCACAAGCGAAACCTGATGATAGACAAGCAAATAAAGCATGCCGTAGACTACTTTAGTAAAGCCTAAATAGAAGTGGTTGCTCATATATTTACAAAACATCTCAAACAGAAACAAACAAACATAAAACAACAGAAACCGCTTCCAAACCAACACTGGTGGTTCAATGACTTCTGAGGACTTCGGCCACTTGGTGGTCGCATTTCACGGATGGTGGCGAGGACGGAGGAGTGCACACCTAGGACTTCGAGTCGCTCCAAACACCGAGGTCGCTCGCACTCTGGCCAGTTGGGATGCCTTGGGATGCCCAAAGTGGGTTGGGATGGTGTTTGGGAGCCATGGCTAATTAACTTGCCCATACTTGCCCCAGCGGATCTCAATGACTGTCAGTAACCAGGGTGAACCGTGGCTACTTCCCACTCCACTGAGAGGTTCGTGCTTAGAACCGTCATCAAGGGTGTCACAACCGGAGCTGTTCGACTGGGACCCAGCGATGCGGCCGGCAGCGCGGTCAGCAGGGCTGGCCTCAGGAATCGCATGTGGAGAACTTGGCATGTTCATCAGGGTTGGGGGTCAAGGGAAGTTGCCACATATTTGACACCCGTGTGGGTGGACAGAAACGAGCAAACCCAGCAACTCCCCCCAAATCCGCGGATCCTGCGTTTGCCGGTGCTTCGGTCCATCTTGGGAGTCCATCTTGGAAGGGATCGGACGACCCACGTGATGGATTCTAAGGCGTTGTCAGTTGTCACCCCCCTTCCAGGAAAGACGCAAGGTCGTTTAAAGCGTGACTTGTGGGCAGGTTCGGAGCTCAGAACTGCACCATGAGTCACCATGAGCTATGTATCTGCTTTGAGTATATAATATGTACGTATAGATATTGATATGAGCTGGGATAGTGGAACACAAAATAAGAGATGCCGTTGCATTTGGGATTCACGTTGAATGCATATTCCGTCCACTCCACAGTGATCGCAAGAATAGGAAAGTCATGGAAAGTCCAAACTTCTCCAGGCACATCAATCTCTCGTCATATGGGTTATTACCACAGCCCATGTGTTTCTTTTTCCGGGATAATTACCGGATGAGGTTCCAATCCGGTGATAATCACCATCTCTCCTCATGGTGATCGGTGTTTTTCGAGGTCTCCACCCAGGCGGGTAATGGCAAGGCTGCAGTCACCTCCTCAGTACCTTGGGCGTCTGCTGCACCGAGGGACGGCCACGCTGCGGCGTTTGAGGCGAACGTGGCGAGAAGTCGTTCGGGGTGAAGATCGGTGAGCCCCGTCTGGAGATCAGAAGTGGGAGATCAGGAGTCTGTTCAGAAAATAGGGGGGGTATTCCATGGTGTTCCATCTAGTCAGATCAGAAATCAGCTGGAATGAATGTTGGACTCTTCTGTAGCTACACGCAGAAAGGGTCGACTCTCTCTTGTTGGGCTAATCTCAACGCCAAATCGCAAGGAACCTCAAATGATCCGAAGGAGTCAAGCACCTTTTGACTGCTCTCTATGGAGTTCATCCAAATCATATGCGAGTTCGTGAGCGTCCCTGCGCAACGTTCCAAGGATCTCAAACGGATCCGGTCAGTCGGACTCCCAAACATAGAAGAGCTCACCACCTCGACCTTTGGCTTATCCCTGAAAACACGTTATGTTTTCTTTCTTTCGCTTTCGCCAAGGACGGTTGTCTGCGGCGGCATGTACGTTATGTTTCCTCTTATAAACAAGTCTAAGTGGTTACTGAGTCAGAGTGTAAGCCATTGCCAGTATCGACTGCCAAGTTCCAGCCTCTCTGACTTCCATGTTTGGTCTCCGCTTCCGTGCGTTTCGTGCGTTTCGTGCGTTTCGTGCAGCCGGGGGTGCAAAGGCGCAAGAAATGCTCCGGGGGCATCGTGTGTTGAGTCCACGACTTCCCCGGGATGCATGGCTTCTGATGTTTTCTCACCTCAAAAATACAATATCACTTCGTATCACTTCGTCACTTCTTGATGAGGTTGGTCTGTTAACCTGTAGGTTCTGTGACCACATGTGACAGTTGGGTGTCTATCTGATCCTATCTGGTGGGTGGGAAAGCAAGTGACAACGGCCCCATCTTGTTCCATTGGCATGAAGCCTTGTTGCAGACATGTGAGCAGGATACTCGCACAATCTCTGAAGTTAACTCCTTTGGGGTGCCAGATTTTGTGCATCGACAATTGCTGCTTGACTCTGCTCACCCAAAACTAAAGTGCCCATAGAGTGCTCGTGCAGGGCTGAGCCACATTTCTCTTGGGTGAGCACTCTTGGCTGCTTGGTTTATCTGCACGCAGAAGTCTTTCTTAGCTCAACAGCTCCTTTTGTCTAGCCAAAATGGCTCAAAGGACATGCACCTTCCCTCTCTTTCACAGCGTACACCGGCCGGAAACAAACCAGTCCATCGTTGCTCAATGGCCCTGGTTCAGCCCCAGCATGTTGGTTCTTGGTTCGTCTTATTTCCCTTCGCTAACCAGTCTTGGTTTGTCGAAGGACCAAAGTCCCCCCAAAAATGAGTTTTTCATGTCCATCTTCGATGACCAAAAACGACGACCAACGGAAACAGCACAAAGACCGAGGTTCGCAGTCGTTGTCCGGCAGCAGACCGTCAGGTGCGATGTGAACGAAATTGGGTCAGTGCAGTTGTGAGGTGAGTCTGACAAAAACAAGGGAAACTGAGTTCTTGTTTACTGTAATTCTTGATGAAACAAACAAGATACACAACATATGTCACACACACATGACCCATAGATAAATTACAAGTCCCCAATCCCCATAATTACACAAAAGGTCGTCAGGTGGTGCAAGAGGCCTAACATCTGCGGTACAAACAGGCCCAGTATCGGTCTCATTCCGGTTCCCTCAAAAAAGAACACTGGACCAAAATGAAAGATATATCCGGACCCTAAAAACAACTCCGGAGTACCTGCAATTTCTTGAGGACTGAAACACAACAAAAACTTTCTTCACTCGCTAACTTCATGTTTAGCATGTTTCAATATATACATGTGTGTTCTTTTAAATACATGTTGGTGTTTTTGTGCCTTCAAAAAACCTTGATCGACTGGGGCTTGATGAATCCGGGTGACAAAAACGGAAGAAATCCACTACAAGAATTTACACCAAATGGTCAACACCTGATATATCTTTTAAAAAAAACACTTAGACATTTTGTAAAGCATTGTATAACCACGTGTAGCCTTATCCTTGTTTCTTACTATTTTTCGTTTTACAATGTTTGGAAATCTTTATACAGTCTCTTATCGTTTCCCAGCCAACCAGACATGTCCCTGCCTCAACTGCAAACAAGTCGGTCTGGTGTGCGTGCACTATTATGTGAGCACTATGTGAGTATGTGCATTGCTTTGGGTGGATTTTTCTTGCCAACGATTGCAGTGCTGCTGCTGTCAAGTTCTTTCCTTGCCGACCTCTTCAAAGACATGGCATATGCTTTTTCAGTTGCAGGAGCACTGACCACAAGCTCGCGTACATGGGACATGGTCTTCCCCAGGACTTTTTTGTGTAATTGTGTTATCGTTTCTGTTATCGTTTTGCTATCGTTTTGGAACCCCAAGTATTCACCGCCTTGAACGTAGTATTTTCCGTGTTCGCTACTATGCTACCGCTACCACTGCAACCCTGTGACTCGTACGTGTAGACATCTTTCGTATGAGAAAGGTCGCCTAAAGGACACCCGAATCACAACTAGACTCAACTTGTCTCACCATGCTCACGACATGCTCACGACTGAACTGAAGGCATTTGAATTTCCAATGCTTCTATTCTCATGTACTGTACTGCATGTATTATATGTTTATTATCGTTCTAATTTGTTTGTTTGTTTAATTCTTTATTGTTTTACACTAAATCAGCAATGGTTTGCTAAAACGGGACCACTCATCACATTTTTCCTTGGTCGTTTTCTTGGTAAACATCACCTGATGTGTGATGCAGTTTAATTGTATGTGATCATATGACTGATCATATGTGATCTGTGGTAAGTACAGTAGGTTGAGGTTCTATGAGCTTTGGCTGTGCAGCGCGCAAATACGCGCAACACCCAAACGGACACTTCGCTCCTTTTCACAACGATCCCACCAGTCTGGGATGATTGTGGCCGAAGGCCGTCCAAAACGACGTGCAAATGGAGGAGATATGTTTCCTTAGCCAGCGGCTCAATGGAGATGTGTAAAGATTCTGCAGATTTCATGCAAACCCCGTGCCACACTCTCTGCACATTGCATTGAAACGACTGGTCGATCTCCTCGCTGGGAATCTCCTTTTTCCCCGAGCGAACAGTGCTGTTTCACACCGAGCGCATGAGGTGTTCTCGAGACGTTGCGTCCGAAAGCGGTGAAACCGGGGCGATGGCCCTGCCGATCATCCACCAGCGTTTGGAGCTTAAACAGTGACATGAAGGATCAACAGGCAATTTTCGAGTGACTATATGGATGATAGAAACCCTGGCTCTACATGATTTTAAGTGGGAATCAATATGACTCCCATACTTGGGTTTCAAGGTCTGTGGGTTCTGGTGGCATTGATCCAGGTACCTATAGTCATTGAAATGGCTTAATACTGATAGAGCTAGAAACCCATGATTCACCTAATTACATCTAATGATACTATATTACTATATGCGTAACTCGCAAGTCTTGTTTTCTGATGCCTCTGCTTCCAAAAAGGTGTGTCATCCATACGCCGGGATTCAAATTTACCCGCTCCCGGGCCGGGGATCATTTACAGTCCACGAGGGATGAACCTGGGCGACGGCCAAGGAATCGTGGATGGCAGGGTAAAGACGCGTGGGCACGTAAGGGCAAGCAAACAACTCAGGAAAACCACAAAATCCATCCTAGTAACAAGGACGCTACTAGGGGCTCATGGCCTTACTACTAGGAGCAAGAAGCTACTATAGGGGCTCCTGGCTACCCTAAACCCTAAACCCTAAACCCCTAGTAACAAGGACGCTACCATACTTCCTTTTTCCGAAGTCGAAGACCGTCGAAGAACATGGTCTTTTCAGGGGCCAGGCCGTCCGGAGGTGAGTGTAGTCATCCCCTTCTCCAACCCCCTCTGCCGCAAACCGACCCTTACCGACACAGTCTTCTACCCGGTCGGCCACATGGCCAAAAGGCCGGGGATCCAGGTCCATCCACGAAGAGCAGTGGATGTCAACCACTGGAAGAGTGACACTTCCAGAGTAAATGGCGCAATCTGCAAAACGAAGTTTACATGGACCCCATCTAAAAGTCATCTTGGGGGTTGTGCCATCTTCTCTGAAACCACTGTAGTGATCCGTAGATGTTTAATTCTAGTTTGACACCCCTTTTGAGTGGCACTATACTTCCAGACATATACTTAGAACATCAAAAAAAAACAAAATGGAAAGTCCTTTACTTAGAACATCGAGCTTAGCACATCCAGTGTAAGCACACTTAGAACATGCGCGCAAGCACTCTTAGAACAAGAGAAAACAGCATACTTAGAACATCATATGTATATATTTATATTATAGTTTTTGGGTTTCCCGGTTTCCTCTTGGGTTGGAGGCCATCACTCTTTGGTAGGAGGCCATGGTTATCTCCATCACCACACCAAACATGCCACCGCTCTTAGGTTGGAGGCCATCGCTCTTGAGTTGGAGGCCATCACTCTTAGGTAGGAAGTCATCGCTCTAAGGCTCCATAACTATTCCATGTCAATGTCCATACACATTAAAAAAATGTTCTAAGTGTAGTTGCGAGGGCCTGGGAGCCATCGCTCTTGGGTTGGAGGCCATCACTCTTTGGTAGGAGGCCATCGCTGTCTCCAGCACCACACCACCGCTCTTAGGTTGGAGGCCATCGCTCTTGGGTTGGAGGCCATAACTCTTAGGTAGGAAGCTATCGCTCTATATAAGCCCCCACAACTATTCCATCTTAATTTCCCAAACACATTAAAGATATGTTCTAAGCGTAGGTGTCGGACTATGTTCTTAGTGTAGGTGCGAGGGCCTGGGATGTTCTTACTCTAGGGTTAGAACATCTGCTGGCACATACTCTTAGAACATCGCGACCTATACACTTAGAACATTTCACCTGTGGAAAAAATATAGTGTCTTTTTCCAAAAGATGTTCTAAGTGTATGTCGTACGGTATACATGTGGGAACAAAGTCCGGCACCACAGGACTCATATATTTGTACTTCTCCTCATTTGTGTGCATATCATTTGTGCGCACATTAAGTTATATATAATGTAATATTAAATTAATAAAACTAGAAAAATACACATATTTCTGAATGTTCATCCTTTGATGCTGAAACGCTCATCTTCCAAGCTCTCATGAGTCACCGAGCTTTCAGTTCTCGCGGCGAGTCGCGGCCCAGCGGCCCTCTTCGTGACAACGTTCAGTTCTCTCCTGCAGCACACAGTACCGTGAGAACATCAAGTGCTGCAAAAGTGCTGGACGTTGTGAAGCGCCATAAGTCTGCCCAATTATGGTGTTCTCTTTGGTTGAGTGACTAGCTAGGAGGAAGACAATTCTCCATTCCATGCCTCTTTTTTCCTGAGTTGTAGACAAGGTAAGGCCCCCCCACCCCTACATGTTTGCCTTCGGATTGCGGGTCTCACGGTTCCCACCAGGCCCGCCTGTGCCTGTGAAGATCACATTCGGCTGAGGTCGCCTTTGACCAGGTGGGCAAACAAAGATTCGGCGAAAAAGCTCCTAGTAGCGTCCTTGCTCCTAGTAGTGAGGCCAGGAGCCCCTGGTGCCCTTGGCACCTAAACACACATGTTGGGGGCAACATAACCATCGGTAAACCATGGTAAACCAAGTCGGAGTTCCCGAGTATCACCCGGTATCTCATGTCAAGGCGGTTCCTGACATTGATCCTGAAAGCTTCTTTGCAACCTGTGCCGGCTTCTCCTGATGGGGTCTGCAGTTTCCACCCAAAGTTGAGATGACTATATAGATGAGATTGGATGAGTAGTTTAGTAAGTTTAGAAACCCATGCCGCTTGCCCTGCCACCGTCCGTCCCTCGTTCGAGACTTCGGTTGCACCCGGGCCATCGGACCGTGCTGCCGGCTTGCCGGCGGGAGCGCGGACCTGGAAGTCTGGCCTTTGCGCGGCCATCCGGTGACGGCTTCCCAAACGGTCGCCCTTAGTAACAAGAAGCTACTAGGAACAAGTGCATCGCTACTAGTAACAAGTGCCTTACTAGTAGTAACAAGAAGCTATTAGAAACAATTTAATGAAATTCTAATTCCAATGGCAGGGTAATACAAAAACAGGTAAGACATGGTAGGACATGATTGGGTGACAACTGTGACAACTTTTCTTGGGCAAGCTCATCCGCTGTGGTTATGCCGTGCTTCAACAAACTCTGCCCAGCATTTCATGTCAGAAAAGGGAACACATGTCCCTTCCCACACCTGTGCCAGTGACTGAGAGCAGTCTACCTTACAAGCTACAACAGAATTCGACCTACTACAGCTCGTAGATGGCAAGTTAAATAGAAAACGCTCTACAACTTATTTGCAAAACCGGGATTCGCTTTCTATATCATAGTACAGTCGGGGTCACTTCCTCAAGGAGTGCACATCCCAACCTCAATAACCTTTCCCACTTCGCTGTCCTTCCTGGACTCGAGTGTCTTTCGGAATGTCGTACAGTAAATACCATGTGCTGCTTAACATCAGCGATTCCCCCAGTGCTTTTTCACTGTCTTTCCGTTCCGGGTGATTCAGGGGGGTTTTCTGAAAACTCTCCCTCCGGTGACCAAATCCTGGTGATCCTGTTTTACCCTGTGAGACATGCAATGGATCTGCCGCCATCTTCGACGGTGGCAGCTCAACCAACTCCCTCGGCAGCTCGTGTGCCGCCATTGGCGTGTCCTCAGGAGTGTGAAGACGATGCATGGGGCAAGTCAGCATTCGGATCCACCACACTGTTTTTTGCTTAAAACTAAATTCATCTATAGTCTAACTATGCTTAATTCTGGCATGTGTGGTGCATTTTTTGCGAGGTATCTGTGTGTTTATCAATGGTCCACTAGGGCAATTGACAGGTCAGCCAATGTGTTTTCGTGGAGCATAACAACACTCTGCGGATCCATATTCCACTTCCATCTGTGCGTGTATGTCACAAAGTGTCACACATCCGAAGGATTCCAGAGGTGTGTGATGGTCTGTGGCCTAAAAGTTCGATATATTCCGAACCCAAACGGTGAAGGATGGTCATCAGTCAGGTCCCCACAAAGTAATATCTCTAGGTCAGTCAGGAAGGGACGTTCAAAAGAAAGCCTTTGGGTGGTGAAATGGTATGGTGAATGTCTGTGATGGTCATTGACTTACCTGGAGCATTTGGGAGACAGCCCCTGGAAAAGGTTGCTCCCCAAGCCAGCATCCCTGTTCAGCACAACCTATGCAACCCCAACTTCCAAGAGCTGCCACCGACCGAGTCCCGACCGAGTCCCGACCGAGTGCCACCGGGTCGTCCGGCCAGTCACTCCGTCGGTGTTCTCCTCAGGTCACCTCGGACATCTGGACCATGTCCTGGCACGGATCCGGAGCGATCGGACGCGCCGCAGCCGGAGCAAAGGGGGGCATCGCGGCATGAACGGAACAACGAACGCTACTATAGTTACTAGGGTGATCCACATCATGTGTCTTTCTTTTCCCACGGGTTGAGTCGTGAGTCGTGGGTTGACAAGCACTCCAGGATGCCTTTGCGGAAGTGCGAATGCCTTTGGGGAGGCAATTTGAGTGACTCCAGTCATGAACAATTGCAGGAGAAATGATTTTAATGCCAATAAAATGACGGAGGATAAAACAAAAACTCCGGGTAGGAAGGGGGCGCAAGATGTCTTGCCGATTTGTTGCCGGCCTTTTTAGGGTCATTGCAACACTGTTGTACATATATATATATATATTTATAGTAATTATAAACACAGCAACATTAAAAGGCGACTCATTCTATCCGATGCAGAAGAGTGAAGCCGATTCTCTGCCCAGCTCCCCGACCACACCTGTGGAGCCTCTTGCGGATCATCCACTTGATCTGGGCAACGATGGCGAGTAATTGCGAGTTGAAGCCGTTAAAAAACACGTGGTCAAACTGGAATGAACGTGTCAGTCACATCATCACATAGTCTCAAAGGTACCACCGTGTACCGCGGTACGTTCAGTGATCCAACGTGTTGGGCTGTCTCAGTTTGATGTGTCATGATGAGTCCAACGTCACACGGTGTCACCGCCCAGAAGTGCCTGCCAAATGAAGCAAGAAAACATGATGCAAGAGAAATAACCAAACACCCATTTGCCAAAGCCCATCTATGCTGCTTTCGCAATGAGGATGGTGGCTCAAGCCCTGCAATTTGCAAACTGACCAAAGAGAATGGGAGAACTGGTGTCATGTTCGCTTCTTGTGTGTGTGTGTGTAGCCAAGAAGAGAACTTTGTTCAATGTGGCAGGAGAACTTCTGCTATTATGAGCACATCCTCCGAGAAACATGGGATGAAACACAATGTAATGTCTTTGTGCTCGAAGGCACTAGAATAGCCTTGGAAGACAGTAGAACTGTTGCGCCCAGTGCATCCAGCTTCACGTTCTTTTGGCAACAAAAAAATAAATACTTCGAAAGGTCGAAGTGTGTGTAATTCCATTGTGGTTCCTTCTCCAATGATGGCCACTTGATGCCACTTGGATCCACCATGAAAGCCAACGGGAATGACTATTTGGAGTATCAGTGGGTGTTGCAAAGCCAAACTCCATCTCAATGCGAGTGAAGCACTGAATCAATTTGGGAAGCAGCAAGCACAGCACACAACACGGATTTGTGAACATCGTGAACGTTTGTAAATTCGTCTAGCTGTAAAACACACATGAAAGTGCTGCTATCACTGAAAGTGCCCCACGCAAGCGCAGAACCACGCGTGCGTCAAGAGGCTCAACTCGATGGTCTTCTGCCGACCCACCAAGCCTTGGGCGTGCGCGAATCGGCGCCCAGGTGATGGTAAGGCACTTGTTACTAGTAGCGATGCACCTGTTCCTAGTAGCTTAATGTGTCTACTAGCTTCTTGTTACTACTAGTAAGGCACTTGTTCCTAGTAGCAATTTTGTAGAGTGATGATTGTTTGAGTTTGCACCTGCTTTGAATCTACAACAGGGACAGCACAAATACACGCAGCCAACCCCTTAGCCATGGTCGTCTCCAAAGAGCAAGCAACCAAACCAAATCCTTGCTTGACATACTTGAAGCTCCAGCACATTTTTGGCACGTGTTATTCCTGGCTGGACATACATAATCTGCTTACAACAGTTCACAACCGTCCAATTCGGCATCGCCATTGGGCTCCCGGCGCTTCCGCATGTCCTTCATGCCCAAGGCTTCGGTCAAGCTGGTACGGCGGTTCTCCAGATGCGTCCTGTGAGGAGAGCCCAGATTTGGCCAGGTGGCCTCTGAAACGAAAAATGCTTTGGATCTTCTGGGATTTGTGTAGTGAGTCCCTTGGAACCTAGACACTTTTGAAACTAGAAACAGGATGCTTTGTCTTTGTTCCAAAGTTCTTCTTTGGAACATCATTTTTAGTATTCAAGGCAACATCTCCAGCATCGCATGGTGAAACTGGAGTTGCTGATCGACCTGAAGAATCGACTCTTCGAGGCTTGAAGATCGAAAGCGTTTTGGCATGTCACAGTCTGGAAAACCTGTGGAACCCATGCCAAAACGAAAGGCAGCCTTTTAAGCAATGTGCGTTGTTCCAGAGTTTTCGCCCAGTGTGTGGATTTCGGCGAGTTTTTGACACACGTTGTTTACTGGGTTTGGCTGTGAGGAATTCCACCTCCTCCACCAGACCACGGTAGGTTCACATTCCTTATACAGGAATCCCTTCATTATCAGCTTGTTTCTGGAGTCGGATCTTGCAGTGTTGCTTCAGATGGTCTAAATCTGCTTTATGTCCAGTCCATGCTCCTTCCGTGTCTCACACACACACACCATGTAGGAATCCATGCACCCAACCCTAAACCCTACAGAGTACCTATACAAATGAGTACACGTACCGCGCTCGACCCCACCAACTGTGTCCTGCCATGGCCAGTCATGGCAAACTTCTCTCCTCAGGCGGTTGCAATAGCGGTCTGCCGTGGCGGGTGGAAATGGAATGCAAACGATCAAGCAAACCAGATCTGAGCGACCAAGCTCGTTGCTTCGCAACCAGCTGATAGAGTTTGCCGTTGTCAATCCATAGTCAGTTATGTAGCCCAAGCCCTTGCTTTGTAAACTCACCAACAGTTGCACACCTACTGAACAAGGATTTTGCTGGGGGTGAAATGTCAGGGTGCAAGCTTCAGGATTTCATATGATTAAAACATGATGCCGCTGCCAAATACTCATTTTACAGGTTATGTTCATATGAACATGAAAACATGCATTAATTATACAATTGTCTATCAATGGGAGGGTCCTACTTTTCTCACCAAACATATTATGTACATACGTAATATCTCTATATATATATACATAGCGATGACATCCAACCTACTATCGATGGCCTCCAACACTAGCGATGGCCTCCAACCATATGTATACTAATATCTATATCTATACTGTCTTACAACTACATGTATATACAGTAACAAGAAGCTACTAGTAACAAGTGCATCGCTACTAGTAACAAGTGCCTTACTAGTAACAAGAAGCTAATTAAAAATACGTTTGATTCTTGTTACTAAATGTAGACATTCTGTATACACCACATGTCACCCACTTTCCCATCCTTGGAACTGAATCGACTGCCGAGCATCGGGTGGTGAGCCGCGAACGCGAAGGCTGCCGGGATTCGATCTCAGGGGCCTTTTGCGCAGAAACAAACACGTGAAGGGCCAAAACACTCTGAGGCCAAACCACAAGATAACGAGTACCTTGTTTATCTTATTTATAGTTCTTGATAATCGAGGGGGGACCCCCGTTTTTTTTTCTTTTTTTAATGGGTGGAAGATGGTGGAAGGGATTACTAACCCAAAGTGTCCCAAACGTGCTGGACACCTCGAAAGGTGGACCACTCAGTTTGTGCCCATGTCGCCCTTACCAAACTGGACTTCTGGCTGCCCTTTGATTAGTAGCCGTTGAACATGAAATAAACAATCACTGGCCAATCGTCTATGACAGTCTATGACAGTCTATGATCTATCATCTCACCACCTCTCCTCTCTCAGTTGAAACACATTGCCCAGCTGCCCGACTTCAAACTGCTTCAAGGAACCTGAGAGAGTCCAGAGTTGCCGGTCATCAGCATTGAGCCACGCGTCGTGCCCGACGAGGAGCGCATGCTGGGCGCGCTGGAGACACGGCCCGGTGGCTCCTGAACTGCCGCAGGCGGCTGCTGAAGTGCCAAGTTGAAACGGTGAATCGTGATGAGGCATGGTGAAGTTGGGCCTGGGACTGTTGAGCTCCTAAAGCTGGCTGAAAGATGTTGAAAGGATGGAGGAGTCCTTAGTAACAAGGACGCTATTAGGTGGAGGCCATGGCTACTAGGAGCAAGAAGCTCTGTAAGGAGAATGTTGAACAAGAAGCTACTAGGTGGAGGCCATCACTATTACAGTGGTTTCAGAGTAGATGGCACAGACCCCAAGATGTCCTTTAGATGGGGGTCCATATAAGCAACCTTTTGGGGATTGTGCCATCTACTCTCATCCCACTATAGGTTGGAGGCCATCGCTACTCGTAACAAGAAGCTACTAGAGATGTTGGACATGTTTCAACAAATCCACTCGTCGCAAGCGGAGATCGCCAGGAGTGCAGCAGCTCGCCTTCTTCCGCCGCCGCCGGCGCAGCCCAAAGAGCACCCCGAAGAGGAGCACAACGATGGGAACTGCGCTCGCCTAGGTGCCAGGTATGCTTGGAGTGAAAAGCCATGGCTGTGCTTAGGCTTAGAAAGGTGGTTGAGCCGTTACTAAGAGCAAGTATGATTAAGCATGTATACCTAGCATGTGATATATTGTAGGGCCAACTCCCCCTTATAATAGGATTTCTTCTTGTCAACGAATTGTTTCCCATCAGTTCCTCGCTCCGATCATCAGTTCCGAGGTTGTCGCGCCACAGGCTGGCCAAGTCAAGGTGAACAGCAAAGGATCCTGTGGTCAAGTGCAGCGCGGGGGGGGGTAGGAAGCTACTAGGAACAAGGGCATCGCTACTAGTAACAAGTGCCTTACTACTAGGAACAATGTTTGCTACTAGGAACAAGTGCCTGCGGCGATCGGTTCGCCCCGAAGCGAGGTGAAGCGGTGGTGCGCGGCGATCTGACAAATCATCGGGAACAAAACGAACAGTCTGACAGACTATATATATAGAGTTCTAACAAATATGTTCCACTGTTCCACCTTGAGGTAAGCATATATTTACATATGTTTATGGATGATCTATGTATTTGGGGTTCACACGGAGACCAAGGCTTCCCTACAAACATCACCTCGAGAAGGGTCACAATGTTGCAAAATCGGAGTGACTCCAAGCCGCTCAAAAGACTGAAAAATCCTGGTGAGTTGGCAGCGTTCGGTGATTGTGATGTTTCCAACAAACAGTAGGACATGATAGGACTGATTTGAAGGGTTCCATGACGCCTAGGGGCAAGTCTAGAGTCAAGAGGGTTGTTCACGGATGATGTGGCTGTGCAGCAGCCAACAGCTTCTTTATATTTCTTAATCATGAAATATCATGAACATTTCAGAATTCAATTATTAATTATTGATCACTGCGGAGTAAAAATTGGATGTAGAGATTGAACCATGCCGGAAGTCGGGATGCTTCTCGGGATGCTCCTGCTTGGTGTACCAAGGGGCGCCTATCTAAGGTTTAAGCCTTTAAGCTCTTGGACAGTAACAACAGATAACAGTAACTTATACCCCATAGATTCTGGCGGCAAGTTCTTCGTCTTACAATCCGCGGCAATCCGCGGTCTTCGAATGTTGGGGATGGTGTCTGGGAGCGGTGCGGAACTTCCTCAGTCATCCGCAAATCTCTTTTTGTGGGTGTGCACTGACACCAAAGGACCTAAGTCCAAATGAGTCCAGAGTCCAAGAATAATCCAGTTTGCTTGCCCCACACGAGTGGATCATACACCATACCACCATATTCAACTCCATTGAGGTCCACTTCTAGCAAGAAGATACTACT
This sequence comes from Durusdinium trenchii, assembly GCA_963970005.1. Classification (NCBI taxonomy): domain Eukaryota; class Dinophyceae; order Suessiales; family Symbiodiniaceae; genus Durusdinium; species Durusdinium trenchii. The sequence continues at coordinate 755,818 of CAXAMN010023117.1, read as the reverse complement.
AAGAAGAAGCTACTAGGGGCTCCTGGACTTACTACTAGGAGCAAGGACGCTACTAGGCCTCACTTCTAGGTCATCCAACCTTCCAGTGCCCGTCTGTGCACCGACGGGCCCCCCTTCTTTCATGCGGGGAGCCATGAAGGAGAAGATCGGAGTGCCCATGACCTCACCAATTAGAGCGGTGTCAAAGCACGATGCGAATCATATGATGTCGAATGCATGGGTGTTTGTTGGGGCAGTGCCCATGATCCTTCGTGACCTCGCACAAACTATTAGGTGCACGACTACTACACTCAGTGAACGAAAAAATGTTACCTATAATTAAACCTTTCCTATATAATTGCTTTCTTGAGTCTTGTCATCAAGACAGATTTTTCTTGTGCGCTTAGTATTAGTGCTTCAAGTTTGAACTCTCTAGGGAATCTCGGCCTTGGCTTCTTGACCACCAGTGACTGTCCACCAGTGGCAGACAGTCGCAAACCGCCACCGACGGTCCATCCTCCATCCTCTTCGGACCGACAAGGATCTCTTCGGAGCAAGTGGCTAAGCGCAGCGTCGGCCCTATATCCAAGGCATCTCCCGAAGGTCCTTCCAAACGCCGCACCGAGACGCTGTAGGCACCTGGTGGCGTTTAGGGATGCGTAGGGGTGTGTAGGGCCGCAGGGAGAAAGTCAATGCTTCTTCTCAGGTGATGGTGTATATGATCAGGAGGATGGGCTTTGTCATGAATTTCTTGAGTGGAATTTCAGTGGAGCTCTTGTAGAAAGAAGTTTGCTGCGGGGGTTGCAGGAAAATATCATCAAAAAGGTTGGCTCATCCAAGGTCCAAGGCGGGCTTCAAAGGTTGAGCATATGTGGTGAAGGGTCTTTGAACAAACGGCTTCAGAGAGTCCTAGAATTCTACATAATCATATAGTGTATACTTAGTTGACATGACTCAACAACTCTCTACTGTCTGCGTTGCAATCAGTCTCCAATTTACCGAGTACAAGCAGAACAAAAAAAAACAATAACGCACACGCACACCGACGCCGTACCAGCCTGACTCTGCGTAGATGCCTTTTTGTCCTTTAGCAACCATGTCCTCCAAAGACCAGCTGCATGGAGGGACACGTGACCATCTGAGACCCCTCCGACGTGTATTATTTTGCTATGTCGTTTCATCATGCCAAAAGAAAGAGTCTGTCATAAGCATGCGATATCCAAGCAATCTCTTTTGCTACAACCTTATATGAGGTAGCCCATAATGAGGCAGGTTCTAGAGCAGTTATTGGAATATCATTTACGTACTTTTTTATGATAAGGATGCGTACCATTGACAACTGCTCCCAAGAGTATTCCTATTGAGAGGCAGAAACACAACAAAAATGGCTGTATCTTAGCCAAACTCTCATGCAAACAATGAACCTGTACTACTCCAAAGCCTTTGATATATATATATATAGATATTCATTAATATATATATATATATATTGAATTACATTAAATATATATATACATTATTCATAGTCACCTCTACAATCAATGACATAGATTGTCATATACAGTATTCTATTCATACCTGAACATCTTTTGGTGGATACTCCTGGCATCCCTCCGATACGCGCGAGCATGCGGGCCTCAGACGCAGCTTGGGTCCAACTATTTTGGGCATTCCAAACCTGGCGAACACAGGCTGTCAGGCTGTTTTGTTTGCCTTCACAAGAGAAGATAGAAACATATTTAGAAACTGATTTGAGCCCCTGGCAGGACAAAGCACCCTCATGGTGGGCGTATCATGGGATGCAGGTAGCCCTGTCAAGGGTCTTTTGGTTACAAAAGCCCAGCAATTCCTGGCCTAACCAGCATAGACATTGGTTCGAGGAAACTCCAGCGGCAAAAAACAGGTGGTAGGATGTTGCATGGGTTTGGTAAGCGACTCCTGCAAATGCTTTCTCGCGGTGCAAGCAGTTGAGATACACAATGTTGCTGACTCCTAGCAGCCTTGGAATCATTGCGCATGGCCTCTAGTCGCCAGGGTATCAATCAAGCACCTTGGATTGTGAACGATGTCTCACAATGACGAGTCTGCTGTGTATATATATATATAATATATCAAATCAAGTTCTTTAGAGATTTTGCGAAGCCTGGAGGAACGACTTTAGCTCCGCACCTGCACCAAGTTCCTGCACCAACAGCAGGCTATCCATGAGTTGTTTTCCCAAAAATTGCTACCGGTTGGGCACGCAGTTTGGACCATCGCAATGGCCCAGTATTGGATTCGATGGTGTCTCGACACCCAACATGCTGGGTTTGCGACTTCAACTCCCATCCACATGCTGATGGTATGTGCCTTCATGTATTTTAAAGGTCCAAAAGGGTCTATTCCCAGGATCTATTCCGTCATCCTCTTGATTGCGTGGTAGGCATCCTGTCATTTCTTCAAACAAGATGGGCTAAATCCCCTAAGTACTTGTAGAACGAAATTGCTAAGAGTATGTCAAGTAAACTGCAGAATGGCCTTTGGATTCTGAGATCCACTCAAAACCGATGCAGGACCGACATCTGTGGCACCGCCTTGTTCACACGCAGGTGGCCGGTCTCTTCATCGATGAACACCCCGGAGGCCTCGATGAACAAGCCCGGAGGCCCAGACCGACAGTCTGGGCTCCGTCTACAAGTGGTCACGTTCGGGGATGTTGGTCAAAAACGACGTATTCTTGAAATGTTGCCCTTTGTTGCCCTGTGGGTTGTTATCAGAAAAATGACAGCCAGCTAGTTGCAACTGAAGGGACCTGCACGTTGGCCTGGGTTGGATGGGCTTGGTTCGGAACTGTTGATTTGGCACTGTCTTTATGTGGCCGATGGCATTCAAGAAAAGTACAGTCGATTGCTTGCCAACCCAAGCATCCCAAAGCACTTTGCATGCAGATTTTTCGTTCGTTTCGCATTGTTTCCTATTTCTCATTCAAAAGATCTGATCCTCTCACACCGGTGCAATATACAGTGTGTGGGACCATCCGAGAATTGCAGTTGGCATTGTATATATACCTACTATACCTACTGATTCCATGCTACAGCACGGATGGCGCCAAACGACCGTTGGACCCATCCGCGACATGGGTGACCTATGAAGCACCCCCAAACACCAAACCGAAAGGGACTAAACTCTACAGTCGTATAACATCGTATAACAACCAAAGCCAAGTCCAGTGTGCAAGGCGAACAAAAGGCAAAAACGCGGAACCACGGCGTGAATTCGCGTTCGGTTCGTCCCTCGCCATGTTCTCCGCCGCCAGGACGTCGCCGCTGCTGGTGCTGACGATGGCTTCTCCCAGGCTGATGGAGGAAGCGATGGCCACCACTTCCTGCGGCCGAAGGTCGGTGGGTGTGGCCACTTGGAGGTGTATGCGATCGTTGCAAAAACACGTTCCACCGAACAAACGATTTAGTGTCTACGGTATATGATATTCCTTTCTTGAACGATTCGCATGCCTTTGTTTTTGCAAAATACAAGACTTTCCATTCCACCAAGGCAAGGGAGTTCGGGATCTGCTGAGATCGAACAGGTGTGGAATCTACTCTCCTTCGCTTCGGGGGTGGTTGATGGAGCCAGGCCTCTGTGTGGTTGTCGCTTGATGGATTTTGCAGATTTGGCCGTTACTACTCGTATCTTCGTCAAAAGATTAACATACAAAGCACATACAAGCTATACACTAAGCTACACATATTATAGTTCTGCATATAAATGGTATATTATTGGCAGTGGAGAGTTGAAGAAAATACCCTAGACGTCTGCAACCAACATAACATAACCAAAAACTGAGGGGAAGAGATGGATTTAGCATGATTTAGCAAGCTTCTACATGAATCGATTGGATGAACTCCTTTTGCACCAGATGCATCCAAAGAGCTGGACGACATCTCCGTTGTCATCCGCAGTCCAGTCTTCGTGGGGGGGGGCAATATGCTGGCTAGAAGAATGCATGCGCAATGAAGTATAAGTATGGACCAGTGATAGGCATGGATCAGGAAAATGCTACTTACGGTGCATCCAAAACCCAATGTTCCATTCATATGGTGTTCCAGCAACTATCGCAATGTGGAACAATGGATCCCAGAATCGCAACCCTTTGAGTGAGTCTTCCACTACCTCGGTGAGTTTCCTCCATTCTCCGACGGTATTTCCCCGATGAGCAAAAAGCCGCTGGTCATCCCACGACCAACTCCGTCCTGAAAGATCTCCGCAGACCTCAATTCTGAAGGTGCAATCAACAATCAAAAACATCTTTGTTTGACTCGTGCACGCAAATACCAAATTGAACAGGCAGCAGTTTAGTGAATCTCGGAATGACAACGGATTAGAGGCACTCCCTACTACACATGGACAGTTCATTTTGCCATATCAAACTAGTCAATCTCTTTCTGGTTCAACACAAGGCCCCACTCAACAGTGATCTGGTTGACTTATAGTGCAGGCATGCAAGTGTGGTGCATTGCCAGATATGACTTGAGCTCTGCACCTTCCACAAGTTCCCCAAAGCATTGCTGTGTGATCCACCCCAACCCAGTTACCCAGAAGCTCGCACCAAGTGGCACGACCACGCGCACCAAAACGTTCGTCAAGCGGTCCGACCTCGGTCGTTGCGGGCGGATTCCCATTGAACCGCCAGCGGTTCTCCGGTGTTCCCTCGCCGCGCCTGTTGAGGCACGGTGGAAATGTCTGAGCCTCACGTCTGGAGCCCATAACAGCATCTGCCCGCTTCCAAAAATAGAATAGTTTCTTTCTTGTGCGCCCGAATCAAACGTGGTAGTCAAGCCATGGGACCATGTTCTACTTGCCCCGCTGAATCACAATGTTACATGTTTGTTTTTAAAGTCCCACTCAGTGCTCCTCGGCTCCTTTGGCGTTCAATCACACCAAGGTCTCAAGGCACCACGAGGCAAAAGAACTAATTCGGTGACTCGACGTGATACCGCATGACACTGAATCCTTCGAAGCTTCACTTGATTTCGTGGACCTTTGTTGCTCGCTTTGTGAGGCGATGGTGGCAATGTCTAAGACCTGGAACGCACAGATCCTGACATCATTGAAGGCATCAAAAGCATTCCAAGTCGCGCTATAAGGGCCCACAAAAGTTTGATCTCCTTGTATACATAACTTAAGAACCTGTCGAGGCATGTTGGCTATTGGCAACTGGTGAGAAGTTGTGGAGCCCCTATGGTTCTTGAAAATCCCCACTAATTAGATTAGAATGAGATTCCTGCAGCCCGAAAGCACTTAATTACACACGTTCCCTCGACATCTTCCCAACCGGCTGCCGCTCAAACTCCAGTGACCGGAGAGGATTTTTGTCCCGCCCAGTAAACAGCTTTCCGCCGAGCTCAGGTGCGTGTCTTTCCGCCCGCCCAACTTTTGCGAAATACTTTTTGTTAGAAATTGAGAAGCTCAGCTCCTAGTGCTGAGCGCTTTATAGAGCTTTGGGCAAACATTATGCACCTCCTCTCAGCAGTTTTCACAGCCCCGCAAAAACCATCAAAACCCAATGGCAACCACCACAAGTAGCACTTGCCGAGGACGCCGAGGCACACGACCGAGGGGGCGCTCATGTTCTTGATGACCGCTTTGGGGCCGCCTCACGCCGGTCGGTGCGTGGGCCGCATTGGCGGCGAGGATCCTGCCCCCCGAGTTGTCTATTCCCAGCATCCAAAGAATGCTTAACACAAGAAAAGCATGTGAAAAAAACCCTTTCAAGTTCTCAATGTCCAAGAATGGTGTCTTTGCAACTGGCTAGGTTAACATGCCAAGAATATGTATTCAATCCAAAAGTCGAAGCCCTTCCCTAAGTGAGGACTTACACCGGCATCTGTAAAATTTGCCTACTGACTGGGGTTTGAGTATAATATGATAAGTTCCCAGTAAATAACTTGTTTCTGAGGTCTCACTGTTCATTCATGGGAGTTTGGCACTCACACGATCTGGACGCCTTCAAAAGATCATCGCTTATCGCTTAAAACATGTCCTTTTCCTCTTGATCTCATATCAACGTGGCTCAGCATGGGACTGGCCTGCCAGAGGCAACACTACTCGACAAGAGTTCCTTGCTATTTCAGTCAACAAATGTCATGTGTTGTTGTTTATGGTCGTAATGAATTCTGGGTAGAACATTGACTTGCAAAAGAGAGGTTTATGTTCCCTGCATGAAGTGTTAGGCAGTGTCACAATAAAGCTCAAAACAAAGGAATTGTCCAAGCCATGTTCATCGATCTTTGTAAGCCCATGGTTTTGGCACCATGGGCCATGGCTAGTATGAGACTGCACAAAGTTGGCTCAATTCCTGGTAGTCTGACTGGTAGTGCCCTACTGTTTAGGGATATACAAAGGTTTCGCCATGGTTCATAGCAACCCTGTCTGAAGTGGCATCCGGGGGTGCGCCATCTAATTTGATGTATATATCATATATCATCTATATCCCCACTTGTCAATGCAGAATCCTCCGCAGAATTACTCTTCTTTGGTGAGTTGAAAAAGCCCCTGGCCCACTCCAGGCAAGAATTTGGAGGGGATCCTAATTCAATCTCCATTCCCTTTTTGCCACAACCTGTCCAAAGGTGCATCACCCGCCCTGCAGTTGTCCCGCCTGTGCTGCTGGCACGCTTCACCTGACTACGCTGGTCGAATCGCGATAACAAGCTCAAACAGAACGAACTCTGGTCCTTCGATGAAGTCCTACCCATGTCTATTCTTCCAGATGATGAATACTACACCTGGATCTCAAACAAACAAGCAAATTAAGTGTTTGAGTAGTTGTGTTTGTCACATCGAACTTCCCGCCCCGGACGTGTGACAAGATCTCCGGTCCGAGGCCCCCTGCAAACATGAAGGCCGGCTTCCAGCAAATCAAAGGACAAACGGTGAGATCTTTCTCCACCTCAAGCTCAACCGGTTGGAGAGGCAGTTCAACTGGTTAGAAGACGGTTTATCCCCAGTTGAAGGCAAAGTACCCCAAACAACCCAAACCAGGGGTAAAGCCTCCTCCGGAAAACAGAAGTGGACTACCCAAGATCCCTGGCTGAGATGTGGGAAGCATGATTCTCTCCCTTCCGCTGTCCCAATCACTCAGGATCCCAAATAGTGCAGGTCACTCAGCAGGAGACCGTGAGACGATGATTATTCTTGGACCTTATGGGGGGAGACATCTGGGAGCGTATGGGGTATTCACCTCATGGAAAGAGTATGGGCCAATGGAGTAGGGAGTAGGTTGCCACGGATCTTGCGTTCTTTGATTTTGCGCAGCTTGCGATTTCGCAGAACACCTACTGATTGGTGCGCTTGAGCCTGGTTTGCCACAACAGCAAATCGCACAGGAAACTAAGGTTGAGGATGTTCACCTCACAGAACATAGATTAGCAACTGCTCCCAAAACAAGGACTTGATTCGATGTAGGAACTACTACTAACTACTTCCGGATCAACCACTTGCCTGGCTCGGTTCCTCACGTGTTCACTTGTCTTAATCACCAAGTCGCTCGGATGAAGAGTGGGCCCGACCAGAACTGCTCGGGGGGCACGTAGGTCCAAGCCTTGTCGATGCCATAGCCGTCCTTGTACCAATCGTCCTGGCAGGCTTCTAATGCACACCGGCCGTGGCCGCAGTAGGGTAAGCGGAGTAGAAAAGTATGGTCGGTACAATCAAGGTGGCTGCTTCTGGCCTTTTGGTGGGCCATGGTGGGCCTTTTTGGCAGGGAAACTCCTTTTTGGGGGGTCCCACTACCGAATTGATTGACATCATTGAGTATGTCGGATATATATCGTCCCTAGAATCGTCGGCCACCTTTCCGTTCTGCAGACATATCAGCCTCCCATGATTCTCCTTCAAGAAAGTCACGGCTTTGCACAGCGGCTCTACGCTAGAGAGCGCCAGGCTCTGAAATGTCACACACCTCGAGGCTTCACTAGAGTGATAGCCGGACTGGTTTGTAGTGATACTGTCTCTTCGGAACCGTGTGGAGCATTTTGTCTGCATATACCCAAGTCGACACCAGAAAACGGCACATAGAAAACGGTGCCTCCACGACACTCCAAGTCTGCTTAACTCTCTTGCCAAAACCTCCATGGGCTTCTCCACATCTGACATCACCACGCCCTTTTGAAGAGCAAGCATGGCAAACAGAATGGACAAGGCGCTGTTTGGTGCATCTCCGTGCAAAGCAGAAACACAAACATCGACAGCTTTTTAACATTTTAGGGTGGCTGTTCTCACTCCGACGAATCCACCCTGCATTTCCTCCAGCCTTTGAAACCCTAGCACGGGTCTGAAAAAAAAGGGTCAGTGAATCCCGGTCGGCCGGTCAACAGGTCCTCTTGCAGTGAGTTGTAAGTTCTCTCCGGCCTATCATACTATTGGCCGTGTTTTCTTGAGGTTCTTCTATCATTTAAGCATTCTCATGATTTCTATACGCAAAGGCTGCTATGATGTCCAAAGACGGCAAATCCACTGCTGGGCCGATGCTAGCAACCGCACACGAAAACCAGTCCTATCTGCGGCTGGACAACCCACTTTCTCATGACTTCATAGACGGCTCCTGGTGGTCCAGCTCCCATGTGTTTGGTTGTCAGGTTTTGCGGCCCCATGAACCATCCATGAAGCCTCGTTCTTCTCACCCCGGTTCTGAAAACTGCTTCAATACGGGACGATGAGTGAATCCCAATCCCAAACTCATCATTCTCTTCACCAACGAAACACCCGTCATTGGAGCTCCGACCCGTGTCGAACACAGCGACGTCCCGCGCTCCGTGCGGGCAGACAGCGCCGCGGCGCAGCCACGGCGGCCGGCCACCTGGTGACGACGTGGCACCGAGCTTCTTGTAGCTTCTTGTTACTAGAAGCCAGGAGCCCCTAGTAGCGTCCTTGCTCCCAGTAGTAAGGCCAGAAGCGCCTAGTAGCTTCTTGTTACTAGTAATGCGAGGAGCTACTAGTAGCTTCCATGCTACTAGTAGCGATGCCGCGATGCCAGGAGCTACTAGTAGGAGCGGGGCTGATTTGTTGGAACTCGAGGTGGGACCAAACACTTAGCGAACGTCGGCTCAGCATCTAAACGTCGGCGTTCTCAGCACATACAAGTTCTGTGTATGGTCAGTTGTTCAAAAGTGGTACCAGTACTACTTGTAGTTGGGTGGTGAATCCTTCCTCGTTGTCTTCCACATATATGTTTGGCCGCCACTCTGGAGCAAAAGGGTATACAGCATCCATGTAATCAGCAAAGTTTGTCTCACTAGGATAGACAGTTCTGATAGCATTTCGTGGGTTGTAGTGGAGCCCACACACGGATCTGACCAAACAGTTCACTGTTCCATATACAGTAAACTGAATCACTGAAGACAAAAGCAAACTATCCAATGTCCAAAGTTTCACTAACTTAACTAAGTGGGCCGAGCTAAGTGGTACCTGGGAGCTGTTTGGGGCAGCATGATGCACCTGTATGTGATTGTATTTTTTGCACCAAAGGTGCTTTGGCAAAAGTTGGCCCCAAATGGGCATCACCGTATCCCATCAGGACTAGATTGGAAATCCCATCAGGACTAGTTTGGAAAAAAGACAACCCAGGGGACCGTAGCTTTTGAAGTTCCCATGTATGAGGCGTCTCCCATGGTTGAGCCGCAAGTAAGTCCAAGCTTGCTCAGCATCCAACCAATCAACAACGCGGCAAGGTGTCTAACAAAGGGAAGACTGTGTCACAGCGTCACGCAAGACAGCAGGACCCATAGACTGAGACAGGATGAGCTCTGAGACGTAATAGTTATCGCTGTCGAAGTGGCTTCACTACCTTCCAAAATGATCCTTCCAGCCAACATCAGCTCCCAGTCGGCGCGGGAAGGGCAGTGTGCAACCGCCCAAAGCAGTTCCGCAGCCTGTTTGGTGAGAGCCAGTTGCAACGCCAATGTTGGTCGTCCCTCAGCCCTAAGCCTACTGAGCCCTGATGCCATGGCTTGCTACAACCTCTGGCTCGGTGGAGCTCATGGATGTGACCTTTTCCTTCTTGCTGAACGAATTGAAAGTAGGCCTTGGGACCTGAGACCCACAAGGACCCTGGTGCAACCAGGACTGGACATCAGCGTTGGCAAAGATCCATCACTGCCAACGCCCAATGATTTGCCTTCTATGCTGTGCTTAAGTGTGGTGTAAATATGCCACCAACCGGTTCCACAGAAGTTCCACACAGCATTCGATTGACCATTTGAGCCAGGCTGTCAGCTGGGTAACCAAGCACATTTCTGTCTTTGCATGATATAAGGGGCCATAAGCCTGGCTAGTGCCAAGCATTATGGCGCCATTGCTCTGCAGCGGCCTCACTTGTGTATTGTGAAAAAGGTGGTGAGCCTGTCTCAGCCCAGGTCAAGCGAATGAAACTGTAAAGCTTATGCATGGCTGGAGCATTATATACATTTATATACTTCACCATCGTTGTTGTCATCCTCGCCTGGCTGCTCCAAGGAAGTATCTGGCAAAGGCTCCCCTACCACTTCCTGCTTCCTTGCCCTCAAACACCAATTGTACAGTCTTGTTCTCCAAGCAGCCCGCAAAGAACTGTCTTCAAAACTCCCATTGTAAAAAAAATAGATATTATGATATTTGATATGAACTATTTGTACTTTGTAGCTGTTGAATGCTATAGCCTTTAGGGTGAGTCTCCAGCTCTGTATCTAGTATTATCCAGCATAAGGTGTCCGTTCTTTCACAACTACTGTCCGAGCTACGGCACGACCGATTACTCTCAGTTCGGCCTTGGAGGGAAGGGCCATGAAGCGTCTCAGAAGGGTCGTGTTGTGATACACATTACATTTACAAATACATCGAGATGAAACATGTTTGGAGATATGTTTGATGATGTTTTGAGCAAACACCCTCCCATCAACTATGTACACATCCAAAACACGTAGTAAAAAGGATGTTCATGATTGTTGATGGAAGGGTATTCTCATGAAAACACAGAAAGCCATAAGCCATCATAGGCCAAATAGGACCCACTGGGAACACTGGGTGTTCCTGTGTTTTGTGTTCTTTCAGGGGAAACATCACCGGAGCCGACGAATCTCAAATTCGTTGCGCCGTTCCAAAAGCACATGAATAAACAAAATTTGAGCTCCAGGGGTGTTTGATGATGTTGTTTTGTAGATCAAGAATGATCAAGAAAACAATCCAAGTTGATTGGCACCAATCAACTTCTTTCTTCTGATGGTCTAAGACCTATCAATATCATCCTGTCTGGTATTGACCTAATGCAACATCTCGCACACGTGCATCATCCGTGCTTCCTCTTGTTTCCTGTCCCCCATTGAACTCAACACCACACTGGCCCCGCCCGCTCGCAGTCGTCGCGGTCAGTCAACAGCTTCACCTGCCGTGATTGGAGGATGGAGCGCCAGCAAGTTCCAACAAATGAGCCAAATGGGTGGTTCATCTAAGATCACTTTCTGAAGATCTAAGTTCCTTAACACCAAAACTACAAGGCTTTTTCCGAGTCACATCCATTCTACTGTCACATCCATTTATCTTCTTCGTTCAGCTTCTGATGCTTGCTGGCTGTCCATGTTGGGCACTCGGAAATCACGTGTTGTTGGGTATCAAAGGGAACTAACTCCCATGAAGCCCATATTGACATATGTTCACTTGTGTACTAGTAAGGCACTTGTTACTAGAAGCGATGCACTTGTTACTACTAGCTTCTTGTTACTACTATATGTTCACTTGTGTACTCATTTGACATGCTCAAACTGCTCCAAAGCTAGAGACAACCAACCGCTTATCCACCAGCTACAGAGGTGGACAATGGCCACTTAGAAAACAATCTTCGTCCAGGAGGGTCCCACTTCCCTGTTTGTTGGGCAGAAGGCACAAGGTAAGGTAAAACCATGTAAAATCCCAACTTCAAACCCTGACCACATACTCTGTAGCATTCAGTCTGCTTCTTGTTTTGCATACACTGAACATGTGAAAAATTGATCTGAAACCTGCTCGAAAGAATCACATGTTTTCCACATCAAGCGGTTCAACATCACCAATCAACTCCACTTTACCCCTATACCTCACCCCGTTGCACTCCACTCTGCTCGTTTGGGCGCCGCGCGCGCCGCGCCTCGTGCCCGACGCGTTTCAACAACACCGAGCCCGGGGAGATCCCTGTGTACACGTCGGGCGGCTCGGCGATCTCCACCTGTGACGAGGAGTCAGCACCCGACGGAACGGAGCGGAGGCGTGAGTCTGCACCTGTTCTGGCCGTCGAGTCTGTGGACTTCTGTAAGGAAAAAGTGTTTATCTCAATAACTATAATCCGAAACGACAGGAGCATGGAGATGTGGTCATAAATCATCACACTAAAATCCTGCTTTTGGTCATGCGTCATGAGTAATGCTCAATTTATCTCGATGTTCTGTGTACTCGAGGCCGACAGCACATAGAAAACATGTAACATGAAGAGTCATATATGGTATGTTCACTAGAGACCTGGAATATAAAGCTTATCTAAAGTCACAAGGGCCAACTAACAACAAAACTTGTTCTGTGTCGTTCTGGACCGCACACATGCTGGGCCCTTTTGGGAACCCGGTAGAAACATCTGTTGGGTCCCATGCGAGTGTCCCAACCGGACATGAGGATTGGACGGGTGCTGGACGAACGTGAACTTTGGGCAAATCAGTTTGCCCCATCATTTTACAGGGTGTAATATAAGCCTATGAGAAACATCAACAGGATTTCAAGGGCTATCACTTTGTACAAGTGCCGTTGTTGTCCATCACGTTCGAAACATCTGGCAAACATAAATGTCTGGCTGGCCCGGCCCCAGAAGCTATGTTCTTTCTCGTTTCTCTCCCCCCCTCTCTCTCTCTCTCTCCCTCTCTCCCTCTCTGATTTGAATCCATGCCACCTCCTTGAATGGCAGGTACATATCCGTCACGGGACCCAAGTGTGGAATCTCTAGACCGGGGCAGAGAGTTTTCAAGCAAGGAATCCTTGTCCATCAATTACGCAAGGTGGCTTACCAGGTTCTGCCCTGGAAAACATTTGAAAACACTTCACATTGTTTCTATGACTTGGACTGCCACTGCTTTCCCTGATCCACCAGATTGATTGGTTTCTACGACATCCAAGTGTATAACTCTCCTCGACTTCTATCACTTAATATCACTTAATATCACTTGATACTTGTCGCTGCTTGCCTTCTCCACCGTGTTACCCGACATGAATGTTCATCCCTTTCTATCGCCATCTCCGGCATGGCTTTCGTCGTGCCTCACGAGACGCGGCTTTCGGCATGTGTTGGCTTGGCTCCTAGTAGCGTCCGATCGCTCCTAGTTGTACGGCCAGGAGCCCCGTTCGTAGCGATGCCCTTTTGTGCCTCCTCGAGGATCTTCCGGGTGTCGAAGTGCGGCCGCAAGATTCGCAGCAGTGTCCCGTAGTCCGAGAGGTTCCGCAGCACGCCGCCCGCCAGCGAGGCCTCCGGGCTCCGGTTCGGTCGCACGGTGTTTTATAGTTTCGACGGGGGGAAAGCTGAGGGTCACCTGCGGATCGACGTGGAATGTTGATGAATTTTGTGTCTTAGAAGTTTAGAAGTTCTAAGACATGAATTCCAGTGGCTTGAAACATTCTACGATTAATTCCAGGTCCACGTATATGGTTGGAAACTACTTATTAAGCAACGTGGTAAATGGATGCACCTCGGCTCCTCGCAAAGGTGACCTGGCAAACATGTATTGCAGCCATTCGGTAAGGGGCACTAGATGACAATAGTCTTCCAATTGTTCCAACCTTCCACATCAACATGGTCACTTGCTTGCAAGGATCCTGACTGAAACGGAAACCAACGAACAACCCCGAACCAGCAGAAATCAGCCGGTGACATAATTATTGTATATACCGTACACCCTGCATTTTTTTGGGACCATTCTTGGAGTTGAATTGTTAGGGTCCAACCCTGTCGGTTCCGAGTGCTTCCATGTCTTGCTTCTCCCTAAGAACGTCTACAGCTCGCCAACAAAAACACCCAAGACTCGGGTTCACATGGGTTCATCAAGACGCACGGTGGCCTGCACAGCATCCACTGCGGCCACTGTGGGCAGCAAGAGATCCGCGGCCATCAGCTGGGCATGAGCTAAAGCCTCGTGTCTGGCAGGAGTGTCCTGCTTGGATGCCAAAATCGGTTTCAGCAAGTGAAGAATATGGAAAGCCCGAAGAGCCTGCTCCGGCAGTTTGCAGTAGCCCGGAAAGGGTTCAGGCTTGCATTGCAATATACACACACTACTATATCGTGACTGTATACAACTATCAAACATGTATAAACATGTTGTTGATGATAAGTCCAAGAACCAATTCAATAGAAGCATGGTCAAACCTTTCAAGCAATTCCAGGATGGTAGATATAGATGCCCACCCCACTTTCGGAAAGTAATCTGTGTCAGCCTAAGTGGGGTGGGAGAGACTGAAGCGTCGAAGCCACGAGGACATCTGGGACGGAGCCACTTGTGATTGTAGCGAACCACTCAAAAAAACAAACTTGTCATTAGCAAACAACGTCAGTGATCGTTGGTAGCAAACAAACCAAAACAAATAATAAAACACGTGCCAACTGCCTTTGTATCTACAATGTGTGTCCCATTGTCTGCACTGTCAAGGGGCTGATTCCTCCGCCAATTGATAGGCTTTCAGCACTTCCTGGTGCCGCGTCTCGCCCGTCATGGTGCTTGCATCCATCCGAACAGCAAACGGTCGGGGTAGAACAATATAACACTTTGGAGGATGCAGGATGCAGGACAGGCTGTGGTTCGTTCATCCAAACTCTGGGATCCACAGCATCTGATTCAACTGGCTTTCGGATGGCTCTGCGGTGAAAAATCCATCAGGGTTCATGCATATAGTATATAGACTGGAAGATCCAGTCCCATCAGCAAACCATCAGCAAGCCTTACAGTTCTCAGGAATTTCTGACGTCCTAAGCTTTCTGCCAGAAGTACTAGCACCTGTGACCCGTGGGAATGCAAAACGAGTCAATTCCCAAAACAACAAAGGGGGTAACCTTAGTGCCTTAGTGGAACATTCGGCATTAGAATATCGTGGGTGAACATGTCTTCTGGCAAACCCATGTTCCTCACACGCATCCCACGATGAAATCCACACATCAGAAGCATCATTATGCCATCGTTTCTATCTCCATTGAGAGAGAACAGTTGAATAGATTCGATGGGGATGTGATGGGATGTGTGTTCCCATGCTGTGCGACTGCATGAGAAACCGTTGTCACCACAGTCACATCCAAGGCCTCGGACGCACGATGTCTCAGGCCGTCCGAGTAGCTCACACGACTCATGGGTGACTGACTTACCCATTGGGTGCTCAGAGGATTCACAACCCCTGGTTTAGCATGAACATCAACCCCTGGTTTCTGAATGTTGCTGAGGTAGTTAAACCATGTTAAGCCCATCAAACCCACCGCATCCCACCCCAAGCACCTTCTCAGGAGGTATTTGGTGAGCCCTAGGAATGAATCATGAAGCTGCGCCCCGCGACGGCTCCCGGGCCTGGCTAACTCCCTGGTCTACAGCTCCCATCTCTCACCTTCTCCGCTCCTGAAAGCGGTAGATGTAGACCATTCCAAAGAGCACCTCACGCTGGACTAGTTGTCCACTCACGCTCACTGAAGTGAACCCCATAGTATACCATCCATCGTCACATATGGTCACCCTGTTACAGTACCCGTGTGTCCAGCGCACCGTACCAAGTGATGTAGACAAATGATGTCAAACGAGGTTTTGTTTTGATCGGATTGATCTATTATGATCATCTATTGAATGTTTCAACACCGGCCAAAGTAATGCCTAGACTGTATGTAGTACATGTACTGATGGTGTGGAGTTATGGATTGATTCATGTACAGCCGATTTCCTTTAGGCACTATGATCCAATGACACCCGTAATTTGCGGGATGGAGACAAACATGAACAACTCTGAACTTATGTCAAGCTTTTGGGGTGGCTGGGCCAAAATGAATTCCAGATCCACTCAACACAATCTTCTATAGTTTTGCCCTGTTCTGACCTGGCTCGCCCTTTCGGATTGCTGTCAAAAGCTGGACAAATCACCGAACAAAGGGCACCGCAGGATTCACCGACTGGCTATGACCGAAGTGGCACACTGGCTTCCCCCGACCTCTTCGGTGCCGGTGCCCTCACCTCTTCGGTGCCCGCAGTGAGGGCACCGACAAAACCCAGCTAAACTCTGACTTTTCCCATGACATCCAGCATGATCTGGCTGCCTCCATGTCCTGCGAAAATACGTGAACAAACAGTTACACATAGTGGGAATGACCAGCTAACATGTCATATCCAACTTCCTTGTCCAGCCTTGCAGCCCCTTCCCGCCGAAGGCACGCCACAGGCGGCAGCAGTCCAAAGGCCGGCGAAGACGCTCACGGGGATCACCCCACTGCGGTTCAGGTCCCAATGACCTCGCCCAATTCGAAGAGACGCGGACCCGCTCGCGGCGCGGAAGCGGTGCGCATCTTCGCAAGAGGTCGAGATGACGAAACAAGGAACCGTTGGAGAAACCAGATCACTTAGATCGGACTGATTGGATGTTTGCCTTATATCACTGACATGGGCCTGAGCGGCCTGAGGCCCTGCGAAGACAATGTTTACAGTTTGCATGACTCGTACAAATTAAAGCGAGGCCCCAGTAGCAAATGGGTCCAGGCAATCGGGGTCTTGTGATCTTCTCTGGTCGCAAGGCTGATCTGTGAATCTTCGCTGTTCCAGCTACAGGCTACAATGTCCCCGAGTCAAGAGAAGGAACATCCTTGGACCCCTTTGAATCCCTTGATCTACAAACCTCCTTTGAATCCTTTGAGTCCTTGGAAGCCTGGGGGACCCCTTTGAATCAGTATGCAGGACAAGCAAAGGAATCTTGAGCCACCATCTGATACCGCTTCGGGATGCTGTGGCACGGTCTTGCCCTTGCCAGTCGCCACATAAATCCACCCGGTCTGAGTGATGACTCTGCCACACCAGTGTGCCATTGCCAGTGGAGTCCGGGAGGACCAACTCACCCAAATCCCATCTCCAACCACCACACCCTTCAGGCGAAGATCGTCTCACACGACACGCCCCACCCCGGCCACCCACCTGGCTCCGGTTCCACGAAGTCCACCGGCTCAAAGGTGTCGTCCTCCTGGAGACGACACCAGACCAAACGGCGCCGAACCAGTCTGCGGTCGAACCCAAAGCGGTGGATTGGTGGTTCTCAGACAGTTCTGACAGGCTTCACATGGGTGGTCACAATAGCTGGTGAAGTCTTAGAAGATGGCACTGAAGCCTCAAGCATCCGGTGCCCGCTGAAGCCAATGAAGCATGAAAAAAGCCTGTGGTCCACTGGGTCTTCATGTCTTGCTTATTCCACACCTCCCCAAGCGGCACGGGGGGCTCCTGATTGACCAAGGATCGGTTGCTCCTCCCCTTCGACAAGCTGCTCTTAAGCGGCCCTGACAACGCGCTGAACATGTGCGTGTCGTGCAGTCGAGTAGTGGGAGTGGAATTGGAGTGGACAGTACAAAGAGGTCACATCAATCAAAGGCGTTGGAACTATACAAACCACCCCAAAGGCGCCAAAGGTCACTATCCATGCAGCTGTTGGACTGTCCATGGGACCCTTTTGGGAAACAAAGAACTTGTTGAGCATGAAAGGAGAGCAGGGGTTCCTTTATGCCAACATCGGCCCACTGCCAGGAACTCAAAAACCTACAGATGGTGTATGGCCTCCCAAAAGGCAGCCGCAGGCCGCAGGAAACATAGATGCTCTGTAGGTCCCCAGCTGCTAAGCCCAGCATCAGTGGAAGATAGTGGAAGTAATGGATGCCAGTCGCTGACCAGCAACTCTTCCACACCGACTCTTCCACTGACTCTGAACAGCGGGAAAACGATACAGCAGAAAAGCCACAGTTACCCAGTTCCACTCACCCACCTCGTGTGTCTTTCGCCTACTCAAAACTACTTGAGAGAGGAGGGGGTGAACGAAAGGTAGCAGGCAATCACAAGTAACCCTGGTAGAAGTCCACGACGGCGTGAACCGGCGCAGGGGGGATTTGATCCAGGGGGGGGGGGGCCCCCCCCCCGACGAACAGAATCAACTCTTACAGGACCAAATTCAATGCACAATCCCAACTCCTGATTGTAATACATTTTTGCTAAAGCAAGGAGAACTCAGGTAGCTCAAGCTACCTTTCGTGATTACAGGCGTCCCCAAGAAGTGAATTGGTTTGCAGAGCCACCATGGCTTTAAACATGCCGAGGACCTCATCTCACAACCATGCTTCACCAGCCCCAGCAGCAGTTTGCACTGTTCTTCACCCCGGAAAAAAGAAAAACACACATCCGTGAAATCATCCGAATCCAACCATCAGATTCACAATCAACTAGCTGTCTCTCAGCTCGAAGCCGGAGTCGTCTGTGGCGAAGCGCAAGGCCTTCGGAGTCGTAGCCGAAGGTGCTGGGCGGCCCCGGGGAGCTTCGCTCGCTGCTGATCCCGAAGCCCGCCGCACGCTGGAGGCCCTGCGGATGGACGCGGTGGAGAGGTAGCAGAAGTGGTTGGTGGAGGGCGGCTCTGCATATACTTACATGCACAGTTCACTGGGAAATTTTGAGGTGGGATGTGAAATTTACAATTAAAGGCTACTTAAACAGTTCAACATGTCTTGGACTTGAGGATGACTGAACCTCTAGTCAAGTCACTGCACTATCTCAAGCCCTTTTTGGACTCCGACTGGTCCGGACTATGACGACCACGGAGAAAGGCCCATTTGAAGCCTCAGAAGGGATTGACACCCTGCACATTTCACCAATGTTCGCTACTAGGAACAAGTGCATCGCTACCTTACTACTAGGAACAAGAAGCTATTAGAAACAATAATTAATTCTGAAAGAACAATTTTTGTTTCTACTAACATCCCAGTCATCTCATGGAAGAGATCCCAGCCGATCCGAGCCGGCGCGGTCCGCCGCCGCGGAAGGACCTGCGAGGAGGCGCTGCCGGGGGGGAAGAAGCTCACCGCGGAGACCCCCGCCAGGGGCAAATCCTCGGTACGGTGTGGTCTTCGTCACGTGACGAAGCCTGTGCGCGTCTCTCGATTGGGGTGCCACGGCGCCTGGCCGCCTGGCACAGCGTTCCACAGAAGTTCAGTTTTCTGCTGACGAACTCTGGATGAAACTAGGGTCATCGGTCATCTCCGGGCAAAGCACTTGCAATTCTGCAAAGTCGCTGAACACCATGAGTTAGGGGGATCCCTTCTGAGACACTCCAGCTTGCGCAGTCTCAGCCCAGGAGAGGAAAGGGGATGTTCCAAGGAAGAACCACACAAACACCGTACTTTATTTTTTTCAAAGACCAACCTTTTGACCATGCACATCTCAAAAGCCTGTCGAAATAGGTGATTTTATGTGGTTTTTGCAGTTTCCATGCTGGTCCTGGTGTGGGGTTTTGATGGATTCGGGCTGATGGCCAGCTTCACCGGGCGAATGTGGCAAAACCGTGGGCCGGGAGGGCTGTGAAAGGGGCGGATGGGTGAAGGGAACCCATGACTTCAATGACTTCCAGCTTCACACTTTCAGTGGAGTATGTGTTCCGTCTATGATAGCATTTATATATAATATGCTTTGATTACTATACATTATAAATTAATATCTTCAAGAATATTGCATGCTGTTTTTCCCAGATAGCGAAGCTATGGGGTTCAAATAGCAATGAGTTGCCCGTGCGCGCTTTCGAGACAGGTTGCGGATGCCGGTGCTGGTGCTGGGTGCCGGGTGCCGGTGCTGGTGCTGTGAGCTGGCTGTGCACGTGGTGGAGACAAGGTGCTGGCTGTGCGCGTGGTGGAGAAAGGGTGCCGGTGCTGGGTGCTGGCAGTGCGCGTGGTGGAGACTGGCTGCCAGCGCTGGGCGCTGGCTGTGGATGTGGTGGAGACCCCGTGCTAGTGCTGGGCGCTGGGTACCGGTGCTGGGCGCTGGTGCTGGGTGCCGTGAGCTGGCGTGCCGGTGCTTGGTGCTGGTGCCCGCTTCTGACAGTGAAGTGATAACAACCGCCTCTTTGACAGTGAAGGGTGACAAAACGCCGTTTGTAGCAGTGAAGGGCGACCAACCGCCGCTTCTGACAATGAAGTGCCAGCAGTCATGGGCCGCATGAACTTATGCACACAACATCATACGGTGTTGTCGCTTGGGCGTTCTTTGTCTATCAGCACTGTGGGGTATTTACACTCGACTCTTCAAGTTCTGTTCTGGCCGACAGCTGTGTCAAGGGCTGTACTGTTTGCGCGCATACGCGCACATGTTGTATGCGCAACATCAGGCTCTCAACCGACCATTGTTTCAGCATGTTTCAGCATGCTACACACACAATAATAGTCGTGCTGGATACTGCTTGGCCTTGGGCGAGTGAAGCCTAAGGGCTTTGCCGTTTGTGCGCATACTTTTTTGCGCATAAACTTATACGCGCAAGATCATACGGCCTTATCGTTCTACAGATCGTTGCTTCAAGCACGCTACAAAGTCAATAGTGGCGCTGGATACTGCTTGGCCTTGGGCCAATGACACTTACGGGCTTTGCTGTTTGCGCGCATACTTGTGTGCGCATAAACTTATACGCGCAAGATTATACGTGGTTTTTCCCCAATAGGGATAGCTATGGTGCTCTTGCATAAGAATGAGCTCGCCGCGCGCGCTTTCAAAAGGGTGTCGGGCGGCGGCGCTGGTCGGGTGCTGGCGCCGCTGCCGGTGTTGTCAGCTGGCAAAGCGCACCGGTGCTGGTGTCAGCTGGTTGTGCGCGCTGTGGAGGTGCCGTAAGCTGGCTGTGCAGGCAGCGTACATTCTTGTTCCAGCCAGTCGCATGTCAACAGGTCGTGGGATTCTGCCTAGCTATCTGGGTCTATGCTGGTGTATTTTTCTTGAACGATCTCATGGGATGGGTGTGGATCAGCTCCACTGCTATCTGCCAAATGATTTCCTTGCAGCAAGAAATCACAAATGTTCTTGCGAGGGTTATGGGCTTTCGTGGCTTTAAAGAACCTAGGTGAAAGGCGTCTGTCAGTCATTCATGAAATATGATAGAATCCGACCAAGTTTCTGAAAGGGGACATAAGGGGACACTTGAACGCTAAACAACAACTTTCACGACGAGTTGTGCTGACAAGCCATTCCGATGATGGGCTAAGTCGCAAGACTATGAGTGTTCTTATGGAGCCAACCTCTCAGCTTTCATAGCCAATCTCTCTGAGAGAAATCTGTTGACAGCACTGCCGAGCGACACTTTCACTCTCTTCTCTGGCAGAGGAATCTTCCTTGTTCTTCGACCGCGTGCGCCGGCGACTGTCCTGACAACGTAGCGGGTATCACTGGTCAGTAGACGGAACTTGGTTCGATGGGCCAAGCAAATGCTTGGAATAATAACTAAAGGGGTCCAAACCTGCTTGGGAAAATGCAATCTGGGCCACAAAGCAATGCATCTCTTCTCAACCAACACAAACACAGAAACATATCTACCCGACGAAGGACCAACCCACGCACTCCAGACTGGAATGTTAACCTTCACTGCATTGACACCCCCATCTGATCGATGAATCTTACAGTCCCATACCACGCCTCCCTGCTAGCGAGGTTGGAGCCTTCCTGCCAATGCTTGGCTGACTGGTCGCTGGGGAGACATGCGAAGGCAACGCATGCATTGAGTCTGGTGTGTCAGGGAGTTTCATGGATTTGGCCTTTGCAAATATGTCTGGGGGCTGGATTAAAGACCCTGCCGTTCGGCCAAGTGGGCTGGATCACACATTTTGGTGTCTTGCAAGTGGAACGCATGGATTTCACGCTGTGGGAGAAGCGTCGTACATGTTGATACAGGTACTCGCAGGTACTTCATAGAAGTACTTCTCAATACTTCCCAATACACTCCACATTGCATCATGGGACAAGTGAGCATTGCTCAGAGTCGGAAAAGGCATGCTGAGTCTGCAAAGTGATCTCCCATGTCAGCTGGACGGGGGGTCGAAGTGTTCATGCTGCCGGGTCGGAGTCATTCCTCTATATGCCATAAATCAATGGTAACAAGCTGCCGTGCCAAAACCGCCGACTGGTGGATGGTCTCAAAATGAGAACGCAACCTTTGGTATCCGCGAAGGGGATCCTTTTTTCTATCCATGATCAACATCCCATAGAAGAGATCTCGTGCAAACGTCCAAATGTTGAATTGGTTTGCCCTTCTCAAGCTTCCTTTATTGTCTGGCTCTATGTCTCGGAATTCACAAATCCCTACACTTCATCTGTCTTTAATCATGTCTTTGCCTCGGCTAAAGCCCCATCATATAGACATTTAAATAAACCACGTGGGCTCAATCCAGAGCGCTTTGCCGGCTCTTCTTTCGCCGGCGAATCTGCCAGACTCGCCACGTACCACGCGTGCGACCGACGTCGCGTGGGACTCGCCTCGGAGGCACCCAAGGTGGACTTGGTGCGTCGCTGCCGTGAGGTGTTTGAACCAGAACCCTGGCGTGCGGTGCGGTGCCGCAGTGAAGGCGTCGCAGCGGGGAGAAAGCAGTCTGAATCCGCACCCGCAGGTGTGCCAGATGAGCCACTCTAAAAACCTGGAGTCACTCCCTATGTCGCATCACTTCCTTGCGCGAAGCCTTACGCGCTGCTTACGCGGCCCTCACTTGCTTATGCAGAGCAAACTTCCGAAATGCTTACGCGAAATGCTTACGCAATCTTGAGCAACCCAGGGTTTTGCTTACGCGGAATTCGATATGACAAGGTCCTTACTTAAGATGTAAAGGCAGGTTTTTAGAGCGGCTCAGATGCTTTGGAAGAGTTGCTTCTAGGCCAGTGCTGGGCTGTATATTATGACCTATATTGACCTGTCATATCACCTGTATGGATACGTCCCAACTTGGAACTTGATCTTGTTGCTCCTTCTAGGTTTTGGGTTTCGCACCTGAGGAACCCCCAACAACCATGCCCTCTTGTCAGGTGCGATCGATCCTGCGCTCGAAAAAGCGCCCAGACCGGGTCTGGGCTTCGACCAATTCGGTGCCTGACCTTGAGAGGTCACTTTGAGTCACTTGGAAGCTGTGTTTTCCATGACGGAAACAAAGCGCAGTCAGGCAGCAAAACTGATTGGCTTTCTCTACAATATGGACCATTCTGATGCCTTTGACTTGCCAGTGGTTCATTTGAGTGAACAAATGAAAACCTGTCCACCGGCCTGAACAAATCATTGTATGATAGACTCTGAAAAACAACCCCCTCTGAAAACAGTTTTTCCTCTTAGCCTCATCTGCAGAGAACAAAACAATCTTGAAAGCTGTTGGAAACCTCTGATCATCCAGCCCTTCAGTGGGACTGATAATGTTTTCCGTGGGTGGTACATTCTACCTTCTCAAGAGCTGTTGGACCCATGCACTTGATGACATTCTTTACCACCTTGGAATCGATCAATATCGTACTCCAATCGTACTGGATCCACATCGATACGGCAGGAATTTGTCCATCCAAGTGTTTGAACAGATTGAACCTTCGCCGACCTTCACGTCATCGGCACATCTCGTGCCTCTTCGCTCTCGCCGTTGCTTCTCTGGGGCACCACAGTCGGCATGGTCCTTGTAGCCACACGGACTCCGTT
This sequence comes from Durusdinium trenchii, assembly GCA_963970005.1. Lineage (NCBI taxonomy): Eukaryota > Dinophyceae > Suessiales > Symbiodiniaceae > Durusdinium > Durusdinium trenchii. The sequence continues at coordinate 732,139 of CAXAMN010023117.1, read as the reverse complement.
GGGTTCAACGAAGTCAAGGTCGCAGGGATAGGATTGGAGAGGGTTTTCCAGTCCACTGAGTGATTTCCAATCACTTATAAGTTGAGTATCTAAGCCATGGTGCGGTTATTGGATTTCCAATCACTCAAATCTGCACCTCGAGACGCAAATACCTTGAGCCCATAAGGATGATCCCAAGACTTTGCAAGCGATGTCACAGGCGAGCGAGATGGCCCGCGGGGAGGCTTCACTGATGGTTCTCTTCCTCTTTTACTATACTGCCACGGAGGTCGTTGCTTTCACACACAGCAGAATGTTCAGACATAAAATCATGGATGTTGTGATAGGGTCGAGCATCGGCAAGAGATGTCAAATCCAAAGGAAGGAACCCATCTGTTGGCTCCAGTCCTCCGGGAAGACCAGCACGGCCGGGCCCCGCGGTCGCTAGCCGAGTTTCTTCATGATGCAAACTCTGAGCCACAAATACCATCGGGTTTGGCCAGGCAGTTTAGGGCCAGCGAGGCCAACATGTCCCGGCTGACCAGTCCGGCGGACATGGCCCTCGTTGTTCGCAGTATCCAAGCCCCACGAAGTAACACCGATGAAGGCACTTCGATTCCTCACGAACTGATCAAATCAGAGTTTGTGGCACAACGATACCCTACCTATTCATCTTTCCAATGTCCATCTCCATCCATCTGAACTCGTGGCACACTGAACTGAACACACACACGTATACATATATATATATATATGGATATCGCTTTTCTGATCCACAGGATGTTCATCGATTTGACTCAGGTGTTCAACGTTTCTCAACCGGGGGCCTTTCCTTATATATATATATGGAACCACAATGCTTCGTTTAATCAAAATTCCTTTGTTTCCTTCAGCAGTAGCTGCCAAATGATTCCTTTTTTCCCAGGGAGGCAGCCTAGAACTTCAACAATAACTTTGATCGTGTGGCAATCCGTGGCTCATGAAGAGTCCGAAATGCTACTCTGTGGGTGCTTTGGCTGTAAAGGTGTTTCCAGCGCAAAGCATTGCAAAGCGCTGTGTGAAGCCGGGGCAGGTTTGGAACACGGGCAGGTTTGGAACAGCCGTTTGAAGCTTGGATATGCTGCATGATCTGCTTGGATGCGGCTTCCACATCCGCATCTTGAAGCATCATCTGTCCATCTGTTTATCAAGTTCTACACACCGTTGTCCGTTATTTGCAGCAAAATACAGATCTCGCGATACTTGGAGCAGTCTCCGGACCTCGTTGCAGATTCACCAACACCCCTGCGTCCAACCCCTTTTGGATAAAACCCTGTTCGCAGCACCCAGTAGATCCCAGTTGCCCTTCCGTAAGAACGAAGATCGGATAGATGCTTTTGCTTTTGGGCCACCCTTGGTCTATGTTGAGCGTTTGGCAGAACGGATTGCTTGCTATATTATAGTCGGAGACAAGTCCTGACAAATCTGGTGAAGTAGACAAACTCAAGCAACCATAGCACCTGACAGGTCTGGTGCCAAACACCCGTGTTCTCATTCGTTGCTTGCTATCGTGTCTGAAAAGAACCCAATATGTTCCCAACACCTCACGCTTCGAGTCGTTTGTTCGCCCCTGTCTCCTTTGCTTTACGACCCTCTGCTGGGCCACACAGTCTCTCCCTCGGCTGCCCAGCGAGGTGGAGGCGGGGGGCGCCCTGTCACGGCGGTCGTTCGGAGGGCACCCTCAAGGATCAATGTGGGAATCACGAGTTGTCGAATCACTAGCATACTGTACCGTACTCTGTTTGAAATGCACCCCATTGTTCTTCCTGATTCGCCCGTTCAGCACCACACTTTGGCCAACAAATATGTGTTCCTACCCATCGTGTTCACACCGCCAGGTTCTTCTGCGCCAACTTCCCGCCTCTCTGGCAAAGTGCGGGAGGTCTTTAAAACCCGCGCAGAGTTCATGCCACTTCCAGCCATCACCTCGCCTGAAGCCGTCGAATCTTCGTCCTCGACCCTGAGCAAACATTCCTTTTGAGGGGGGTACTCCAAACAGCCAAACGCCTATCAAAGAAAAATGGACAAACAGCATACATGCAGTATTCCAAAAATGTTCTAACACAGGCCCCACGTAATTGGTGCCATGGTGTCTTTTAATTTCTTGCTTTCCATCTAATGAATCTAAGTCTTCTAACATTGGTGGTTGGCATTCATTGGAAAATCTGAGTGCTGAGTCCTGACACATTTAATTTGACTCTAGGTTGGCAGGCGGCAGTGGACGCATGATCCGATTCCGAAATCTTGAAGAAAACAAGGAAATTGCTGCAACTTGACCTCAAGACTATGTTCTTTCTCGCTGTTTGAGCTTGACACTTAAGGTCTGACTCACGAAGCCGAACAGTGTGGGCTTCATCACGACTTGGGCTGCAGTCCAACCGTGATCTGGTTGAGTTCTACAAGGTATGTAGGACATGAGGTGCATAATTCCGCCATGTTTTTTGGCATTCTTGGCATTCCGTGTTGAATTCAAACACTCATGTTTGGCAGTGCCAGTCGCCGCCTCGAAAGATACGTTCCTCACGCATCCGTGCCCGTCCCTACGTGTGTGTTCCGCTCATACGATGCCCGGGCCCGTCTGTTTTCGCCGTTTGTGACGTGTTCGGTTGGACCGGACTGCATTGAAGCGCCCAGCAAGGTTTTGGAGAGGGTTTTCACAGGTCAAGAGAGACCCATGGAACTATGTTGAAGGACTTATATGTCAGTCTGTATATCTCAAAGCACGACCCCATCTAAAAATTACTGTGTCAATGGTATGCGTTAAACAAGTGATACCAAACACATACCCACTCATACAAACTCGTTACTCATACAAACTATACCCAGCTGCTTACTGAACTGGTTACCCAACTCTACCAGGCATCGGTCTGTCTGTTGTCTTTGAACGATCCACATCCACTCTCTCTGCATCATCCGCTTAGACGCAGACCTGGCGGAACTTCGAGGGGCACTTCCTCCTGACGAAGGTGCGATTGGATGCCAAAGCATTGAGGCAAAGCAATGGCGAACAAATGGTTCAAAATGATTGGATGAGACTTGGGCACAGACTTCACTAGGAAATTCATGGTTCTTATAATTTGATGCTTTCAATGCAAAGGATGTAAAATTGGCAAACAAGGCATGAAATCCTGCGCCACCTTGAAGCGGTGATTTGGAGGCTGCAGTCAAATACATCCCGAACTTGTTGGCTCACTTACGGTCATAACATATTTTTTTTACTAACTAATTCTAAAGCACAATCCTCATATGTTAAGTTTCCCTAAAAATCTAGGAACCAAATCATTAGTGCGAGCTATCCTGCATCTTGTCAGTAGTAGCTACTTAGTCCATCCCCCCCCGCGCGCGGGGGGGAGGGAGGAGCGGGCTTAAAAAATACAACAACACTCCAAAATTCACTCTTGCACAATGACTTCACCAAAAGCTTCCTTCCATTCTTTGCACCTTTTGAACTTCGTGTATTTGTTGGGGAAAACGGCGTTCATCGGCTCCTCCGGCGGTTCCTCGTCGAACTCGCTGCCGTGCACGCCGTCGGACCTCGCTGGGCATTCAGACCAAGCGAGTTCGACAAGAAGGACGAGTGATGATTTGAGCGGGGTGGGCTTTGATCACCTGTTTTCCTATGGTTTTTCTGGGGAGCTCTGGGGAGAAAAGGGGATGCTTTTCATGCTTTTCACTCAACTAGCTCGCATGTGGCATCTTCACCTTGTGCAGTCCTTGACTTCTGAATGGTTCAAGAGATGAAAGGCTGTCTGTTGGGCTTGTGCTCTCATGTATATCAAGCCAAAAAAACTTGCGTCAAAAGAGCTTGAGGAGCATACTCATGGTTGGGCCTTGCTTCTTGGAAGTTTACTCCCCTTACAACATGCAAATACACAGCACCTATTCTTCCCCCGCACTCCTGTTGCCTGGTTTTTACTCTCTGTCTCGGATCCCCATACACCTCCAAGTCCCAACTTCGGGCAAAATCGCAAATGCCGGAGCTGAACGCTCTTGCGAAGATATGCACCGGTCGCATCCCACACCCCACCGGACGGCACAAAGCTGTAGCATCCTTGTGGTCATCTACCTTTAACTACTGTGGGCCACACTCACAAATGTTCCAACAGTTGATCGAAGATACAAACAAATATATCTGGAATTATCTGGATATATCCGGCAAATGTCTCAACAAACCGGACAGGGGTGATTCACTAAACAAACGCCCATGCCTTCGGCTCCACCCTGGGTTATCTTTAACACCCTATGATCATTTCCTATATTTCCAGATGTCCGACAACTTTGGCAAAGGATATATTAATTACTGTAATTTCATATATTATGAACATTTATGAACTGTTTCAACCAATCATGTGGCTAGTGGCTATGTAGCGTTGTTCACGTCATTCTTATCCCTTCTACACATCCCACAGCCAAGTCCCCAGCTCCCACTTGCCATAAGCATCCCAATCCTGCCAAAGCCACGTTGTTGTTGTTGATGATGAACAAAGTTGTTTCTTCAGTAGGGTTCTGTGAGGATCTATGGGTACATGGCACAAGGATCTGATGGCCTAGTGACTAGTGGGGATGACCTAGGTAGCTCATTTTCTTGCTTTTCTGCAGTCGGCTGCAACGTCAGCAAATGTTAGTATTAATATAAGGCTCGCCCCCGCTCCTTTTGACAATGAAACGCACGGTTGTCCAACAGAACCCCCTTGTTGAAGTTGGACGGGGAATTCACAATCTCCTGTTGACAGGTGTTGCCCCGTGAAAGCACCAACCTTAATTGTTCCTGTCCTGGTTTTCGCTGTGAAACCGCTTAGCCAGCTGATGCAATAAGACAGGACAAACAAGGAACGAAACAAACAGAAAAACCTTGTGGGTGCTGGTGAAGGGGAAAACCAGGTGAAAGGGAAACAGCCAAACAAAGCCAAACATCATTTTCACACCTGGGGCACCTCGCCAAGTTTGGTTTGCCAATGCGTTGCGCTTGTTTGGGACCCGATCTGAGAAGATGACTCGACAACCGAAGGTTCCCCTAAGGAGAGGACTTGAAGTACTGCTTCGAAAAAAGACTTTGCGACTGAAACGGCCAGTCGGCTCGGAGCCGATCTATGACAACGGCTGATCGACTGAACTGTGAGCCTGTGAGCTAAGAGAAGTCTCAACTGATCAAACCCAGACCTCTGTCAGCTGTAATTCAGTACTATTCTGAAGACTTCTCTTGGAGGCCTGTGCCCGTTGTAGAGCAACCGAGGCCGATCGACGATGTTGCCAACTTATGGCATGCACCCGATAGTAACTGGGAATGGGAGAGTTCGAGTCAGAGGAGCTTTTGAATGTCGTGGTACGCGAGAACCTAAGTAGGTGGCCTTGTTGAACGAGGATGGAACCACCGTCGATCACACGACCGAGACGGCATGAACTGCTTGAACATGAGAACCCAGAAAGATACAAACATGAATCCGCTTGCTATATACCAAATGTCACCCAACGTCTCCCACCGATGTCTCGTCTTTCATTGCTGAAATCCCAACTCAATCATACTCGATCGGGCTAGCGGCTAGACATGACGGGTCCAGGTTGCCCAAAAGGTCTGCAGTTCGGCACCATACGTGTGGGCTCTGGTCAGCCTGGACCTTTCAATACCTTGGTCATATATTATATATATATATATATCTGATCTGTTTCCAAAGTCATACGCAAGTTGATACGCCAGTGGTCCCCCTGTTGATACGCAAGTTGAGCCTTTCATGATTCCTTACCCCCCGGTGGGACCTCTCACCGAACGGAGACACGAACGCTGTCGCCACGGCCCGGCGACCCCGAAAGCCGCGCGCTCGAACGCTCGGTGACCGCCTGCCCTTCCTCCGAGTGTGAGCCCGAAGCTTCGCCTCGGTTCAGATCCATAGACTCGAAAGGACAAGCAATGGCCTCCAACCAAAGAGCGATGGCCTCCAACCTATAAGAGCCATGGTATAGCTACAGTATGTGTGTATGTGCACTATGGACGGGCCCTGTAGTTGATGTGAATGGCAGTTGTTTGGCTTATCTTCCTAAACACATCCTGACAGTGGATCCCAGCCAAACAGCTTTCAGCGGCATCATAAGCACTCCATCAATGAATCCCTTGCCAAGATGTATGAAAAATCTTCAAGATGATGATTAAACACGGAGCCATCCATTGCCATCCTCCCACATCTCCTCGGTCCAAAGGTGCGACAAAGGGATACGACCCCCCGTGGGTGACTGGAGGGCGTTCAAAAACGACCCCCCCGTCCTGAGCGGTTTTGGGGGAATCCAATTACCAAACTCCTGGTGCTTTCCGGCAGGATAGAACCTATTCCGACTCCTCTTGGATGCATAGAACATGAAATTCCGGAAGTCTCACGTCGACTAACGATCTAGGACTCTTCGAAGCAAACACCTTCAGGTTTACCAACAGTTTAAGTCTACTTCCCTTCGACCGACTTCTACCACGAAGTGTGGAGAGGTTCCTATTTCGACAAACCCATGGGTGTGGGTCAAAAGCGACCAATCCAATAACAAAATCCAAAGCAACATGGTCGGTTGAGAAATGGCAACTTTATGGACGCATTGTGAACCGGTCAGTATCGGTCTCCTCAGAACCGGGTTTCAGAGGTTCCTTGTGGCAACGGCAATCTTCCGTAGACACTCCAGACTCCAGACTCCAGTCACTGTAACCAGTTTGCAGCCTCACCGGTCACCTCGTCACCACAGCGCTGGACGGACGATGCATACAATATATCTTGCACTCCACATCTTTGGGAACATTCACTGTCTGACACAACTTGAACATCTGCCGAGCGAACCTCTACGTACCGTTCAGAACGGCACCTCTCCTTACGCTCTCTCCTTACGCTCTCCAAGATCGTCACCAACACAGTCGCTGACGCCACCATCCCATGTCCAAGGGGCTCATCGAGCGGTGCGAGGCCTGTCAGTCCAAAGGCCCCGACATGCCCATTTGGACGGTGATGGTGAAATACATGTGGTGAATCGAAACACTGTCATCTACATGGAACGTCTCGGTAAATGATGGTAAATGTATGTTTTGTTTCACTTGACTGTTAACTTAACTTATACAACTAGCAGGAAGTATACGTAGGTCAAATTATCTGTGTGAGAATGCGATGTCACGATGTTAAACATGGCTCTGTTGCATTTGCCTTTGTCAAAAGTCCACTTTGAGGAAACACAAATAAACAACACACACCACAAACCAAAGTTACGATCCAGTCAGCATCCATTCCATGTTTATCAATGGTTTGGGAACACAAATGCGCATCATCAACACATGTCTGTCACATGTCCATTTGACAGTACAACTCTGTCCATGATTCAACTGGCTGAACTCGGTATCTTCGAACCAAAGTTGTTCAATGAAATTGGTGTAAACCTGGATCAATGGGCTGTTGCTGTTGTGGGCCAGTTGCAGGTGCATGTTGCAGGTGCACCTGCGAATTGTCATATGTCTCTGCAGTTGTTGTTTAAAATCAAATCCAACCACCAATTGCCTGCCAGATCCTGCCAGCATGATCCCAGTGATCACCTGGTTGCATTTCCAACATGTGTGCTCGGTCTACCACCATCCGCACCATCCGGCACGCCTCGCGAAGCCTGGCTCCATGGTGTGTCTAATGCGGATGCGTCAGCCGTCTCAACCATCCGATGCAACAAAGCCCTGGAATTGTCTGAGTTATAGGGTTTCAATATGAGATCCCCGTGCAACACCGCCGTGCGCAAGAAATACACATGACTAACTACTGTGTATTTATTTGTCAATCCATCACTTTCCATGTGTTTCAACAGGCCAGGTTGACAGGTCCTTCTGTCCGTCCGGTTTCTTCTTCCAGCCCTGCAAGGTGTCCTCAGAAGCAACAGCTCGCCAAAACGCGTCCAGCACAAGAGGCCCGAACAACCCGCCACTCCATCGCACGCGCTGTTTCAGCAGGTGGGCGGAAACGATCCGGCGGCACTATTGAATCAGGTCTGCAATTAAACGGCCGTTATATGGGCGGGGCAGTTTTTGTTAACCCGCCATACGCACGTTCCTGTGTGGAGACATACGCCTCCCAATTCGAATGAGTTTCAACCAACACATCCAAGGTGTGATGCAGGACATGTGCAACCATAGTGTGAGGGACACGCACCACTATAGCAGAGCATCAGCCAATCGCCCACACGGCCAGGTTGCCGTCTTTGGCACTTCTGGGATCATGCACTCGTCTGCAACACACGCACGACATCATTGTGGCCATCGACTGCTTTGAGGACTGACTATCACCCACTCTTCACTCGCACTGCAAGCAAGTATAGGCCGTGGGCTTTGACAAAGGTGCTGCAGGTGCGACAAAATGCGACAGTCACACAGGCGGCCTAAAGGAAAAGCCTGCTCACCACTGTACCGTTATAGGATGTTATAGGCTGCAAGTGGCAGCATGACCACTGCTCCGCGGGAAAGCTCGACCCGGAAAGTATCCATGCGTCCTTCCTATAATTTCTAAAAAGGAAGTTGGCAAACAATATACTGCAATAACACAAATAAGTAATGCCCTATTCTGGATTCGACTGCAAATAGTTCCTTACTTCCCGGCACCTTATGGTCCTCATATCATATCTCCTCATGAAAGCTTGCCATGTAGCCGCAAGGCAGCAAGTGCGCAAAACCAGTTGAAAGAATCAAGCAATCAAAAGTCAGTAAAGGCAAGATTTCAGAGTGTGCCCCGGGCGGGTGGAACAGTTCCAGTTCCAGTTCCAGTTCCACGTCGTCCAACACGGGAGACTGGGGAGGGGGGAGGGGAGTTCCAGTTCCACTTCCAGTTCCAATTCCAGTTCCACTTCCAGTTCTGGGTCAGAGTTTGGACTTGATTGCCAACGTCAGTTTAGCGTCGATGTTTATTTTTTCCGGGGGGGGGGGTCCAGTTCCAGTTCGAGTTCCAGTTCCAGTTCCAGCGGGGTACACTATGCAAGATTTGAAGTTAGTGCCGAAGGACGCTTGACTCGCATCCCGTTCCCGTAAGCTTGGTGGTGGGTATAAGTGAGGAAAAGGCCATGTAGTTCATGTCCCGGCTGACAGGCTTCAAGTTTTTGTGCACTTCTTCGGCCTGTAGCAGTTGGATGAACCATGCATGAGAGTTGTTCCATGGGTGTGTCATCTAATTATCTAATTGGTGTGATTGCTTTTCCTCAATGCAACCTTTGAGCAAAAACACTCTTCGCAACTGATTCGCCACCTCCGAGGAAAAACCATCACACCCTTCGGCAACCGCCCTTCGGGAGCTGGAAGACTCGGACAGATCTTCAGTGTGAAGACTCCGAGCCCTGGGGGACAGCGAAGTGAAACGAATACAGGTGGATCCCATGTTGACAGTGTTTTTGACGAACACTGTGGTTCTCGGTTGATTTGGATGTCAGCTTGAATGGGCATCACTCGATCGCAGCAACAGTTCACCCGCCTTCCCGCGACATGTGAGAGAAAGTCAAAGTTGGTCTTTGAACTCTCTCAGTATAATGTAGCTTCATCTCTGGGTATAGTATCATAGTACTCTTCCGCGCTTTTCGTAAATGACCAACCGGTCCCCGGTAACAAAGGAAAAACTCCACAATGGGTCGTCTCGGAAATCCGGGAAGCCCGGGGAAAAGGATGCTCCAACGTATGGTCCCAATAAGGCACTTGTTCCAAGTAGCATATTGATTCTAATTCAAACATTCTTGTTACTAGTAGCTTCTTGTTACTACTAGTAAGGCACTTGTTACTAGTAGCGATGCACTTGTTCCTAGTCCAGAAGAGTGGCCAAGGGAAGGAAGAAGAGCTGGCACCGTGGACCTGCCGCCGGCTCAGGTTTCGACACGCACGTCGAGACGGTGGATTCCCCAAGGATCGAGATGGACTGCTTGGACTGCTCGCTCAAGCCCTGGTTTGTAGAAGAAGGCTGTGTATCCCAGATTCATGTTCAAGAATCTTTTGGGGGGGTTGTCAATGAAGATGGAGATACCATTCTACAATGTGAACACAGGATTAAGGACACTCCCTATTTAGTTTGGCCCAAGTTCCTCCAAAACTAAGCACATCTCAAAACACTGCCAACTTGCCCAATTTGGGTAGAGTACTGTACCGGAGAAGAAACACTCCGAGCTTGGCCGATTGGTGTCCTGTCTTTCCACTTGATGTGAAAAAATTCACCAATCTCTCATCCTCGCTCGTAGGTCATGCCTTTGGCTGTTTGACCTCACCAAAACCACCAAGAATCCCAAAACCAACCCAAAGAGAGTATTTAGACACCTAGCCAATATATCTAAAAAAAAACTGCTGTTTTATAAGTTCATCCCCTAAGAAGCTCTTCTTCATTCCAAAACATTGATTTGGCAATTTGGCAAAACCAAATCAAACAAATTGGGGTAGTTCCACAATTGATGGATTCCCAAACAATTGGCCTTCTATAGGGGAGAGATCCCTTGTTCACATTACATTGAACACATCGAGAAATTGCACATTGTGCGAAGAGTTCAACTCTCGCTACAGCGTTTCACCTGTTCACAGCGTACGCGTCACTCCCCGTCCACACGGTCCACACGCCTTTGTCCACGGTCTTCTCCGGCTTCTTGCGGGGCGTCCTCTTGGCTTGTGCCTGGGCATGAGACTGGCTGTGACTGCCAGGTTCTGGCGTGTCACACAGCCCAAGAGGTGAAATATCGGGCAAGGACTAAACCTGCAGGTCCACGAACAGCCCGATATTTGATTTCCTACTACTACAAACATCTACTTTTGGATGAGTCCACAAACATCTACTTTTGATTCTCTAGCCACAGCCACTATGGCGAAATGCAATGCCCCCATCTGCACTCATGTTCACATGGTTTGAGGGAAATGGCACCGTCTGGAACATTGTCTTCCAAAATTGTGTTTGACGTCCATGCTTGTAACATGGGGTGATATGGGGTGACACATGCAAACATCATGTTTGTCTACTATCATGTTCAATCAGTGATGTACAAGTTGCAATAGGTAATAGTTAATATTAAATAAGCCTTCTTCAATCATTCACCAGCTCCGTCCGAAAAGCTCCGTCCCGCTGCGTTGGTGTCGTTCGATCGCCGTGCCTTGGGGCCGTTCGCCTTCGGGCCATCTTGGGCGGCGCCCTCTGCCTCGTGCGGTGCGAAGCGGTGCAGATGGGGGTGAAGCGCTGGATCTGCGGAGATCTGCGCTGGATCTGAAGGTTCTTTTTTTTGTTTGGGGGGGGAGGGGGTGGTATTTGCTCCAAAGAATCAGTTGGTGGAATCTGTATGTCAATGTGAGGAAGAATGCTCGGCAAACCGAGAGCAACCTAGAGCTAGAACATGCTAGAACGATAATTAACATGATTGCTAATGACTGTCTGATATGTCCTCCTTTCATTCATGTTGCTCAAATACCGGATGCTCAACGATTCTGAATCTGACCCCCCAAATTGTCACCGGAACCTCCATGCTGCTGGGTGCTTATTGACCGCGGGGGAAATGAGCGAAGAGTCTCAGAGTTCCGCCTCCTTCTCTGCTGCATCCTGGTCAGAAGCCTTGCTGCCTGACGGCGAAGGTTTGGATTCTCTGGAGTCTGCCTGCGATCTTTCTGGTCTGAGGTACTTGGTTGTGATAAGGTCGATCTGGGTTCCTTTTCAAAGGAAGCAATGTTGCATGGAAATTGGACAATTCACCAGGTGGGTGGACGGCTGCTATGCCGCTTGCTCGGTTTACCAGCTGCTTTTTTGCCACCTTCGAGAAGGTAGTTCCACCCTTCGATTTCCCCATCTATATAATCTACAGTATTCTACAGTATTTCATTAGGTCAAAGCTCGATCAGCACCCTGCAAATTTGCAGAAAAATCTTTCCACTACCAAACAGTCAAACGGTCCAAAGAGCCAATTTGTTGAGCCCAAAGGCCACTCAAATCACATCTTCCAGCTGCACACCTCTCCGAGCTGCACACATCCAGCGAAGAAGAAGTTGACCCAAAGAAGCAAAGTTTAAGAAAAAACTATTCAATTGACCACACCAACACGCGATCCAATGTTCGCCTCTCACGCCCTTGACCAAAACTTGACTCTTCTATTTCTTAGACTCACTTGTTGACTTAACCTACATATATATATATATAATAAGTGAATTTAGGTGACCTCTCTACGAGTATACAGACTTCGCTGCTTCGATCACAGATCGTCCCCGCACCTGTGGGCGATTCCGCACGGGCCTCGAGTGGTGTGGCGACCCCAAAGGGAACCGGATGTCTGAACCATCTAAAACCCCGATCCACAAGCCCTAGTCTTTGATGGTTTGAGGTGGGGTGCACCCCCCAGTTGAAATGCCATGGATCCAACAGTGAACTTTAGACCTTGAGGGACTGACCCATGAGTCCCTTAGGTCGGGACCGGTCGAGCTCGTCCAGCCTGTTCAGCTTGCCATTTGGCTGTCTGGGTGGAGAGTAAAGCAGGGATACCAAAACTATTTTAACAAATAAACATGTCATGGTATCATGTATATAATTGTATGATATTGTATGTGTAGTATAGGTGTTCTTGGATCTAGGTTTCACATGTTGTTGTGTGAAACTGCATGTGTAGATTCCCCATCGGCACTTTGATACTACAAAAAGGACTGGCTTCACCAACTGGAGACTGCTCAGTTCGCTGACAACAGGCTCCTTGCTCCTTGGACACGTGATGAAGCATGTATATAACCCCTCTGGAAAAAACAACACGTGCACAATAAGGCACTAACATAGGCGGGTCAAAAAAAGGACATAACACCATTAACTTTAACTAGTGAATGTTCCACATGAACTGTTGTCTCAACTTTCAACATGTGTGTCGAACGGGCTAAGAGGATGTTGTGTCTTTGGGGGACAGGAAAGCAGGTACTGCAAAGTACAGCAGGTGTCCTTTTCTCTTCAACCTAGAAAGTGATGTTGAAAAACATGCCATCGCTGTCATTAAAGAACACTGGGTACCCGGTCTTGGGTATGCTCATCAACCCCGAGAGCCGATTTCAGAAAATATGAAAACATCACAAACCTCGATGTGTTTAACATTAAGAAACATTGGACATCATGTCACTTTAAAGCATTTTTTGGCCACATGAAAACCATTATTATTCCACATTAAGACAAATTATTCGATACATCTCACGCATCTCATGTCGAGGCTGCAGCTCTCCAGTGCATTGACACGTTTTGTTTCCTTGTTGCACTACTTCTTGTGGTATCTCTTTTCCTAGGTGCAGCAATCGCTCACACGATACAAGACAAGTCTCATACGCTTGTTGATCTCTAGAGCGGTCCACAACAGGTTTGAGGCATGTCATTTTATCAAGCAATCCCCACGACGAAGGGTGCGACCACGAGAACAACTTCAAGGAGCAAGACAAGGACACACATATAGTAGGCTGACCACAAACCACTGGCAAGGAGTTTCCCCCAAATTGAATGTACCATCACGCTCTGCCGAACGGTCTTCCACAACGGTCTGACCCTAAACGACCGCCGTCGCGTCCGCGCTCACGCGGTCCGCGGTCACGTACGACGTGCGACGTCAGCGCCTGAGAGGTGCTCCTTAGGAGAGGTCGACGTGCGACGAGGCGTCGGACCGGGGACCCGACGTGCTTCGACGGCTCGGAGGGCCCGGTGCTTCGGGTCGGCTGAGTGGAAGTGTGGACAGTGTCGCTGCCGAGTCTCTGGAGGTCTGGTGGGAAAAAAGAGGTTAAGAAGGATTGACATCAAGAACAATCTGATGATTTTCAATTTGGCTGCCTGAGGACTGGATCTCTTAAAGTATAGTGGTTCGCCAATAGATAGACGCAAACCCAATCAGACAATGACATAATGGCATGTAGTGGGTTAGTGGGTGTTTCTTTGCTTGTTCATGTTATACCTGTCCCTTATGCCTGCAACCCCTATATATAATATATATATATATAGTGAGTTAGGTGAGTTCGCTTCGATCCGATGTCTTCCAGCTCCAGGGGTACTGTGAGACAATCCTATGGGTCGAGCCATTGGATGCATGAACCTTCTTCGAGATATTCAAGCCTATGGGTCTATGACTGGGCATTACTGCCCAACTTGTCAGGATCGTGGATCTTGCGAATCTTGCTACAAAAGACCATATGAGGCACCGTCAAGATCACTTGTGTTGTTTCGGAGTGGCGAAAAGTGGAAGTGATCATTTTTGGGGGGGCTGTTGCTTTACATGGTTTGGTGCACCTGCCAGAATGTAATGACAGTGGAATGCCAAAAGCATTGGTTGAGAGGGGAGTCTCTCAGTTCTATAATAACTGTCTAAAGAGTACTTGCTGATTACATTGGCAGCTTGTTTGGCTGCTTCACGTCTTTTGCCCCTAAGCCTGAGGAAAGAACCCTCCGTATCCCCTTGTGGAGTTGGGCCAGTTCAGGGCCTGGAAGTCAAGTTAGTCACCAAGGGAGTTCAGTGAAACAACTGTTCGAAATGCAAACGGGGAGAATCACCAGCACCAGGAGCAACAATGCCTAGGTTTCCTACCACATGGTAGAAGGTGCCTCTTTCACTTTGAACCAGAATTTCAGGGTCATGTTTAACAGTTTGTAACTCCCACCCCTGGTCCCCTTTTTTGCTCAAGAGACGTCGTGGTTGCTCCAGGGGCCTGCTGTCGTGGCGTCGTACGGGACGAGCCGGTCGTTGGTTCTTTCCCTAAAAGTCTCTTCACTTTGGCTGTTCCAATATGACCTGATGCAGAATTGATTCTTCTATATATAGTCTTTGATGGTCTGTGACGGTCACTTTGTGCAAAGGCATTCCCTGAGCGGATCTTTTGTCAGTTACACCCTGCAAATACATGGTCCTGGGAGGGTCTTTCTAGTGACTGCAAGGGCAAACTGTGATAGGTCACACAAACTTTATGCCGAAAGCCAGAAGAGCCAACTGCCTGTGGCAAACGGACCTGAATCCTTGTTTCACCTCCTGGCTTCCCACTCCCTTCCAAAAAGTGTGATGCTTGAGGGTCGAGGGTGATGCTGGCTGGTAGTAAAAAGCCGTGAAATTGAAACACAGGCTTTGAGCAAATCCAACCTGAAGAAACATCTCGACTGCACAACCCGAGCCTGCTGCGAAGTGGGTCGATAGTCATTCGTTTGGTACGGCTGGTACGGCTGATAGGCTTGCCTTGGATGTGCAGTCATTGGATCTTCAGAAACGCCCGAGAGACATGTATGCTCATTATGCTCCAGGAGGTGGTTTTGATCCGGTGATCATCAAATCCAGTCACCAAATCGCAGCCGGAGTTGCTGGTAAGCCTGGTACTGCTGGAACTGGTTCTGGTATGCGAAGCCCGGAGCCTGTTGGAAGCCTGGCTGAGCTTGTTGGTATTGATATGCCTCAGGGAGGTCGAACTCGAAGCGATTCGTGCGGCGAATCGGACGAATATTCCCATGTCAAGACTGCATGGCTCACTGGCGATTGGATGCGAAAAGGTGGTGAAATGTGGTGAATTTTGCTGCATGGCCCACCATTTAGCCTTCGGGTATAGTACCATACGTGGTGCAAACCCGAAGAACAGAAGCGCATGATTCTCAGGACTGGTTGAGATCGACGAGAGATTTACAAACCCTCCGGAATAATCAGTGGTTGGAACATGTTGAGTTTGGAGGGTCTATCCTCCTTCCAAGAAGAAGGAAACAGTCACATATTGACACTTCGAATTCTTGGATCAAATCGCGTTGGGTGGTGGACCAGGTCGGGTGCTGACACAATCGAAGCAGGACATATAGGCCGACGGGGTATTCCTCAATAAGAGGACAATGAGTTTGGGGTCAAACGACTTGCATTCAGTACAGTTGCGGAGCATCCTAACCCGGAACCGCTCAACCAAATGCCCTCAACGCTTACCAATGATCTTCCAAAACCGCCTTGCCCATTACCCTCAAATCCCTCACACCAGTTGCAGCAACCGAGATGCGTCGTAGGGCGAGCTGATCCAGCTATTCGGTGCCCAGGCCGCTTGTTCGTTCCCACGAACAGCTCCAGTCCTCGGCCACATCGGCCACATCAGCATAGCGTATACGGTGCTAGCAGTAGCGTCCTTCTTGCTCCGTTCGTAGTAAGGCCAGGAGCCCCGTTCGTAGCGTCCGATCGCTCCGTTCGTAGCGATGCTCTTTGCTCCTAGTAGCAAACATTGCAAGCAAAAATCCCGGATCTATAATGTGTCGAAACATGAAACAACTTCAATGCAATTCTGAAAAAGAGGTTACATGTGATACCCGCTTTTATTGTTGCAAGGTCACCGAAGCTCAAGGATTCTTCTTCCCCAATGGAAGTGTACCGAGCAACTGTCTACAAACCAAACATCGACCACCCAACTGTTCCTTTTCTGATTGTTCCTTTTTCGTGATTCACATCTATCCGGATGCAACTCACCACTTTTGATGCCTTCAGACTTGGCAACGGACCTTCAGAGTGACAACACAATGTGGCCAAAACATGAATGGTAGAGGCCAAGAGAATCAGGCCCAGCAGTGGACAGGGCTTCGTCTTGACTTGATAATCTGTGGTTGGTAAACCTGTCTAATTAAACCTTCACTATGCCCGACCGGGTTTAGTTTGCGGCAGCAACCGCCCTACAGGGCTGTCACACCATTGAATCCTGCACCCGGGTGGCACCGTGCCCAGGTTGCGGACCCTAGAACCTTGCACAAGGACGCTATAGCGGATCCTGGCCTTAGTACTTACTACTAGGAGCAAGAAGCTACTAGAACCTTACTAGCTTTTCAATAAGTGAAGAGGTAGGTTTTCTATGCGTTTTGGAGGTGGTTGCTTACCGGGGACTGAACTGGAAGGGGAGGAATGCCGGTGTATGCCTTTGAATCCACGAAATCACCTATTAAAAGGGTCCACAAAGGAGCAAGCAGCAACCCACCTGGTAGATGCACCAAATGACAGCAAACCCGCTGGATACATGTGCTTTCACAGACTCTATTGCGCCAAGACTCGACATGTTTGGCGGCTATCAATGATTCCATACATTACTGGGCACACCAAACACATGTGCAAATGAGTCAATACTCTCCTGTTGTAGGTCGTGCTTCCATCCCCTTTCCTAGACAGCTCCAACTACCCCACAAGGCACTTGATTCAGAGTTCATAAGAACTTTCCAAAATTTCTGGGGATGTAGTTGGAACCATAGGGTTTTGAGAAGCCAGCTCTTTTTTGCTTTTCCCTCCCCCCGCTGCAGTCGTTCCGACATCGCTGCAGCCCAAGCTCGCGAGATTCACCGCAGCCTCCCCGCCAAAGTCTCAGCGCTGAGGCTGGCTGAACCGCTTCCCACGTTGCTCAGGTAGACACCCCATTTCTCCTTTTAATCTGGAAAAACAGTGGGCTTCAAAAAAGACAGTGTTAAAAGAAAATCAAAGAAGTGACATGTCCAATGTCCAAGAGATAACATTCAATTTACATGTAAAACTACTGTAAAGTACTGTTGGTTGATGCACCCCAATTTGCCCTTCTGTAATGTCAGTAAAAAACATAACATCTCACGCACAGGTATCTTGATACGCATTGGTACTCGTCCACCCGCTCTGCTGTGACCGCATGCCGCTGAGCGCCCAGACTGGGGACATTGAAGAAACCGGTCGGCTGTGGGTAGTAGCCATAAGCCTGACCAGCCAGGGCTGTTTCTGAGGTTTAGGGGTGTTCCCTGATGGAGCCGTGATTGATTTCAGGCCGGAAAATCCGCACGACGTGTTCGTCAAATACCTGGTGATCTATACATGGAGCAGGGATTGTCCATCCTAAACTAGATGGGTTTTCCCATGTCCCTCCTTTGTGGAAGCCCCTTGACCTTGGCCAAGGTGACAAAGTGAATCCACCCACGAAGGAACAGGGTGAGACCCCACGAAGGAACAGGGTGATTTCAGCCAACACCCTTGATATATAGGCCGTTACAGGAATGCCTAGGATGCTTATATGCTTTAATTTCCATATAGAATATATATATATATATATTTGTGTGTACTCAAACACCATTCTTTGGTAGAATGTATCGAGCCACCAAAAGAACACATACGATTTGTGGATATTTGTCAAAGTTCCAATTGTGTACAGTCACTGATTCCCTCAGTTTCCTGTTCACCTTCTTCACCTGTTCAATTGTACTTGTGAAATCCATCCCCAGACGCTTCGGCAGCTGTTCCATACTCTTCCTCCAGCACAGCGGTCTACGTCGCCTGGTAGAGCATGCCCGCGTCCAAGAGGAGCTGGAACTCGGCCTCCGTGACCTCGCGGACCGGTCTCGGGGAGTGACGAGCGTGAGCTGCATGGGAGCGAGCGTGGTCCCGAACAGCATATGGATTCCGATGATCCACGGAGAATGCAAAAAAGATTAGATCTATTTTAATTTTGATTTAATTCTAATAGCTTTTTGTTACTACTAGTAAGGCACTTGTTACTACTAGGAAATTGTTTGCCAAGTTGTACCAGATCGAAAACATGGGCTTCTAGCGTTGCCAAGTTGTACCTGCTGGCCGCCGTGCACAGGCCTTGACAAAGCTTGTTCTGGGTGTACCGAACGAATTGATGGTAAGTGTCCCAGTTGTTAATTTGGCCAACAAAATGGAGTTCATCCCTGGTTACATTAGTTTGATGGTTTCACCACCCAAAAAAAAACAGAAATAACATTGTAGAGCTATGCATGCACATGACTTTCCAACTGGTCATTGTGTTTGCTTGCCTATCTATTTTCCATCGATTGAATCCGCGGTTCTGGACAGATTGTTGTGTCATTCTTCTGTTGTTCATGAAGTGAAGCAACAGAATCCGCGGTTTTGGACATTCGTCACCGAGCCCAGCAGCGACCGGAACTGTGGGCTTTCTGCGACAGCTTTCACCGGTCTTCCAGCACGTCGTGGTCCGGAGCAGGTCAAAGCTGTTTTTGATCCCATTCGCACTGAGCGTCAGAAGAAACGTTGGTCATAAAAGGTGCCATGTGTGGCGAACAACATCTTCCAACCCACACCGCAATGTTTCAAGGTGTTTACGTTCCAAGTGTATCTCATCCAAACCTGCTCTAACGTCAAACCCACGAAACTGGCCACATCACGCACCAAAAGGAAACACAAGGGTCACGAAACTGGGCTTTGAAGCAGCTCTTGAGGAAGGAAGAAGCCACCTACTCTGATTTGTCACCTCCCTTGACTTGGGATGGTCATGACGTTGTCATGATACGGATAGTTATTAAAGGGTTTTGCATGGTTTTGCCGCAATGACAGCTTCATAACGTCCATTCCACTGTCCTTTGCGTTTAAACTATATGGTCATTGGACTGTCTGGACTGGACACGTTGAGACAGTTCGACGATTGAGACCGTTCGATCGGGCGTCACGTACCTGCAGCGTTCAACATGTGATCGATCTTGGTGGATTGAAACTAACTCCCACTATATAATCGAATCTGATCGACAGGCCATCAACATGTCGTGAAGCTCCATGAAACCCTCCCTCCCAGTGATTTGGAAAAAGAGAACCCTCCTGTTGGAAGACTATGGCACATAATGGCACCACTAAAAAGGTTCAGTTGGAACTTGCGCAGTGCCGCTCACACAACAACCCCAACTGCTCGGTGGCAGCCCCAAAAAGACCAACGAACCGAGGGCCACTGACCGTGGGCGCCTCGCAAACGCCAATGCCTTGGTCCTCTGGAGCGGTTCCCTCCTGCCGAATGTCCGCCGTCCGCCGATGTGGGTTTCCTCCGCCACAGTTCGGGCGGGTTTCGTCCGTGTTCTTCAAAAACTTCTGCCACGAAATGTAGATCGATGTCAGAAAAAAATGGTGCTCTTCTCCTGCGGCTCCGCAGTCCAATCTTCATTCACGGTGCCCTGGCCAGCCGATGCTCGCTGATTCTGGAAGCAAACCAAGCGGCTTCCACTGCACTCCCCGCACTGAGGAAGACCCTCAATGTTCTCATTTCGGTTGGGGTCAGGACAACAAAGACCTATATAAAAGGAGTGTTTTGGGACCGCTAAGTGAGGTTTAGTAAGGGGCCCCCGAGGGGTCCTAAAACCTAAGCCCACACAAACGAGTGTTTTTGGACGCCTCGGCCCATTCATTCCATGCAGCTTCGTACCAGCCTCGTACCATTCCTGGCCCTCGGGGACAGCTGCCTGCATACGCGGATCTCGAAGTGAGCGTTGAGGTGTTCAGATTTGAAAGCAACGGCGACCCTGAACAGGTTTACGCAAATTGCTTTCAAAACCTAACTCCTCATGACAAAATCACACTGTCACGAAGCCGTGCTTGTTCGCCGCAAAACTGCAGGTCTTGGAAGACTTGGATTCAACCTTTTGTGGTTGTGAAGCCACAAACTCTTCAGCAACACATCACCAACATGCAGAACCATGGAGAAACGAACACAGTTCTCGCAGCCCAGACTCGCACACGTTACACTCAAAAAGAACACGAACGCGGCCCGTTCTTCCTACAATTCGGATCAATTTTCAATGTAGGCCGACCGGGTTGAGTGAGTTGCAGCACCTGGTAGCATACAGATTTGCTATCGGTGTGTTCCCTCCTGTCCATGCTGAAAGATCTCCTGCGACTGTGAGGTCAAATGTGTGGTGCAAGGTGCAACTAGGTCAAAACGCTGTTTACCCAGCTAGCAGCCTAGCAGCTATATTAAATTGTATTAATAATATATAGTCTATTGTGTCTCACAACACATGAAACAATTTGTGACACGAGATTGTTTGCGCTCTGAAGAAACAGCTCACGCACATGTCCCTCCTGCCTTCACCTGACAAGTTCCAAGGCCTAGTTTGAACATTAAATGATATAACATTATATATATATATATATCAATTCAATATTTAAAAAAGTGCACGTTTGATATGTTTCGCCAACAAAGTTTTCCGGCGTTGATGCTGAATGATCATCAGTGAATCAGTGATCACCAGATTTGCAGTTCGCATGTCCTTAAATGTTCAGTCGACCAATTAGTATTAGGAGGTAGTTCTCAAAGTCTCGACATGCAAACACTTTGTCAAGAAAAATTAGTTTTTGAAACCCTCAAGGCCTACCTGTCTACTCTCTTCCACTGGGGAGCATCACAAGTGCTTACGCGCATGTATAATGGGACTTTCAGGTCCTAAAACATCACTCGGTTCGCCCGCCTCAGCTTCCACCTGCCCTTCTTCCGGCCGCTCCACAGGCTCCTTGGAATCTGGATGGTACTGTGGCCGTGGTGGAAAATAAGAACAAGAGCACCAAAGTTGCAACGTGGAGCAGCAATCCTAAATCTCTAAGTTTATCTAAGTTTTGCTCCCTGCCTTTTTTTGCAAATTGAGAATCCAACTCCGGATGGTCGCCGTACAAATTACAAACAACTCTTAGACACTAAAAGTATCTTGGATGACACTGAGGGTGATCACATGTGGGCACTTTGGCACAAACAATCTTATACAGTAAGCAAATGTTCGTTCGATCAATACTAAATCATGTTTTGTTTTGATTGGCACATAGATGCACATAGTGACATAGTGGCACTGGCTTGGGCATCGTGATGTTGGTAAAGAGTTCTATGGGTGATGTCCACAGACCAAGCCCCAAGGGCCCATCTTGTTCCTTGCGAAGTGGTGACACGGCTAGTCAAGGTGACTGAATTTGCTACAAACCTGGCTCCTTCATCTGGACGTTTGTCTCCTAAGCCCTCAGTCCTGGAACCCTAGACACTGCCAATAAGGTGCTCTCGTTTCCACGTGTTTTGCTGAGAAAGGCTATGCAGCTTGTGGGTAAAGCAACCACGCCAGAATTGCCAGAATGCGTGAATCATTACGTAACTACCCAGCTTTGTACGACTGCTGTGACTCTCTGTGACTCTGTGTGTTTGCAGTCACTGAAGAGTCAGCATTGCCGGTCAAACCGAAAAGAGCGGCTTAGACCCGGCGGGACAACAAAATCCCAGCTCCTTCCCACTCCCCGCTAAACTGGAAACAAAACACGTGAATATGTGCCGCAGTTGATATGCCTCACCCATGGCTAGATTTTCACGTTCACATATGTTCACCCGTCCCTGGCCTCCCTCCTCAACAGCGCTATTGCCATACAGTGCTGTTGCCTACATATTCGGACGTCCAAGCTGTTGGTTGGGCAGGTGAGGATCTCACCGTTTTTTGGATGCTAAAGAAGACTCATCCCAATGACTCCCAGTTGTTCACATTTGTTCTATGTCATTGACTCCGTCAACCTCCAGAAACTACCTCACCATACCTTACCTCGTAAGTCGGTCTTGAAAAACAACTGAAAACACTCCAAACTACAGAAATCGCTCTCCCTGCTTTCACATTCATTGCTTTTTCTACTTTTCCTGACCTGGAAGACCTGTTCTTTCCAACTTGCCAATCTCTGCTGGGTCCGAATCTTCTCGGCTCGTAGCAGGCGCGGGGCTCCTCCTCGCGCTCCTCCTGTGAGGATCGGCTCTCCGGCCGGTCGGGCGTCTCGCCGCCTGCAGCGAGAAACGGCGCGCGAGAAAAGCGGGCGGGGAACACGTCGGCCAACGGATGGGGGATGGGGATGTTGGGATGTTGGGATGTTGGGATGTTGCTTGGCATATGATGCTAGCGAAAGAGATGTTCAACAGCTGGAAACAACATGGATAAGCATTGGTTCAAAATGAGATTGAACAGTCATCAATTAGACCAATTTCACTTCATGGGGGGATCGAGTTGATAATTACATGAAAATACAAAAAAAAACTACATATAATGTCAGTGGCTCTACTGGCAGCCGCCTAGCATCAACTTGGAGTTGAAGACCTGCAGTTCTGGTGTCAAAACCATGGAGCTTTACTGTCCAAAGCAGTCTTCTCCTTTTCCCAAAAGTCCCTTTTCATGTGATCATGGCAGTTCAGGTTGAATGGATGAATGTTCCCAGAGACCTTGCAACAAAAGTGACCATCTTGGGGTGCCAGTGACATCAACTCTCAAAGACTCAAACCAGTTGGTATATATATATAATACATACATATATATATATATGTTGGTATCCGATCCACACATTGGTGTGGATGAGCGGAACTCGATGGAATCCTTAGACCATGAGGAAGAAGCAAACTGGACGATGGACGGCTGCTAGGCTCAGTTTAAGCTATAAAATTAGATAGCGTATGATAGCGTCCCCATCCCATGGCAGACCCTTGGAAACATGTGCATATGTGTGCACTATTTATTTGATCGTATGCGTTTACTTGATTGATTATTTGCTGGGAAAAAAACTATCTTTCTATCGGAAGGGCTTTATTAACTCTGCCTGGACTGAGAACCTAGTCCCTTTGATATCCTTTGACCCTCGTATAATTTGGAACTCCAACGAAGCCAGTCTTTCCACCTGAATTTGCACTCACCTTGGATTCTTCTCATGTTCTCCTGTCGTTCTTGTAGTTGTTGTTTTCTGCCCAACTACAACGAGCTTCTACACCAAAGGCTCTGCCCACAAGCGGCCGTTCCCAAACCCGACTTCGACACCTTCGACAAGCCCGCCCTGTGGGTTCGCGCTGGGCGGCGGCCTGCGTACATCGACCCCAATCCCAACCTGTTTGTTACATGGAAACATGAAAGGACCCCCAGATTTCAAATCCTTACAAAGCCACATATACTTCAAGTGTACAAATATCCCCAAACAGTCTCCCTGTCTGCATCGTCACCAACTTCATTTTACACCTGCCTTTCGTCAGTCCCCATACAACCTTTCAATAGTTTCGGCCGTGTCTTCGCGCCTTCTTTGGGTTTCCATTTGTTGAAAGCTTTGGTTGCCCATGGTCTTCTTAATTGCTCTGCGCTGAAGGGGCGCGTCATTTGCTTCATTGCGACAAGAGAGGTGGGATCAAGCTTGGGAGCTGGTTAACAGCGAATACATTACCATGCTAATAGAAGCACACCCATGCATCTACTGCGCCCAACAAGGGTGCCTACTAGAGGGGTCCCTTGCCAAGTGATTCATGTTTTCACGGTGCCGGTGGCAGTATGAAAACACAGGGTCTGTTTTGAAAGGGTTTTCAGGCGTTGTACGTTTGATGGACCAGTTATCCTGCATCTTGTCTGGACTTCGAGGATACCTCAGGACAGCTGCTCATATCCAGGCTTTGCCTGCAATCCAGCAGTTTGCCTCAGAATAATCCTGTCCACCTATTGAAAAACACGCCGGCCCCTGCTTTTGATAGGGGGTCCCTGAAATAAACCGTATTTAGGGTTTCGGACATGGTGTTTTTGTAGTTGGGGAGGCTTTTTTAATAGGTACTCGGGATTAGTACTTATGGCGCTCCAGCTCCAACAGTGAATGACCTCAAGTGTGGGTGACCTCCAACTCCACGTCCATTCGATCTATTGAATAACAAAAATAAAAAAGTACAGCTGTTCTCAACAAATAGAAACCCTTTTCCAATACAATTGTTGAGGGGACTCACTTTCCTCTCGTTTGGGGTCAGAATGCTTTAACTTTAAAGAACTTTTTTAGCAGTGCATCCGACCACTGTAGTGGAATGATCTTGGGCCACCGAGGCCACCTTTTTCAGATTTCAGAGGTCAAATCGTTTGGATCACCTTTTTCAACCAACGCAAGCCCTGTTGATCATCGTTCCAAAGGGCATGTTCCCACTTGGTCTTCTCCAAAAGTGTTTTCTTTTGGAACGTGGCTAGGGAAAACCTTTCGACTTCTTTCTACATGTCCGTTTCCAGCGGGCTATGCTGAGGATTCCAAGGGATAATCGACTCAGGAGCACCATCTCAGCACCACTTCCGAACAAAAGTGGCGAAAGGCCGGCCCAATCAGTTCGGAAGAACCCAATTTGTTTGAGCACTCCCAACTGCTATTTCATTGTTTGTCCATTGGATGCAGAAGTTCACTGCTATTTCGTCCATTGGATGCAGAAGTTCACTGCTATGTTCAAACAAAAGTAAACTTCTGTCGACGCCTCTCCGCTGCTTTGGGCGGCGTCCGCCTCAAATTCGGCTGGTTGAGGGGTGTGGGGCGTTCCCGGAATCTGCAGGAACAGAAAAGAACACAGATCCACAATGTATCTGTATGTATCATATACCACGAAGCTCCTTCCGGGCAAGGACCTTATTGCCCCAGATGCGTCTAATTACCTATCTATCGTGTTTCAATGATCCTAGTGTACCTGAGGGTACTTCATCAACCTGAGGTCCAGGCGCCTCACTCTCGATTCCGAATAAACGAATTATATATATATATATACAACAATTTTGAGCATCCCCCAGGTGAACTTTGCGCATTTTGTGTTGGCTCTCCCTCCAACATGACTGGCGGGACCCAATGCCTGCCATCCTTCGTGATTGTCACACTGAAAGACATCATTATGTAATATATTATATAACATATTACTTATTACGTAATCTATTATATAACTATAAATATATGTAACTATGTAACTCAACCCTCATGCATGGGACGCATGATTAAACATTAGCAAACTGATGTTTTGCTTAAATGTGAACCGAAGCCAACTTTAAACGGCATGTGTCCCAGCACGGGGTCACTCCACGAAGTCGCTGATCAGCAAGTTGCAAGAGATTGTCAAAACAAAAACAATCCCTCGCCTCGCAACCATCACTAGCATTAAAACTCTGCCTCTTGATCTTGTTTTCTGACAACGAGATCCAAATGCGTCTGAGCTGGAGAGTCAACTCGTTGCGCCGAACGTCGCCCGGTTCATCTGGGTTTCCCGACTTGGGAGCCTCGACGGAACCCAACAAGGAGGGCTTAAGGCTGATAGGATGATGGCGTTAACACACCAAACTTCTACTAGTAACAAGAAGCTACTGGGGTGGAGCCCATCGCTATTAGGTTGGAGGCCAACAAGAAGCTACTA
>CAXAMN010023117.1:644128-706241 GCA_963970005.1 Durusdinium trenchii | reverse complement strand
ACAAGAAGCTACTAGGGTGGAGGCCATCGCTATTAGGTTGGAGGCCATTTCTACTAGTAACAAGAAGCTACTAGGGCAAACTTGGCTCATCCCAGTTGGTCCACAGGGTCAACAGGTATTCTGCAGGGCAGGATGCACGACCACACCCTGGTCAACCAAGGTCCGAACATATCCTTCTGTGCTGAGTTTGTCTAGAAATCCTTCTTGGCTATACTCCGAAAGATAGGCCAAGTTGGGAAAATGATGTCCATCTGCGTAGCTGGGAGGGCTGACAGTTCCCGTCCGTACAGAAACTGAGGCAGAAGAATCGGGGCATGCTTAGGGTCCAGCATCTTTCCAGAAACAAACCAACATAAATTAGCATTAAAACATTTCTGGAGCGGATACCCGTAGACCACTTGCGATCGCTGTGATGAAGACATTTACATTGAGCTTGTCTCCTTTTTGTGTGCTCCTTCCATGTTCCTTTCCATGTTGGGTGCGAGACGCCTCTCAGGAGTCCCTGGACCTGTTAGACCCATCTCTGGGCCTCCGCTTTCTCCGGCCGCGCCGCCGCTTCGCGCCTGCGACGGTACCGTTTGGTCCACTCTCGGCCGGTCCACCGGGACTCACCGGTCTCTTTGGGGGGGCACCGGTCGAAATGGTTCGTTTTGCTTCATCTGAGCTGGATCTCTATTTGAGAAATCATGCAGAATGACAGGTGGAACCATGGTGCTTCAACGAATGGCCCGGCTAAGCTGCAGGAAAATGGGTTCATCTGATCCCATCTACCAAGTGCACACCCTTTCACCAAAGGACTCATAGGGTTGTGGTACTGCAAGTGGCTGCCATGCCCACTACACGACAAAAATCTGTCTGAACACAGAACACAGAACCAATGTTTGTCTCAGCGGCACAAAACATCTGGGTGTCTCAAATCAAATGGACCTGCCCCACCGAATGGTCTGATCCCTCATCTCATCTCTTTTGAAGATTCCCTGCTGAACGGAAAAAAGATCTGCATTGTAAAATGATGTAAAATGTGTTGTTCCCCAATTATTGTACCTTATAAATTTGAACAATAAATCGACATCTTAAGCCGGCTTATATCGGCTTATCATTGGCAGGCGCCACCAAAAACCATGAAAACTCCTATCATGGAGTTCTTACTATCGTTGTGCAAGTTCAACCCAACTTTGCAGGCCTTTCTTGAGCTCCACCTCCTCTCCCCACAGAACACGACTTGGCACACCTACAAATCAACCCGAAGCAAGGCCCTCTTCCTGGAAATCTACCAGTTTTTTTGGGGGATGGGATTCGAGTTTGGGGGGGCAAGTCTTTCACGTGTCTTGCTGACTTTGGTGCCTTGTCCCGTCGCTGCTGGTGCCCTTGGGTGAAGGCGCTGGCTTCGCGCCTTGCGGAAATGACCCAGAAGTGGAGTAGGAGACCTTTCATCGAATACTAGGAGACTAAGAGGAGAATATTCATGTTCATTCATTCATGTTCATGTTTTCGGTGTCTTGATTAGTCTTGATTGACCCAATTGAATTATCAATCTTTGTACATATATATGTCACGATTGTCCTCATGGACTGACTGGATGGAGCCACGCACGGCAAAAAAAGAAACATGAAGCACGATGCACGGGCGCAGGTATTTATATATTGTATATATATATATCATGTGTTAAGACATGCAGGTTGAGTTATGTCATATACGCTTGCAGCGAGGACCGCCATGGATCACTCCAAAGCACATCAAAGCACCGCATAGGAACAAGAAGCTACTAGGGGCTCCTGGCATCGCTACTAGGAGCAAGGATGCTACTAGGGGCTCTGGCGCGCAGGTGCTGGGAACCTTCGGAACGAGCAGGTGGGTTGATGGGACGGCCATGCGGACGGCCCCGAAACTCACTTTGCTTAGAGCACACCAGATGTACCGGTGCCGGTACAAACTGCGCTGCTATTGGTTCTCTATATCATCTCTTTGGCCAGCCGCAAAGTGGGAAGCACATCGAAGAGCTCCTGCAAGGTGATGAAGCGGACAAAGCTTGAGTTGCCTTTGGTCATCGGCATATTCACTCAACTCATCCCAAGTGGAGGCATCATCAAAATGTAGCATAACACGTTGCGTTGCCAAGATGTTCTTGAGGATGTGTATATCGCTTTACCATCCTTGGCCAGCTTGTCAATGGCTGCCTTGACGCTCTTCAAAGCCTTCTTGGCATTCGAAAGAACTTCTTTGACGAGCTCAGGCGCATCCATCAAGAAAAGCCAACCAACTTGACCAGTGTCGCTGTCCGGTCAGTAGTGCGGCGGCTGTTAAACATGCCCTGGCCCTTTTTTCATCGGTAAAATAGAGGCTTCCTACCTGGGTCAATACAAGAGAGAACCACACATGAAGCAATGATCATCGGTGTGATCTGTAGGAGTATGATCTGTAGGCTTCCTACCTGGGGCAATCGATCTGTAGGAACTAGTATGCTTCTTGGATCCGATTTGCAAAGGACAAGTCTTCCTGCCGCACACTGGATTGTGTGTCCGTGGAAACTATACCAGGTGCAAAATCCAGAAATAACCAACGCATTCTCAAACATTAAACCAAGGAGATGCTCAAGCAATAGTCTTGGATATGATCAGGAGACCTGAACACAAGCTCTACTTGGTAGATGGCAGCAGGATTTGCAACTGACCGTCTAGAAACTACTAGCTTCTTGTTACTACTAGTAAGGCACCTGTTACTACTAGCGTGGCACTTGTTACTACTATCCCCCAACAACGCCGACCTCATCTGACCTGTTCGCCAGCCCGAGCACGGCCTGTGGGGCTCGCAATTGGCCTCGCGTCCGACACGGCGCCGACGAGTCGCAGCGTCCGGAGTGTTCGCGAACTGAGGGGCCAACAATGAGATCAATTGGTCACGTGGCTGCACTTGATTGGGTTTGACGTGAAGTCAAACAACTTACCCAAAGAAACCGGTGGTCCCAAACCTGTTGTTGGGGTGTCGCAGTGAATTGTCAATCCATGTGCTTCATCACACAGCGACCGCTCATGCCGCACACGAAGCTGTTGCGATGTCATGCATGGGCGACCGGTTAGGAGGTCTTTCCATGTCTTTCTCTCGCAGCTCCGTTCGTAGCGTCCTCTTGCTCCGTTCGTAGTAGGGCCAGGAGCCCCCGTTCGTAGCGTCCGATCGCTCCGTTCGCAGCAATGCCCTTTGCTCCTAGTAGCATCCTCTTGTTCCATAGCTATTGCAGGGTATCTACACGATAGTAATTGATGCACACAAGTACGATCAACACGGCAAGTATAGACTACAGATAAGATACTTCCCATGCATCACTCCCCATCTTTCCGACGGTCACATGTTTATTATGCACATATTACACCAGTCGCAAGATGTTTGGGAGATACTTATTAGCTTCAGCGGAAACTCTCTCCACACACAAGCGCCATCACTTCCTACCGCGCAGGGAACTCAGCTCTTCACACGCGAACACACGCTCCTAATCTCATTAGAACTCATCAGTCCCTTGACTTGATCATACGAATGATCTCTGAGTTGTGATCAACATTCTGAGTTGTGCTTCCAGAAATCTCTGGAATTCCTCCGATCATCTGAGGCTCCTTGCGGTGTGCGGATCGAACCTGGCATCGTTCTCCTCGCCGAGAACGAGGAGAAGCGGATTCCGCACACGCCACCCGCGAATCCGAACTCCTTTGGCGCAAAAGACTTGGATCTTTTTAAAACATGTTTTCAACCGTTTTAAACATGGCCAAGGAAACGTACCATGTCAACCACCACTCATGAGATTGTTCAACCACCAGCTTTTAGGGGGACCAGATGGGATTCAGTATATTTAGCAGTGACCAAGTGTTTGGATTATGAATGACTTCGTCACCAAGATTCTGGACAGTGATCGGACAGTGGACAAAAACTACTGCCCCATGGTGACCCCTGGGTCGCCGGAAACCTCCACGTTCGTTGGATGGTCCAGGTACTTGCTCAATTGAATCGATTTGAGGCGTCCCATGGCAGACACTCCCGTGGTCTCCCTCACCTTCCACGTCCACCCACACAGCACTGCGCGGACGTCCTCTGCTTGGGCGCCAAGGGCTTTCGGCCTGCAAAACATGTCCAACTGCTCGGTCTTTTGCCGAACATCCACAGTCAGATGGACCACATGGAGAAGCACCACACATTCACGACAGGAAAACACTAGCATAGACTAGCTACTTACCCACTTACCCGTGACATCCAAACAAAACAGGATTTCCCACTATAGGTGCAATGCAATATAGTTGGCACCTTGCACACCATTGGGTGTGTATACAGTACCCCCAATACGTGCTTACCCCAACCTGAAAGGGCATAGTCTCATTCCCTAAGTGGCTACTTACTCAGCTTGTTGGATGGATGCCCCCAAACTGCACGTCCTTACCACACCCAAGCTACGCCCGCCGGCGTGCGCATCTCGAATTTCCCCTGCAGCATCGCGGGGTGCGCCTTTGCTGAATTTGAGGCGGTTCGCCTGGAGCCAGGATCATCCAGAAGCTATGGGACATGACTTGGATGCGGAAGCCCTGGTGTGCTGAAGATGCCACCGATCAGAGTGAAATCGTCGACGATTGACTATTGGTTGTGCTTGTTTTCCAACTTTGGAGTCTCAAGGTTGATCCAAAATTCTGCATTTGAGTGCATCAACTAACAACCAAAGCGTGTTGTAGGGGGTGGGATTGGAAAGAAAACCTTACCTTGAGGATGTAGCTGGCTGGACATTTGTCGCGGATCAGCCGACAGTAGAGCTTTGTCTCTACAAACAAATAAAAATGTGTCCAACAAAGTGCCAGGAAAACTGGTCCAACCATGATGGCAGCGGCTGGAACCGTTTTACTACTCCGGTAACATCCGGTAACGGTGCTCATGCTCATGACCTACTGCATGCTTACAAATAAATATGACGCGAAAGCATGCAAGAGACCTTGTGACCTTCGGCCAAAGCAAGTGAAACATACTGAAACAGCAATTCTGTTCACGCAATTCAATCAGTGCTACTAAACTACTCCGAAGTAAACTACTCCATTTCTGTATGACGGAGTCCTGCGCTCCGAGTGTGTTTTTGGCGTGCGGAGCACTGGCAAGACCCGTGGCGGAACGAATGGAACGACGCAGCAGATCGGCTGATGGAACGAAGCCGCAGCAGAAGCGTGCATAAGTGAAGACGTGGTCAAGTGCGAGGTTGTTTTTTTTGGATGTGGTGATCGGTCATGTGGTCAAGCTTGATGTATAGTGATCTGTGATGTGGCGGAGTGAGCAAGGGTAGCTCTGATTCTTTATATATGTTCCTTGCCTTTTTTGAAACCTCCACGTGTCTTTTAGTATTCTCGAATATCTCACCATTTTCCGATATTTTCCGCATTTAGTTTATCTTCCAATCTCGACTTTCTACCTTATGCTCTTATAGTCCAACCTTTATGTGCTACCTTTTTCCACATTTCGTCGCTCACCGGAGACCCCACCGACGAACGGAGCCATAGAACACACGGATCAGGGTGGAGTCGAACAACCAGAAGTGATGCCCAAGTCTAGACCGTTCACAACGCCTGACCCATAAGGCAACTGGTCCTCTGCAATTCTGTGCACCATATTATGGTTTTTTTGCTTGTCGCTTCACGCTCTGGGATGCAGCCCGCTTCCGCCTCTGCCTCGGCTTCCGCCTCCGCTTGTTCTTGACCTGATCTTGAGTGCCACCAGCTGCCGGACATTGAACTCTGAACCGACACGGGGAGGCTCTTTGGGGTTTCGTGAGATGAGCGGACCAACGGCGTATCTGAACCACGGCAATCAATCCAGGGACTTTGGACAACATGTGCTTGGTGTCAGAGTTGTCTCCAATATTTTTGGATGAGTTACTTGGCCGACATAGGACACCTTCAGAATACATGTGAAGACCCCAGGTCGATCACAAAACAAACAAAGTGTTTTTTCGTTCGCTGAAGGTTTCTGGGGTCTTAAATGGTACGAGCATTGACTTCTTGTGGTGGACCATCCACCTCTCATCTGATCGAACTTCCAGGTTCACTCTCAGCTGCATTACATTAAAAATTGGATCTGTCTTGACGACGAAACGTTCAGCTTTCTCCCCCAAAAAAATACTAAATCATGATAAAAAAATAATAGTTATATATACATATATATACAGTATTCCTTTCAAAAGTTCTCAAAACCGCCCAAGTCTTTGCCTACCAAAATGCTTGGTCTACCAGTCTACCGATCATCCCCCACAGTTTGCGCATCTCTCCCAGCGTTGGTTGGGGCCGTTACACGGGACCGATCACCCGAGACCCGGTGCCGGGACCCGAACTTTCAGCTTCCAACTTCGCAAGCCTTGCCTCCTGCGGAACATGCCAACGTTGGATGTTCATCTGTTGGAGGCTAAAATGGAACAAGCTACAGTATGACAAGTATGTGTTTAAAATTACTATATATTGAAGTGAACATGTACCGTGTCTAAAACTGCCCACACAATTATTATGTAACATGACAACGATACTATTTGCATAACATAACAAGCGAATATGTATCATCGTTTCAGTTCCTGAATGTACTAAGAACCAGGCAACTGAAAATGTCTTATTTGTTTACTTTATTTTGTGCTATCTTTCCTTCTGCTTCCCATGCCAAACAGTACAGAGTGGAAACGATGGCTGCATGCACCGTTTCGCAGCAGTGAAGGGAAGCTGCACACCTGTGACAATAAGACTTAAAACAGGTTCAAAACTCAGGATGTCACCATAGGACTCACCTTCATTTGCCAGAGTGATTGCCTAATGTATGGGTCTCAGACCCTACAGCCAGTATCTAGGTGCAACATCCCTTGAAGTATTGAGGCAAGTCGATTGATCGAATCCTGGTCGGGTGCGGAAGGACTCGTCCTGATGCTTGGGCGACCGACCACAAGGCTCGAAGGAAATCACAAGCCTTGTTGGCCATGAGGTGAACAAACACCGTTTTAATACATGGCCATACCTTCAACTATGCCGGGGCACCCGATTCATGGATGGGCTGGGGCACTCTGCGAGGATAACCTTTTGGAGGACCCATGGACCACGCGGTGGACCACGCCGCCACGGAAAACACTGTCCTCTGCAGCTTTCTCGCGCTGTTCCTGTCATTTGCTGGTACCAGGTAGACTAGAAGACCACGAGGAAGAGTGCAAGGACCACAAAAACAGTCTGGTTCAAGCCGACGTCAACTGGTCCAAGACAACCTAGTATCAATGTCTCGATCCTTGTGAATTGTTTGCTTGCTTGAAGAAACTGGCAGGACAACCACAACCCACAAGGAAATCATGTTGATCTACAGCGTGATCTTCCAACTTCCACAACTGCTGAGAGTCTCGACGAGAAAATTCAACTATCATCCTAAGGTCCTAAAAAGGAATCCAAGCTTGAGTCTGCCGAGAGACACCCTACCAAAGGCAACTGCCGAACCAGCTCAGTATATATTATACCGTATACCTATCAGTTCCTGAAGATCCTGAAGTTGTTTTCAGACCGTTGACTCAACCATTCCAATAAGACATCCGATGGGCCTCTTCTCGATGTCTCCCTCCCGTGGCCTGGAGCTGTTTCTGCATGTCCCTCGCCTGCAAACACGGCAAAGCATGCAAACAAAGTGTATATTAATAGCAAACATTGTTACTACTAGTAAGGCACTTGTTACTAGTAGCGATGCACTTGTTTCTAGTAGCTTCTTGTTCCTAATAGCAAACATTGTTGCTACTAGTAAGGCACCTGTTACTACTAGCGTGGCACTTGTTACTAGTAGCTTCTTGTTTCTTATACATATATAATTATATATGTGCAATCAATCACACTTCGTCGACACAGCAAAGGCACATGAGATGTTATGGCGCTCGATTCTTCTTTTTGCCAGTGCTCTGGGAACTAGCAAAAACTACCCCAAAAACTAGCAAAAATCAACTCAGGAACTCCCATCAGGAGTCCCTGAGTTTGTGTCAAGACTAAGACGGGTTCGGTCTGGGCATGATACAACAATTACAGTTCTCCAGACAGAAGCTACAAGCAGTAAGCTGGAAATATGTGAAACTCATTGAGAATCCTGACCCGCACACTGGCCCGCGTTCACGATTCTGCAGCAAAGCAAGTTCACCCTGGTGCCTGCACGTTCAAGAGTCCTCTCAAGACCTCAGCAAAGCATGTTGGATCCTCTGAGACTGTCCAAAAGACATCTCCAGAAGCATCTGCTATGCGGTATACGCCAAGCTTGAAGAATGTCATAACGGGGTTTATTGTTTATCCAGAAACAGATGTGGCAAGTGTTCGACCAGAAAGAAAAGGAACCTCCTACCTCCTACCTGCCATAGCTGTTATAGCAATCTCGCGCTATTCAAGTTCCACTCCGGAACCCTTCAAGGCCCTTCAAGGACCTTCTCAGCTTCCCAACGCTGTGCATCACGGCTTGCTTGGCCAAGAGCTGATCGTCCAGTCGCACCAGCACCTGCGTAGGGCGGCGCGCTGGCTGTTCATCCGGATGTCACGAAGTTTGGTATATACCCAGAAAACATCTGGGACCGGTGTTAGGGAAACACTACGTATGCCTTGAACATCCTAAGGTCCTATCAAGTGAGAATCAGGAACAAACAGGTACCAAATCCCTTGCTGGACAAGTCCCGCTTCAATCCCGCTCCTTCTCCCTCGGATGCTGACACCGTTGGCTGGCGGTCAAAAGGCAACAACCATCAAATCGCCATTCCAACCCTTCACCCTGGTCAGCCCCAGTTCACATCTCCAAAAAACAACCACGGTTTATTTATTACCTTAGACATCCCTAGACCATGATCTTATCATGGTGTCGCCATGGTGTCTTTCAAAAAAAACATCTGAAAACTCCAAAAGAATTCATTCCTACCAAGCTTCGTTGGAGAAAACTTCATTTTGATCCGCCCCAATGTCGCTCGTTTTCGTGCCATCCCGGACCGGTCATGGTCGCCACTCAGGGCATGCGATGGAGCAAGGGCTCAGACTCCGATGGAGTGCCCAGGCACCAGAGTTTGAAGAGCAAATGGTGCCTGGCACTGAGGCGAACTTGGAAGCAAAGATTCCTTTGCTAGTAATTACAATTCTAATTAAACTCTTATTGTTGCTAGTAGTAAGAACTTGTTCCTAGTAGCGTGGCACTTGTTACTACTAGTAAGGCACTTGTTCCTAGTAGCGTGGCACTTGTTCCTAGTAGGTGGCGGTTCAACGGATGAACATCTGGGAGCAAACTGATTCTGCTCGAAGGAATGTGACCGGATTCTCAACACCTCCTACGTAGTACAGTACGTTGGTGTACGATGAGAATTCCCACCAAGCTGCGAACACTGTTGGCATTTGGGGGTCCAGGACATCAACCATCACCTTCCCACATCTGCAAAATGAAGTGATTCTCGGTCTTGGTATTCCCTCAAGCGTCTCCTCCAGACAGCGAGATGGCGCGGAAGCACGGGCCTCTTCTGGCGGATGGGCGGAAATATGGAAGCAATGATCTTGAAAATCACCTGAGCTGCCCCATCAGGGTTTTGCAATTCACGCGTCACCCGATCCTCCGTTCGGCGGCAAGCTGGACTGCTAAGGACCAACAAAGCAAGAACATGTGCCGGATGTGTTGATGACTGCAACTATCCTGAGAATCTGAAACCAGTCAAATCAGATCATCTGAGTATCATCTGTGTCCGGGCGATTGAGAAAACGTCGTTTAAAACAAACAAACAAAAAAAACATCCATGAACAACGTGCAATCGCCCTGCCGCCCTGTGAAAGGCCCGGTCGCAGTGGCAGAGGCAAGCTTCCCCATGAAGGACAAGGTGTCTGCCCTGGGCACAAGGAGTCGCTTCATAAGGAACCGATGTAATGAAGATGAAATAAGTTTGGACCAGCTTTAAATCCCTGGGAAGCACTTCAAATAATCAATTTTGCCAATACACATACAACGTACATTGTTTTAATAAACCATATTTCAAGAACCCTTCAGGAAACTCGTACCAAACATGTAAAAACACCTCCAATTCGAAGTTGTCCCTTTACACGACCCTTGATTAAAGGTAGAGGCGGGAGTAGTTTAAAAAAACTAAAAAACAAACAAAGGCAAACTGCGTTTGTTTCCGACATGGAGTTGCTTTTTCTTGGGCAGTGATTGTTTTCTTTAGAGAAGAACTGAAGGAGTCAAACCAAGCACCTGGATTGATTAGCCTGCCTTTCGCAAGTCCTGTTTTTGCACCTGTCCCACTTGAGCTACCAAAGTGATTCGGAACAACCTATATATATATATACCGGCTGGTTGATAGGAAATCTGGAATCCGGAAAAGGAAACACGATGTGTCCAGACTCAGTGACACTTGGTAGACCAGTACACCAGAGATCTTTGATACTTGACAACCCCAGCTGGTTCGTGCCAAAAGACCCCAGACATCGTGACATGTGCCCAGCTGCAGTACATCATTGTGGTAGTGCCAAACGTTGACCTCTTGGTGTGGGATGGGCACCACGATCATCAAAGTGGTCCTGGCGACTCGGGTCCGACTCTCGTGGTCCCGATGGTGAAGGGGGGTCCAATGGACGATGGTCGACTTGTCCCTATAGGGCTCCAACTACCTCGTGAGAAAATGGATGGGATGGGGTAGGTTTGGTGGGTTTCACTATGTTTAACTACCTGAGGACATGGGCCAGGAGCGCTAGGGCCGGGCATGGAATGGTTCCTAATTCGACCACTCGTCTGCGATTCGAGGCTCAATCGGCAAAACACATCAACGACCGCTGCTAGTAGACGGACGGAGGTTGACACGTAAACCCGAAGGAAGAGGTTCCAAATGGTTCCAAAAACCACACAGAACAAACTCTTTGGGTACTGGTCCTCTTGAAGTAAATCTGGAAAACCAAATGACATGGATCATATATTCAATCGTGTCGTATCCTACGACTTTTAGGTGATTTAAGCATCCAGTGTGACATGGTGACACGGTGAAGCAACACCTGTTTGGGTGTCGGATTTCCTCCAGTCAGTTCAGCATTACAGTGCTATATACATCCCAAGCTGTCACCCGCGCGCGCACGCTTGTGGTTCTCTGTGGCGCGCTTTTGTGCTTCGGAGAGCACCTGTTGGTGAAGTCCGCCTTCTCATATTTCTTCCTCAGTGGGAAAAGACTCTGAAAGGCGGGTCAAGTGGTTGTCGGTGTTGCGTGGTGAGAAACCATGCTGGTTTCCCTTGCTTCGGGGAATTCGCTCACCAAACCGCCGCTGTGGATTTCTTTGGGAGAATCGGGTGCAGCCAAGATTAGTTTACTTAAATATCCTTCAAGTTCCTTGTAGAATCTCCAGTTTGAAGGCCCAAAGGGTCCCTCGCGATGAGGTCTTCCATCCCGGATCGGCGTCCGACTGTCATGCCATGTCATGGCCGAGTGGCGCGTCCGCTGCAACGAAGGAGGTCTCCGGCACCATGCTCACATCCTTGGCGGTGGAAACTAGACCCAGACATGTGTTGATTGATGTCGGTGATCTAAATTCTTGTTCAGAATTCTATTCAACTGCATAAGGATCTTGATGTACATCATCCTCATGTCGACCATGACCCTTGCTGAACTAGCGATGCACCTGCACATCAGTCTCAAGCACATCAGTTCAATCAAGCAGCTACAGATCTTCCCATGCTGAAAAGTGCAGAAGGGCTTTGGGAGGAAACAGGTCAACAAGTCCGGGCTTCATTTGCATAAAGTGTCTGAAGGAATATCACTTTGTCACCAATAATGTAAGGTGACGTAAAGCGAACCCATTGCATATTGTCTCCCAATCCTCGACCTCCGAGCCACGCCAAAGAAGTGCGTGTCTGCACAGGGCGCTCCTGTACAGCCAGGCATAGCCATTGGTCCAAAATGGTTTACAGGGTCACTGATGAGTTCGAAAGATGTCATCTCATCCCCTAAATGGGTAGCTAAAGATCTGAAGGGTTCAAAATGGTCCAGTCTGACATGCCATTTTTTATATTTTTTGGATTGGTGCCCCTTCGGGTCCAGAACCGATCAGAGAAGCATCTTGGTTTGTTGTTCTCCCCACTGTTTGTAGGCTCTAAACCACCTAACCACCTTGAAACCAAGGTCCTAAAACATATTGAGGCTTTCTTGTTTTCTTGTTATCACGGTGTTGCATGATAGGTTTATGTGACATGGTGTTTTCATGGAACGAAGCAAACCAGGAAGTAGAATGAATCAAGCAGGATCAGGTGAAAACCTTGCTCCAAACCTGCAGGGTTTCATATCAAACCATCTCCAACAAGACCCTTAGACACTTGGGGATTCATATTCCCAACTACGAATGGATAGTGGAACAATGAGTGAAAATACGTGAGACCGTCACTACAGTCACCAACGGCCGACTGCGCCCCGCGGTTTGAAAACCGCGCGTGCGGCGCCTCGTCGTCCTCCCAGGGAGTCGGTCCACTGGGCCTCCGCCGGATTCACATTCAGCACCACGTTGCGCACTCCAGGCAGCTTCCTTCGATTTCAGCAAAGGATTTGGACAAACCGATGAGATGACCAAATCGTTGTGGGTCGGGAGTCGAAGATCTCCTATAGTCTATAGTCCATATATGTATAAAGTCTGCAGTCTGCAGTCTCCCACTCTTGAAAAAACAGCTTTGCCATGCCAGCTGCCCAGCACTTGCCCAACAGCACTCAGAGGTCCCTAGGAAAAAACTAGCGTGTCATCTTCAATTCTATTCTTCCTTTATACAGTATTTATGTAATTTTGGATAACTGTCTGGGAGTGGCTGGTAAACCATGCCCAAACACCCCGAGCCCCCCGAAATCGTTGGACCCCAAAGCCATCGGCCCAGTGGCGAGCTGGGCACCCAGAGCTTCACGAGGTGCTCTTCCTGCGATTTCTGTCGCTTCACCGAGAGACTGGTGCCCCTCAGGTCAGGCCAACCTCCAGCGTGGGGGGTCACCGGTTTTGCATTGTGGGAACCGGTTTCTCCCACAATGGCGGACGTGGGAACGATCTCCAAAGAATGCAACGATTGAACACAGATGGAGGCTTCCAATTGAGCTGTTGGTTGGGTACATTCAGGAGAGGTCCCTTTGGGGGGAGAGTTTTGCAATAACTTATACTGTATTGTTTGGGGCAATTCACCGCGGTCAATACATGTTGCGGACACGTTATCAAGCTTTGCGTTCTTTCATTCCGGTCTATTTTATAATGCTATATTTATAACTTAGGAGTTCTGGGAAAACGTTGCTGATACTGACACCCTTGGCCTCGATGTCCGTGTCAACACATCACGTCTATCAGTGTCCCTCCACCGACGGCTCCAGGGATTGGTCAGCAAAAAAACAACAAACAACACAGAAGTCTAGAGATGTCTAGAGTCTAGCAGCAGCCAAACGTCTTTCGCGGTGAAAGACTTTGCGTGGCACAAAACACATCAACAAAACCGGGTTACTGCAATAGAGACTCTATTGGTCTCAGCTACAGTAGCCGTAATCCTGTGCTTTCATGGTTCATGGAACCTCTGTGCGGCTCAATCCAGAAATACATCAACAGCTTTTTATTTGCAGGTCAAATTGTACACACAGACTCTTTCGTCAGCCACCATCCTCCAGTCGCACATCCCAAAACATGAACTTGCACCCCAAGACATCCCTCAGCGGAAAGCATCAGCGACTGGGTTTGTCGAGTCATCCACTCAACAAAGCCGTGCAGCGGCACCAACAGTATCAGGTTTTCTGCGTCTTCCAACAAACGTGGTGGGAGAACCCAACATTCTTCCGTTTGGGAGCTCCGCAATCTCCGGCGATTGGGAGCCTGGCAGGCATACGGATTCGACGCATTCTCCGCCAAGGAAGGCCCGAAGAACAAACCCCGGCTGTAGAGCCCACCTGGGAGAAGCTGTTCTGGGGCTGGAAGGTGGTGGGAGTGGAGCAAAATTGTTCCCTAGACAACCTTGACTTCAAGGATTTGTTGAAAGGCTAATGCAAAGTAGAGTATATTTGCAATCAAATAACTTGTCCCAGCTACAACTAGTTTTTGAATTGGATCACGTGAATCTCTGCTGAAGGGAGAATCCGAACCGTTCGCTCGAAAGGCTTTGCATCAATTTGCGTGTGCCCCAAAAGAACGTTCATTTCCAGCTTCTTTCCACACACAAGTCATTGATCTACAAACACCATACAGGAACGCGAGGACTGCTCAAAAAATCTGTTCCCATCTCGGGGGTCTTGCAGCTTCTCCATCGCTACCAACTCTCCGCGAGTAATCTGTGTTCGGAACAGAAGGAAAACCGCACTCCTTCTGGAGGTCCTCCCATCGGTCCCGCATGGATCTCCCGTCTCGTGGCCTGGGCGAACGTCCCTCTCTGTCCATCGAAACCGGACCAGTCCAAGTGGCCGGCTCCAGCGACCAGTTTTGGATGAAAGGGTTCTTGGAGGCCCAACTGAGCGCAGGAATGCAACGTCAATGGTGGATGTTCTAGTTTATTCAACCATGATTGATGTGTTGTTTAGGGGACGTGTAATGAATTGGATTGATGTGTGAATCATTTATGGACATTGTGTTGATCTGATGTGCTCACTTGATCTCAGTTGATGTATGTTGGCTTGATTAATTGATCGACTTTCTGTCTGCTTTTTGGTGGAGTTCGCTAGCTTATTTGATTGTCTGTTGGATTGGTTGGTTGGGTTGTCAGTGGTCTTTTGGTAATGCTTGCTTGCTTGGCTGTTGTTCTGATGCACTGCATTTAAGAAAACGATAGTCATGCAAAACTGGGGGCAAAGGTTACATCTATTCTACTTGTATACAGAGGTGAATACCAAACACATGACTGAGTTGTTCACATCCTCTCAAATGCTGTCGTGGCCTGTGAGGGTTGTCAACTAGGGTAGAGTTTTCACATTACACCGTGAATAAATATGATCATGGCAGGCTGGGCAAATGTCCATTCAATGGTGACGGTGCATTGGTTGACATTCAGCCAAGAATTGTTCTTGTATTTGTTCTTCTTTTGATGGCGTTGATTCCCCCTTGTGTCCATTTTTTTATTAAAGGTACTACATCTATACATGTACCTACTGTATATCTCTCCGCAAAAGATTGTCATGCAACATAGCAACTATACAGTATGTGCAAGTACAGGCAATACATATATATATATATACGCATTCAAGCTATTCAAATCTACGGTCATGAATTGCACACAATCTGTATATAATATCCCTACTCCTTAGGAGGGGGGGGACCACCAAAAATGTAACTTGCATTTTCTGGGCAGGGGGTGCCTGAACATGTAAATTTTACATTTTAGGGCTATTATCAACAAAAATGCAAGTTACATGTTTGAGGTCAAGCATGGCTTGAACAATTGGGAACAGGACGTACAGGGTGGAACAGGCACGCACTCTCTTGATCCGTGAAACACATCGAGTACGACCCACCTGTCAACCCTATTTGTTTTGCTTCTCTGTCCTTTTCATTTCCTTCTTTTATTTCCTTTCCCTTCTGCTTCTTTCTCATAATATCTCATAATACAATTGGATTTCAAGTGTTCCAAAGTGTCCTGAGGCGTCCTGATATGTAGAGTGTCAAAGAAATCAAGTTACAATTAACCCCCTCCCCCCTTTACACCCTTTTCCAGGGGGGAGGGTGTCCAGAAAATGTAACTTGCGACCTTGGAGGTAGAATCTTACATCTTTTGGGGGGGGAGGTCCCCCCCTGATTTTCACGACCTCAATAAATGTAACTTACATATTTCCTGGTACTACCCCCCCAAGAAAATGCAAGTTACATTTTCAGACGTCCCCCTTCATTTCCAAGGAAGAAGGGGGTAGTGATTATATAATAGTTATTATATATTCCGGACACAAGACTTACACCACAACATCGACGACGAGCACTCCAATATCCTCAAAGATATGGACCTGCGAGAAATAAGAGACTGCCGCACCGCCCCTTTATGTGAGTGGGATCAAGAAAAGGCTACGTTTGAAAGGGTTCCCTCGTAGGGTGTCCGGTGTTCAGAAAACCTGCACAATGCCCTGCCTCAAAGTAGTGGTAGGGCGTCAGGGCCTCCATCGGTGTCTTCATCTTCAAGCTAAAAAAAACCAACCACATGAGAGTCCGACCAAATGCTGAGGGTCAGCACCAACCTAGTCTGGGACGCAGTGTCTCTATAAAATGAATTAAAATGACATCCATTCTGTCCTCTTTCAAATTCTTTCAAGGACTTTAGACCGCTTGGATCAGTCCATTCATCAGTCGTGAAGGGACAATCAAAGGTTCACCGCATGGGTTGTCCATCTTGAAAGAACTCCTACACTGCAGAGTTCACTCCCATATATTAGGTTGGAGGCCGTCGCTATTAGGTTGGAGGCCATCGCTATGGCTACTAGGGTGGAGGCCATTGCTATTAGTAACTCAAAAGAAGACACTTTCTTGTTAAATTATGCATTCTGGAAGATAATCACTCTGCAGCAATCCGCCACCGCCCAGTTTTCCCGTCCACTCCCCAGCCGCGGAAGTCAGGCGACGCTTGCAGCGGAAGTCAGGCGAGGGCGTGAAGACCGGGGCTGCTGTGGTGTCGAAGGTGTCATTCAGCAGCTCCTCAGGGCGAAGCCACGAAGCCACGGACAGCTCTTTCCACCAAAGCCGTTGAAAGGCCCAAATTGGCACATGAAGCGAACCCAGAAAGGCCTGGGTCCGATCAGTTTTGGAGCTTGTGGACGTTTGCGTCTGAGAGTTCTTCTTATCTAGAAGTCATCCTGGATTCATGCCCTCAAAAGAGGAATCCAAGTGTAGAAGAACTGTTCCATAGGCAATGGAATGCAAAGGTGTCCTTCAAGCAAGCCTCGAAATGCTGCAACTCCGTTTGACATGTTCGCTACAAATGTGCCTCCAAGTAGCGTAACCTCTGAGAAAGAAACACTGAGAAATTGGAGCTCAAGTTCACTCAAATCTATCGTCTGGGGAGAATCTTGCGAAGAAGCACAACAGAAATCACCAAGTGAAGAAAATCACGGCACTCGTGGTTAGGCAGCCTATGCAAGTGCAACCCATTGACTAAGAAGGTGTTAGTTAGTGACCAGCTTTGCCACACAAAATCGCCCCGCTGCGGCCGTGAACGGCCGGGAACGGCCCTC
The DNA here is from genome assembly GCA_963970005.1 of Durusdinium trenchii. Classification (NCBI taxonomy): domain Eukaryota; class Dinophyceae; order Suessiales; family Symbiodiniaceae; genus Durusdinium; species Durusdinium trenchii. The sequence continues at coordinate 689,077 of CAXAMN010023117.1, read as the reverse complement.
CTCGCTGCCGTTGGGCCAGGCGTAGTAGAGACTACCTGGCTCTTGTGGGACAAGGAGACCTTGCTGTGGAGTTTTGACTAAACACTCTCATTTTGGGGACTAAACATCAAAACATCGGAGAATTTGGACTTTGGACATCTTTAGACCAATTGAAAGGGTGCAATATGGTTCAATATCAACTATATCGTTGAATCTGTTGCGGCCATTTGGGAGAAATTGGTTGCTTTTCCCCTTTCTTCGACGGGTCGATGAACGACTCCCCACCTCGGACGACAAGGTGGTCAAGGAGCGAGTAGTTGAAAGCAGCCTCTTCAGCAGCTTGAAGGGCCAAGTTGTGACCAACCCTAGTGGAAAATAGTCACAAAACAACCTGGAGTTGTTTGAAAACTGAGCATCGTCAACCCTCAGGCTGGGAATCTGTTCTTGCCAGGAACGTCAGCTTCGTGGGTCCCAGAAAAGAGCCAGCACGATGGATGTATAACCACAGCGTATCCCTGCATATCCCGATCCCATGGGGGACATTGAACAACCAATCTGTTTCATTCGCTTCGTCCAGTTGTGTAAGCCATTCTTTGAGCCCGAGGCCCTGCCTCCTTACTAATTAAGGCCAGTAGCTATGAAGTAGGTGGTTCTTACATGTGTCTTCTTTCTGAAAAGAATCTTTCTGGTGCATGAAAAATCTTCCCCTGGAAGTGCCCCACCACCACCCTGCCCAGTGCTCCAACCCTCTGCCTGCATCGCTTTGAGTTCGCAGAAGCGCATCCAAACGAAGGGCAGCTGTTGCTCGGACTCGTAGACATCCTGCGGAGAGATCCCTGACATCATCACAGTCGTGCGCGAGAAAATATAAGTAATTCTTTTTTTTCTGTGTATCCCTAACGATGTGCTTGTTAATTGTTAGAAATGCACATACCCTCCCTCCAACAATCGGGGAAGCTGACCTGGACCCCCTTCTAGAGGAAAATGGTCTCCCAGGGGCCTATGTTCCAGTTCCATGATTGTTGCAGGGAGTGTAATCATGACATACCCTGGTCTTCCATAACAGGAACATTTAATGGATTGGCCACTTGTGAGTTATGACTCTTCCTTTTCATCAGCCAATCTTCCTTGGAACTACGGGACTGTCGGACTATCATCCAAGTGTGGTGGACTGGCTTTGCAGCTTGCTCGTCTGACACAGGCTTGCTCAGGCGGGTGACTGCTCGTCTGACATCGTGCATGGGATCCAGCCAGTTGGTACCAGAACTGGTACCCCTCTGATCTGGGTGGCTTGCCATCCAAGCAAGCTTGGATTCTGTGGTCTGTGGATTTCCAGTGACACGGACGGCAATCCCATTGCTTCGGATTGCTGGCTGTGATTGGCATGGCTGAGGTGGTGAGCGCCATGAAGACTACCCTCAACAACCATCGCAGTGTAAAGACCCAACCACTCGGCTATCGCAAGTCATGGCATGTCATAAGCCCCTTGGGCTGACGGCGCGCAGGCTGTCAACAATGAGCTGAAAACAGTGGCGCCAGTCGGGCTAGTGGCCCCAAGAACGACCAATGTGCATTCTAGTGCCTTTGCGTTGGACCTCAATGGTGCAGGAAGTCTTCCCCAAAGGCATGGCCTTTACGTTGGCACCTCTCCTCCGACCTGTCGCATCCCCTTCTCGCTCCCAGCCGTCGGCACCGTCGGCGCACGCTCCTCAGATTCAGGCACTTCCAAGCTTTCAGCATAGCTCCAAGTCGCCTCAGCTGTGTCGTTCACCACATGTCGTTCTGACGCTGTTGACCCCCTGCTTTTTGTTTTTGTTGCGGTATGCTCCTTTTGTTCTGTGTGTGCGTGCGTGTGTCTCCAGCAGTGAAAACTGGCAGCATCGTTTTCATCACCATCCTTTGGTCTGTCTTCTGTGTCCATCATTTGCACCTCTATGATGCTGCAATCGCGGAGCTTTGAACTTTCTTGTTCCACCATAATTGCCACAATTGATCCCTGGTGATGGACGATTTCTTCCAACAACAGGACAAAAAGCTCACATCACCTCATGTTAGCAGTGAGGAAACAGCGGGCGTCTGAATGATGAGTTGCAGGTCATCGGCATGGGAGTGTTGAACTTCATCCCGCTTTGATATATGCATCACGACTGAAACATCGGCGCTCGCAGCTGATGCTAACATGACTACACCAATAACTCTACCCCCTCAAAACCTCATCGGCCTCTCCCCACATTGACGCTTCGGCACCACCGGTGGGTCCGGTGCCTTTTGCGCCGACGAACGAGACCGTTCCAAGCAGCCACGGCCAGATAGGCCACATAAGAGAGCGCCAAAATGCTCCAAAGCACCCAGGCGAGAAAGGCGTCGTTGGGGTTGGGATACTCCTCCCATTTCCTGATCCGATCAGGGCATCAGTTGATGGAGTTTGGTGTGTGTGGAAGTTTACCCCCCTGGCCCTGACCTTCTCACGATCGTTTTCCTTTACATAAAGACCATTCTTCACACCTGTTTCTGACCTGTTTGGTCCACACCTGTTTCTGACCTGTTTGGTCTAAATTCTGAGAAGGCGGTTGGACCCAAATGTTCTTGATGGGTGAGTTTGGTCTCATTTTTGTTGGCTCGCTTCGACGGGGTGTCGACCCCCCGCGTTGGAGACGTGACACCGGGGTGAAGAAAGGCTGGGAAGGCTGGGAAGGCTCTGGGTCCATCTGGCAAACAGCCTTGGTGACTCGATGCCTCGGGACTCAGAGCCTTATGATGGTGACTCCAAGTAGACTCAGTAGACCCAGAGCAGATGACTCCAAGTAGATTATATGGGGCATGCTTGGTGACTCCATTTGCTTTGTTCCCCTCACCCACTCAGGACAGCTCACATACCGGTCAACCGCTAATCCGCTGGGCTCTTCCTCTCCAAGTCTCGGTGGCAACCTGGGCGAACGTCGGTGGCAACTGGGTAGCCGTCGGGGTTTTGGAGAGATGATGATGGGGTCGTCGTAGTATGAATGCTACCTGGTACCCCTGAAGAGTGGTAATTATCTCTCCGTTTTGTAATTATCTACTATAGTAGTAACGCCCTTTGTTACTAGTATGCGACGCCCGACGATCGGTGCCGACAGTAGCGACGCCCTTGTTCCTAGTCGCTTTTGGCCAGGAGCGCCCCTAGTATAGCGTCCGATCGCTACTAGTGGCGATGCCCTTTGCTCCTAGGAGCGTTCTTGTTCCTAGTATATAGCTTGTGAGAAGAACCTCATGAGAGATGATGAGATAGAACCTTGTGTAGAATGTAGATTGATGATGATACCCTCAAACACCCTTTTGATCCCTTTTGTAGATAAGTTGAGAATAGTTACACACTGGCCAACGCTCTTGTAACATATATATAAATATTATTATTACTTCTATTATTATTAATATATTATTGCTATTATTATGTTATATTATGTTGTGTTACTATGTCATGTATATATATATATATATATGTTACCAAGAGTTCCGGGGGAAGCAGTGATCTAAGCAGTTTCTGGACAATACAAACAACACAAAGCACATCAAGGCAAACATCTTGTTGACATATGTTGACATTTGTTGACAAAGAAAGCACCCGAGGAAAAACAAAAGGCAAACACCGAGAAATACAGGTGTGGGTGACGATACCGCATCCCCTCGAAATAGAGCATGTCCTATTGTGGATCCATGTGGATCCTTTTGGGCTATTCCCGAAAGGTGCAAGGCAGAGTGACGCCACATCCGAGCCAGGCAACATGCCACGCCGAAACACATGTAAGGCCGGACATAGATCGTAGCCGCAGTGAGGACACTCCCCACCGGTGCTGTGAGCCACACGGCGACGGAAACAAGCTGCAACCGTCTACTCGAAGAGATGGAAACACGTCATGTTCCATGGATGTGAAGGGCACTTCTGCGAATGGCCTTGCTTTCCCCCAAAAGAAGGGTGCAGGGTTTCCATCCGTCTCCATCAATGGGAGTGTGCTTAAGTGTGCTTATGTAAGATGGAAAAGAAACACTTGCAGCTCTTGGAAGGCTTAAACAGTGACAAGAACCTGCGTAAGGTGAGATGTCACACATCAATACAAGGTGGTGCTGGGTTTGCATCATCAAGTGACTATTGAGTTTCTTGATATGCTACTGAACGATCGTGTTTTGGTGGAAAAAAGCCACTTCGTGATGGAATATCCTGCACAATAATATGAGGCTCTTTTACACCAAAACCTGGACATTTGATGACATTTGATACTCGCTAAAGCGAAACTAAACGTCACTAAACCATCGACGTCTGTGACAAGAACAACGGGCTTTATCCCAAAATGATTCTTAGAGGGGGTCCAGGTTCTCTGTTTAATTCAATCATCACACAACAAACAGGTCTTGTCTGGAGTCTTTTTGCAGCATGACCAGTGTCGCAGGTGGTGACCTGTGGTGCTCTCGAGTCTTGATGCCCTCGACCAGTGTAACGAAAGATGTCGAAATCAAATCTTTCACCCGAGCTGTCGCTAGGCAGGTTGAAGCAAGGCATCCAGCTCACCTCGGAAGAGTCAACATTCCTGCACCCGGTGGATGAGGATCGGAAGGGTTCCGTAGGCTACAAATGAGCTACAGCAATCATCTCGGGTTACATGTCGTGAACAAACAAAGCGAAAAAAGGACCAACAGAACATCCCTGCACCCAGCCCTGCCAGGTCTCCTCTGGGGACAAGTTGGAGGTTGCTGGACTGTCAACTTTGCTGTCAACAAGGTGTAAAGGAAGACGGACTGCTGGCCAGGTCATGATAATATGTTCACGACAAGCCTTCTCTGAACATTGCACCTGTGTATAGTCAGTTCCAAATAATTTGCAGACGTGGCACTGGGATTGCCAAGGCCCAGGAAAGGCCAATGACAAAAGAAGTGGTACTTCTCCTGCCAAAATGCAACCATTTAAGTCTCTGACATCTAAACAACGCGGAAAAGGAAGATGGCCAACATACCCAGTGTGGCACTTTGACTCTGATACACCTGTTGAGGCCAGCCAAACTGCGAGGGCTTTCAAAAATGCTGAATGAATTTACTGTACTTTTATACCATGCACAATGATCAATGAACATATGTAGACTCTTGCTGTTTCATGTGGTTTCTGGCAAGCACTTCGTGTGCACTAGAACACTGTTGTGCCGCTAAGGCATGTTGGGTGGTCCGGTAGTTGTTGTCCATAAACAAAAAACATGGGACAGGGGCCTTCCTGCCGCAAAAGAACACACAATGACCCAGGGAAATGGTCCTCCAAACGTCCACATTGACCCAAGGGGTAACCTGAAACATGAGTACAAGCTCAGCGACTCTCCGAATTTTGAGTTCTGGGAGATTCACTGGTATTGCTTACTCTCGGACTGATGCTGAATGGACATGCTGAATAGAAATGGGTGCATGGGTGCATCGGAAGATGCTACCGACACAGAAGCCTAATCAGGTTTAATTCATCGAATGTTGGTTTGTTTGGGCTTGTTGTCATGATTGGTCCAGAGCGATGAAAATGGAAAGCAGCGCCCCGGATCGACATTGAAAGCAACGCCCCCTCCAACCATTGGCTGGCGGCCATTGGTTTTAGGCTCCTCCCAACAACTCCCCACCCGGGCCTCGCGGATGGCGGGGAACCTGAGTCGACAAGGATTGGACGATGAATGGGCTGATCAGGACTATACAAAAAGAATCGTCAGCCCACACACCCACCAATTCTGACAAAGGAGAATTCAGACTTGAAAGTCACCCCAGGTCATTTGGAACACTCCCCTACACACAGCTGGAAGGCCAGCTAGCAGCAGCTAGCAGGTTTCGCTTGGACAGCTGCAAAATAGTGCGTCAAATGTTCTCATGAATCCTCTAAGGAGAAGCTCCCCAAATTCCACACAAAGCGGTTTCTCCCGAAAACTGAGCAACACAAAAAGGCCGCACTTCCTGAAGATGGGGATTGGTATGTTTTGGGACACTAGTTGGATGGAATTGGAGCCTCCACCAGTACCAAAACCACCAAGTCCATGCTAGGTTGACATCCGAGGGGTGCTCTTTCTGTTTTAGTTTGGTCACATCACTTGCGAACGTTCCCTGTCAACAGCTGCACATGACCCTATACAAAATGTACACAACTATGAGGCTATGAGGAATGGCCAACACGATCTGTTCCACAAAAATCCACGAAAGTTCGAAGGATGAAACAATCCCAAAACGGTTTCACTGTTCTTTTAGTATGGAATGGGCAAAGGCATGAGAAATCCCTCAAGGCAAGCCTCTTTTTTGGTACAGTTCTTACTCTTCAAACTGTTGCCGACTGAAGGTTTGACCATCTTGACACTCCAAACTGTGGTTTGCACCAGCCTCTACAGACGTTGGGTCATAGCTAAACTAAACCGCATGTTCTCCCGAACCCAGGCACATGACCGTCCAAGGCACATGACTGTCAGAAGACTGAAAATGAAAATTCCAGATGCCAATCGTCCCAGCACGGTCACGATATCAGCCCTCAGGGAAAGGACTTACACTGTCCAGCAAGAAATTACAAAATGCATAATCAAGCTACAAAGCATGCTCTGAAAGCAGGGTCTTGACTGGCAGCATCCCATGCCACCTCTGTTACCTGCCTTGCAACTTGACTAAACCAAGAGTTATGTGCCAAGTTCAGGCACGTGAGCAAAGCACAAGGCTAATTTTATTTTGAGACAGTATATATAGGTCTGGTATGTTACATTCGCATATGTTTGCGGCATGTAAGTGTCTCGAAGTTGATATAAGCACTGATGAGGCTCTGTTCCGCCTAATGATACAGCTAGGAATGTAAGTAAAGACTCAATCATAGGTGTGTGGCTTGTAAGGCCAAAGACCCAAAAGCAAGGCCTCACAGGCTAGCGGGTTGCGCAGAAAGCGGCGTTAGACTCCGTGAGTGTCAATATGATCATCGTATGTGACGCACACGTTCCTATCGCTACAACTCAGCGCAATATTGAATAGCGTTTCACGGTGTCTCTAAGCTTCCAAAGAGGACAGTCACATCCGCTAATTCAATCTGGATTGTGTTGAAATATCTTGAAATATAATTCAGTAATGCATTCTCCACCAACCAGTAGGGTTTCGTCCATGTCTGGAATTTCACCGTGTTCTCGGTGTCCATGGTGCAATTTTGGGTGAGGGTCCATGTGTCGCATGCTCTCAGCGGTTCCTGTCAACGGGTGAGACTGGGTAAAACTTGGCTTTGACAACCATGCCCTGTCGAAACAAGGGAAATGAAGTATAATCTTGATACCCAAAGCCTCCCAAAAGCATCCCATGGTGCCTTATATGTATATACATGTATCTAATATATATATATACAATGATACAGCAAACCGTAAACGGAACACATTTCTTCCCTGCACAGCAATTCGATGCTGGAAGATCTGACCCAACACGTCTGGGTCCAGAAAGATTGGGTGCTCCGCAGGACCACCGGGTGCTCCATGGTTTGCTCCGGTCGTGACGGTCATGGCACCAGTCTTGGCATCGAAGGTATCAAGCTGGAACTGGTCATCAGGTCATTTGTCCACGGCAGCCTTCCATGTCGGTTTACAAAAGGCTCTCCCAAAAAAAGAACGAGGAACCAGCGGAACAAGGACCATCACCGTCCATACCCGTTGCTTGTCTGGCCATCTAGATCCGTTCCGAGCCACATGATGTCATTGATGTGATGATGGACTCGCACCATAGATGTGGGAACTGGCAGAACCTCAGTCGGGAAGTGAACGGTCAATGTCAAGTGACCCCCACCAACCGTCCATCTGTTTTGGTGCATGCCCTTTGTCCCACGTTCGGATTGGGTGGACGGTTATGCAACCCAGGAACCCTCCAGGCGATTTGGATTTCCCACTGGGTGGTCTCGGAGTTCCCCGAAATTCCAGGTGTGTCCCACCGAAATTCACCTACTGAATCTTCCCAGGCGTGTTTGCAGGGACCCCGTAATGTGGCTTCTCCCCTTCAATTCCAGTCACAAACTCACCGAAACAGGAGCACTGAAACACGAGCACCCTGATTGAGTGCTGGGTCACTGCGGGGAACCCTTGCAACACAGGCGAAGTGGATGATGGACCATTCTTCCTTAGATTCTGCACACCCATTTGCTTCAAAAAAACGGCAGAACCGCCCTGCCCAGGGGCCACTTTGAGCCGATGCCCCAGCAAAGGCATCTGCTGCACCTGAATGCGGGGGGAAGGATGAGAGCTGATCAAACAGCCATTGTGCACTTAGACTTCAACTGTGTTGGTTTAAGGCCATTTGTGTTTGCTGAGCTGGTTTCGACACAAACTGTTATGAACTTCCGGTGTTCCGAAGTTCCTTGGTGAAATCAGGTTGAGAAGTCCGAGCTCGGCATCCGTTCGCCCTTCTCCTCCGATTGGTGCTGGTAGAAGCGGCCGTTCAGCCGGTCACGGCTAGAACCTACATGAATTATATACAACCAACCAGGCAACCACAAAGACATACAGTACATAGGTCACTAGGCAACCATCCAATCAAATAGACTGTACCAACATGTACCAACCAAACCTTCCACCAAATCAAAGCAAAACCACAACCAAAACCACTGAATCCTCACCGTCTGAACTTGACGAACTCCCAGCCACCACCATGGGATTCGCATCCAGTGCTTCAGGGATGATCCGACTGTCCTTGGGCGATCCAACGGACCCCAAACGGAGCCAACGATCGACACGTGGTGCTCGCAGCGAGGCCGCCATCGGCCCAGCGAGCTGGGCTACGTACCATCAATACCCCAACAGTTGAGTGCGAAACCTTCTTTGGAGGGTAGTCAGAAGCTTTTGCAAATAATGCGGCCTTGACTTTCGGCAATGCACAACAATGGAGCTGGGCTCTGGCCATGGGTCAAAACCTTGAAGAAAAGCTTGATTGGCCTTTCCAAATGAACAGAAAAGAGGACCCCAAAAAGGTCGACCAAGCTCTTGGAGCTGGTTCTTGATTCTTGATTGACTTGGTGATGGCTGGACACACCACAACGGGGGCGACTAGAATGTGTACAGTAACTCCATATTCGCCTTGCTACACCATGATACATCTACTTAATCTACCTTTTTTGGAAGGTCATTTGGAAGGTCAGGTTGAGATCCAAAGTAGATGTGCTGGGTATCAGCCTCAAAACCTTCAAGTATATAAGTCTAAGTAGATATAAGTAGCTTTCAACATGGATAATTACACGCACTATATAGGTCCCAGGCTCTAAGTCCTGAGAAGGTCATTTGATAGGGCAGAAGCCCACTTCTTCAGCGACCAGGGTATTTGCCGATCTTTGTGCCACTTTGTGCAGTCTTGAAATGATCCGGTCACGAAAACCTGGCAAAGACATGATCAACGAAAGTAATGAAACATATTAACTTCTTCCCATTGCCATGTCCAGGAAGAAAAGACAGTTGCAGTGCAATTGTCTTTGACTTTTCAGGAATCGCTCAAGTCATCTAGCTATAGATTACTACATTTCATCGCAGGTCTTCCGTGTCATCCACGGTGTCCGACGGTGTCCCCCACGATTGGTCCCCAGCGGCGTCGAAGTAGAAGGTGTCCTCATGGGGTGCGCCGTAGCGCCCTCCCAGCGAGTCCGACCACTTCCTCGGCGGTGCCACCGGCGGGTCTTTCGTCTTGTCGTCTCGTTCTAAAAAGCAACGCGCGCAAAGGGTGAGACATATAATATAATATACCATGAGGTCCTTTCTGATTGGCTCTTGATACTGTCCTACAGATTCCTGAAGGTCTTTTCTTTGGCCAGCCATGCTGATGTGCCCATACATTGGCCCAGCAAGTCCAGCTACAGCAGCAAAACACTCAGCATAGATGGAATTTCAGGGTAAATTGCAGACAAATGCCACAAGGTCCATCCCGGTCCACCCACTTCACGGCCTGGCCAGGTACACCAGTCCGCACCAGTTCATCAGAGGTCAAGTTGCTATGAAGTATGGAGCGAGCAGTTTTCCAAGGGTGTTTCTCGCCCTTCATTGAAATGCATAAGAAAACAACAGAGTGGTCGCGTGTTCGTCGGAACCATTTCTCCTCCAATCATTAGCGGAGTAGCTCTAACCTGTGCGGTTCCGCAGTTTCGTCCATCTCTTTGCCAAGTCTCTCCAATGCCACCAGCGAACGCACGATTGTGGTGCGGTTCTGAAGGCAAGGCACGTGGTGCGGGAATTTGCAGGAAGGCCATAAATGCAATGACTCGTGGCACTTCCGAACAAGCTGGATGTACTGTACATTTTGGGGGGGATGTCAATTGATCCCATGATTTGGGGTTGATGGGTGTGCTTCCAAACACCAGCGCACATCTGCAGAGGGCCTTCGCAAGGAAGGGGACATAGATCTTGAGGAAGCTCTCCTGCAGCATGGTCTCAAGTAGCATCATCAAATCAAAACACTGTTGAAAAAAGGGGAACACAATACAGCAATGACTGGCCGATGAAACAGTTGAAAATAGTTGAAATCACCGGTGATGAAGCAGGGTGATCTCCAAAAAAAGGTAACAATATTTTTTTTCCGATGGTGTTTGCGACCCAAGGTGATTTTATTCAAAGAAACAGTATAAATCCCCGTATTCTCCTTGACATGCTTTTCATGTAGAGAGATTGGGTAAATCCCATTACCAGTAACAGTGCATGATGATGGTTAGTACATTTCTTACAGGCTGGTCTCTAAATAGTGCTAATGTGTGATACATTTTACTGACTGTTACTGGCAATGGGCTACACCCTACATACACCTCAGGTGCTGCAGGATGTCTTTCCTTCCAGATGATGTCTGGCCTTGAGAACCAATGGTTGCCCTCTCCCGATGTTGGACTGTGGCTCCTGTCTCTGCGAGACAGGATGGCTTGCATTCGCCAAGGAGGGTCGGATGAACAAGCCATTCACCTGAGCCCAAAGAGGGTTGGACAACATCTGGTACATGTGCAAAGAATGGCAACCTCTTCTTTCATGCCAACAAACACGCATGGTGTTTTCTCCTCTCCTTCCTCTACGGGCCAAACATCTACGGGCGCCGTGCAGACTCCGTCCATCCCAGGAACATAGCTGTAGTTCAGCCGCTGCAGCTCTTTGGGGATCGGCCCCTGGAGAGCAGGGGCAACATGTAAAAAAACATCTGGTACGTGTGGAAACAGCTGCTAGCTCATGATTGACCCCCCCCCAATCAACAGAACTCATGCAACTATTTGGTTCCCAACCTTCTGGCCTCCTGGGGGCTCATGGGTCGACATTACACAAAAAGAATTGTCAGGAATTCCGGATTTGAAAGCTTCAGCCTGCAGGTAGAAAGAGCATGTTTCATTCGGAGCCACGATTCATACTTGTCCCCCCAAACTATGAAACGATGTGAAACAAACATGTTGTCATCTAATCTACGCATGTCTATGTACTATGCACTGGCGCCAAAAGTTGGGTAGTCATGATAATATGAAGTAGGGCGAGGTTGTGTGGGCCGTCAAAGCAACATGCGCCTGCAGCTGCAAGAACCACCGGTGGTAGGGCAGAATGCTCTCCTGGTCGTTGGATTCAGCGAGGAATTGCACCCAACGGGGTGAAACACATGGAAACCTATCCTGAAACAATTCAGCGCCTGTTAATTTAAGATACCTTCGAACAATTGATCTGTATCTTTAGCAAATAAATGATGAACAAAGATCTAATTGCAGCAGGGCGCCAAGTCTGAACGTGAGTGCTGTTTGGGGATGACAAGTCCTCCGTAGAAAAAAACAGGACAACGACCGAGCACATAAGTGGGACTCACCGAGGATATACTTCAGGAACCAAACTCTTGGTTCAAATCCCGGTCCCTGTAGGGTTTGGACTTATTCATATTGTGGAATCTGAGCATGCCCGTAATTTTTGGAAGAAAAACCTGCAGTTCAACATAGTTCAACCAAGGCCCTGACCAATGACACCCCCAAACTGACAAAGTAACATGCAAGTGGACCTGATTGTAGTCCCTTCTTCACCCAATCAAGCCAAAAATACGTTAATTGGCGATTTCTTGGCAATTGGTCCAGGTTTCATCTGTGCCTCTTGGCGATCTCTGACATGCGCAAATTAAGCTGTTCAAGCAGGATTGGAGGGTTTCCCGGATAAATACGTTAGACTTGAGACAGTTGACAACTTGATCCTTCTTGAAACAAACCACACATACAAAATACGTTACTTCGAGTGATCCCCACCATGACATTTCAGTCTGATGACAAGCTTTCTGGCATGTATTCAAACAATATGTCGGCATTCTTTCTGGCATATCTTCTGGCATTCTTTCATCTGACACTATTTCTGACATTATTTCCGGCATATCTTCTGACATTCTTTCTGGCCTCTCTTCTGGCATGCTTTCTTGCATATCTTCTGACATTCTTTCTGGCATGTCTTTTGACATTCTTTCTGGCATATCTTCTGCATACTTCTGATATTCTTTCTGGCGTTTTTTTCTGGCATATCTTCTGACTCGCGGTTGAGGTCCGGCGGGAAACACTGCCAGCCGAAGCTCGCGGTTGAGGTCTGCCGGGGGAACACTGCCAGCCAACACTTGCGGTTGACGAGGAGAAGAGAGGAGAGGAGAGGAGAGGAGAGGAGAGGAGAGGAGAGGAGAGGAGAGGAGAGGAGAGGAGAGGAGAGGAGAGGAGAGGAGAGGAGAGGAGAGGAGAGGAGAGGAGAGGAGAGGAGAGGAGGCGGAAGGCAGCTGACATAAAAATCCAACACCCCTCACCTGGCAGGTGGGGAACAAGCACACTTTGCACATAAAGAAGGGTGTCATGCACCTTTGACCTCCAAATGGCTTCGACACCGAGACACCGAGCTTCATGTCGGACCTCACCCCACAACTCCTGTGGCACCTCTTGCATCGAGAAGAGCCGCAAACACTTCATCGGGCCAACCTCCACCTGCACCAGCTCAAGATCCATTCAAAAATCCCTATCGAAAACGAGCAAAATTCATGGACTCATCATGAATCATCTATATAGAGGCTCTATATAGAGGCTGACATCATGTATCTGGTGTTGTGTGAGGGTCGTACAAAATTGTGTACGTACTGGGTATTCCATCAAAAACGTACAAAGAGAGAGCATGGGCTGTTTCTTTGTCCACCCAACCCAGCTTGGCCTTAATCCAAACTTCTGTTGGCGGTGGTCATCCTACCCGGAGCTCCCAAACTTGGTGGGGTTGCTATGAACACGTGTATTTAACAATTGATGTATAACTGATCACTAAAGTTCGGTATATACCAGTAACAGTGGATGATGGTGGTTAGCAAAGGCCTTTCTCAAAAACTTTTGCTGACTGTTACTGGTATTGGGCCATACCGGCCATACCCTAAAGATGTGTTTCTACACCCAAGTAGGTTTAAACAGTTACAACCATGACACATGTGGAGTCCGGTCGCAGGTTGGTCGGGCTCCGTGCCTGTGGCACCTGGTGTCGGTCCAAGACATCACGGTGCCAAAACTCCTGGCGGGTCTCCGGGCACGGCGACCAACACGAGGTTTTGGTTACGGTCAATAAACCAGTACCTTCAAAGTGACCCTTTGATATCCCAGGATGAGGTCACTTAGGTCTGTACAAGGTCACTTAGAGACTCCAAAGAAATCACTTTGAAGGTCCTGGAAGACGTTGTTTTGATGGTTGAGGGTGCCCATGCTTGGTTCTGACGGTTTACGTTTAGCTTTTCTTTCTTCACCGGGGTTGGTGGGAAAAGCCAAGGGACTCTGCAATCCAAAAGTTGTTCTTCCATACCAAAACATCCAAAAGCAGTTGTTCTCAACACATCAGATCCTCAAATCCAGGTGCCTCCATCATCCCGTCGGGGCGACTCGTTGCAACTCCTTCACCGTCTTCCACTAGAAACTGGCAGAAACAGCACCCCAACAATGTGGCGGCAGGCTCCGTGCCGTTCGGCATGAGGAACTCCAACTCTCTCTCCAAAAGCCTTGGCTGTTCTGGTGATTTTTGGACCAACACGAAACTCCCTCCCCTGGAGCCTCCAGGACCTTCGAACAAACATCCAGGGCCCAGGCGTCTTCGAACTCTCAGAATGTCTGGAATGTCTGCGCCCCACAGTGGATTCGACTCCCTTTGCACTGCATGTGATGACCAACATAAAAAGTCACAGAACGGTTTCGCTGGGTGTTTGGCTGGAGTCTAAGTGCATCTCGCATAGAAATTTCAGGCGGGGACCCTTCCGCAAAGTTCGACCAGCAAATTTGATCAAGAGGCAAATGCTCCAGCAGCGAGTAGTTCAAACTGCCTTGGATGAGCTGGTCCCTGTCACCTACCCTTCATTGAAGTTTGACCGTCGGGTAACTGATCCGATGATGATTGAATTTCCTGTCTTTCTTCCGAAGGCCACATGTCCAACTATGAAACCCTGACCCTGTCCGACAAATCCCTGACCCAGTCCCTGACACGCGCACGGTCGACCTGCTAACAACCCCCGCGCTTCCCGGCGCTTCCCCCAACACAGTTGGTCTCAGATGCGTTGGAAAACTTTCAGCTCACAAACATCCAGTCCTGAGAAGGAGAGCCACATCGCCATCAGAGAACCACACACTCCATCGGAGAAGCACATCTCAGGAAATCCTCTATTTAGGTCGGGTGTATTACTGAAACTGTTCCCATTCACTACGCAGATTTTGTTGAACAACTCTACGAGCGTCTGTGAGTTAGTGAACGCATTGGAGGCATCCTCAAAATTAAACGAAAGGATCCATACAGCCCAACACAGGTTGAAACATGTTGAACAATTGTCTGAAGCCACAGCATGGTGGACTGAAGATCTCAGGCGACTACTGATTGCAGTCTGGATATTCAACTTTCAAGTTCACTATCCTGCTTCCTTCCCAAGCAAATAGTTTTCGAACCTTCTACTGCCGCTGTTTGTATAGAATAGATCTCTAAATATCTCTAACTATCTCTAACTATCCTCTATCTCTGGATGGAAGTGAGCACTGCTGCCATTTTGATCAGAGTGCGACCGACCCATAAGCTACAGATCTTTGCACATCACGCATAACATTGTCCGGGCAAATGACACAGTGCTGTTGGTATATACTTGTGCATACTGCGCCATGCTGGGGGTGCCATTCAACAAAGCCGGTGTCCTTCACAGGATCAGCTGCACATCCGTCCAATGACCCCTCGGGGAAACACGTCCAGTGACCCGATGCCAAGTGTCTCACCGTGGGCATCTGCAGCCGTTCGTTGGAGACACCTCGAATTCGTTTCATTCGGTGCAGCCATCCGGTGATCCGGCCTCTCTTTCATAGAGAATGGCACAGGTGCGAAGTGCGAACCAATTCGCAAATATTTGGATCAATTTTGGATTCAAGGCATTTTACCACGGAGGGAGGATGGTTGCCTTCAACATCAGAGTTCCACCAACAAATGCCACTCGAGCCGCTCTCCCGAGTGGGTCGCTGCACGTCCTCCCAGAAGCTCCGGAGAGTCATCGCCACGAAGGCGATGAAGGCCACGACCAAGAGGATCCAAAGACCTCGCGGAAACGGAAAAAAAACACATTTCTTCCGGAGGAAGACAACACCAGCAACTCGGGAACTGAAGAGCAAGACGTCGGGAAACACTGAAATAGAGTATGAACCGAAATGTCCACCCGCCCCGCGGTTCGGGCTCGGCACCCCGAAACCGGTGGACCGGGCGTTTTGCGAGCCAAGGTGGCAGTAGTTGAGGCAACTAAAGGCCCTAGTAGCCGATGAGTCGTCTGTTGGCGACCATGGTACAAATGCATGGTCCGGGTACAAGATGAAAACGAGTGTCGTTGGCCATGGGAGTTTACAAGTGGAATTCGACCGAGGGTGACCTTCTTTGAGCTGGGAGTTGGATGAATGGCTCTCAAGATAAAACAACAGCGACAAATCCAACTCCAAAGCTCATGTCGGAACTGAATAATATCGCATCCTCGACTCCATGCTAACCCCGGCAGTCCCCCTCCTCAGTTCTTAACAGAAACTTCGTGCAACTACAACATAATTCTGCGTAAACCGTCCAATGCCGCCTGGGTTGAACTGAAAGCTAAGCAAGTAGTAAGTCTTTCTGCTTCAAACTCTAGATGTCGTTGGGTGCCACTTTATGCAATAAGTAGTGCAATAAGTGATAATTCTTCCTTCCGGCTGTTGGCTTGGTTTTGCACATTCTGCACTCGGTTGAATTACTACACCGTGAGACTTCCACGAAAATAAACGGAACCTGATGTCACCACTCACTTGGCAACATCCTTTCCTGCCTACGTCGGTCGCTCTACGTCTGTCGCCCTCTTCCCCGCCTAGGGCGCAGCTCGCATCGTTGGGATTCCGGAAGGAGGACCTCTTGGGGGGGAACATGACCTGGGCCGCGGGGGAGACCACCGAGTCCGACAAGTCTTTGAACGAGTCCCCAAGGTAAAAGCGGTGTGAGTTTGATGATAATAACCGGTTTTCTGCCAATAGACGGCTCAACACACCTTAAGGATAAAAGATCTTAAAGAAACAAAGGTCATGTTGCGCCATGTACTGGAGAAAATTTGGGTAGATTTGCCAATTGTCTCAATGGCCAGTAGATGGCACAATAGCAAATTCCGAGCCATGCATTTTCAAGTCGGAGTAAATGTATGGTCGAGAGTTGCAGGACGGTTTCCAAAAAACATAGACAGGCTCTAACGACAAGTCTTGACCACTAAGGACTGATTGAGAACCACCAATCTTTTGCAGTTGATGCTGGTTAAACTGTTCAGTTATCTGAGTTATCTGTCAAACACAAAAACCATGGACCTAAACATAGACCGGGACCTCCTGAAATGATGTTCCTCCAAAAAGCATGGCACGTTTTTGGAGTCTACAGTAGCTCTCCTGGTTGTTCCCGTGTCGCACTGACACATATTTTTTTTTGAGTTGATAAGTTCCTGAGGTTCAGGAAACTATATCCATTTCTCAAACACCCACAACCCCTCCCCCCAGGCCAAATGAGTTCATGAGTGAATGAAAGGGTTGGCTTCATATATCTCCTGGTTGCGGCAGCTGATTCACCAAACCATTGCCGAGGGACATGAAGAAACTCGGTAGCAGCGCGCGGGGATTCCGCCAGCTGCGCCGAGTGCAAATAAAGGGCCTGTAAAACTTAGTGACTTGAGCAGCACAAAGCCAGAGCAAAGAATGTCAACGGTTGCCACGGAAGAATTTCAATTCCAGCACCCTCCAACTCACTTCTGGAGGCCTAATTATTGGTGACAAGAAAGCTTCAGGTGGTGACATGTTGGGAGGTCCATGACTGATGCTGTATGTTTAATTGTATGTTTAGTCAGGATTCAGCCCTCCGTCAAAATTTGGGTGTCACTCAAAAGTCCCACAACATGCAACAATGACCCTGCTGATCTTTGAAGACACTCCAGAAAAGTCCGGGAGTGCCGAATGGACCTCCAATCAATGACATCCTCAAAGAGGACCGGAATGGGATGAAGCTACCAGTCACGGAGGTACTGAAAACAAAATCCTCAGCATGTGACTACAAATGATCCTTTGCTTCCTGTGCAGCTCCTTAAGATCTTGAGCGTCGTGCACGAACAGTAGCTTCACCATGAAGGACTCTCATGATTTTGCACCTTTATTATCTCTCTTTCTCCTGTCCCAAAGGGTTTAGCGCAATAATAATTATTATGCAAAGCCAGGGCCAACCCAACTGGAACTTCTAAATTCTAGATGTTGACTAAGCAGAATGTCTATGATCTCTGCCGTGAACATATTATTTACATTGCTCATATTATGAGTGGCTTCCAGCGTCCCCGAAACCTCTTAATTGAAGGCGAAGAGCTTGAAACATAGACCAGCCACCAGTGTCAGCTTGGTACTGCCAGGATTCTCCAGCCACCAGTGTCAGCCAATGTCTGTCACAGTAAGAGGATGTCATGGGCAATCCAATCCAGCTGTGACCCACACCCAAGTGGTTCTGTGTCTTCATCCGATACTCGGTATCAGGGGTTGCATCGCCCACAAGAATCGCCTCTGAGCCATCCAAGCCTGTTTGGCAGATGCCCCTTCTCGACTCCAAGACTCGTGAATGGCTTCAAACAAAGCCTAGGGACTTAAGCACATATTTTTGCCTATGTGTCCTGCCCAAAATGATCTCGACAAACACAAAGAGTTGGTCCAGCTGGTTGGCCGAAGCGCTTTCTTAAGGATTGTGACGAGGTATCCGTCCGTCTGTCCGTCCCTGATCGACCGCCCGTGATCCACCAGGCCACTAGTGAATCCCAAGTACAAATAAGAAGTAACTTTATGGAAGAAACATGTCATGCACTGAGTGAGACATACAAGCCCTGCAAATAGTGCTGAAGTGGTTTTTCTAATGTCAGGTGGTTCAGGAATTCTTCCCTCAACTTCTGCGAAGCCAATGGGGTGTAACATGGTGTAACAATGTGACGTGTCACAAGTGTCTCGGTGATTCTGCATGCCCCGAACTTCATTGCAAAAAAGGGCTGGCGAGCCCACGCGATGATCTTGTCTTCCAGCCGTCACCAAATCGGGTTTCTCCCCGCAGCACTTTTCGACGCTCACGGCTCTGCGGTCTCCGGACGGCATTTGGCCTCAAGCGGTGGATCTGCATGATTGGGGTGGAGATGTCAGAGGAAAAGAAACTGGTTGAGTGCGCCACTAGCCAGTAGTCATGAAGATTCAACTATGAGGCCTCGTTCATGACGAGTATAGTCATACAACATGCAATGACTCCGCAAGAAACAGGTACATGGAGTATAAGAATATGTCGGTACATGCAATCATATAGTTAATTTGTACGCTTTGATGCGCATGCTTTCGCTGACTCCACGAACCAAGCAAAGATGTCCACCAACATAAATATTCCGATTTTGTTTTCAGCATGATCCTAGTCATGATCCTATAGCCTGTTCAAACTGAGCTGTTGCTGACTTCTTCCTGAGCTTCGTTACCGCAAAGTTGTGACCGAATTTGAAGGCACAAAAACAAACCCACAAGCTACTTCCCAACACATGTCCAGTGTCCATTTGCAATACATAATGCCTGTGCTGTACACACCACACATCTTTGATTGGTGATGGATATTGACCGTGTCTCTTGAACATTGGCCTTTGAGAGGGCTCCACCTCGGATCGGCTTTGACTTCCGCGGCGCTCCCAGGACGGTCATCCAAGCCACCAAGGGGTCCAATTCTGACGGATGGGCCAAACCCAAATGTAGCCAGGGCAAATGCAGAAAGAGGCGAAAGGTCTCCTGGTGAGGGAGTTAGGCCCAAGCTCTGAGCCAAGCTCTGAGCCGTTGTTGAGCTGCAAAAAAGATGTCTGGAACATGTTGGACATCCAAGGCAATGAGGGAGTTAGGCCTCAACTGAGCGATGCTATCTACTGCTCTTGAGTGGGGCCGGCCACAAGCCCGTGTCCCATTTTGAAAAGTCGTCTTTGTTCATTTTGGGGATGGCATGCATAGCATCCGGTAGAAAAGGAGGCATAATAAGGAGGCATCTCTGGAGCCATCTCCTGTGTCCTTCTTTTGTCAACTCATGTTGGATTGCCATCTCTGTTCTCAGAATGGGATGCCATATTCAACCGTCCTTCTCCATGGCTGGAAAGAGGTTGGTGATCAATTTGAAGACCTGAAGCCAACTGCATGCGAAAGTCTTTGGATGAAGGGCTCTTGCAATTGCATCCCGTGCTAGTTCCAAGAACGTATCTCTCTTACAGTACAGAAGCGATTCATCCCTAAACAAATCAAATGACCTCAAGTCCCTGGAGTGACACCAACAAAGTCCTAAGTGCAAAAGGCCCTGTTGCTAGAGTCTAGAGATGGAGTCGGATGGAGTGCCTACCCCTTCCCGGCCTTCCCGCCATGTCTTGTCATGTCTTCTCCGCCAACCCGCCACGGCCGAGAGGCTGCGGTGGCGGAGGTCAACTCGCCAAGCCAGTTGAGGAGACACTTCCTCAAAGCGGTGGGGTCCCGCCGGGTTGTGTTGAAGGCAGTGCTATGCATATGAAGCTCCTGGGGAATTCAATCTCCTGGACATCAGTTGAAGGCAGCAATTGTAATTACCACACATATATAGTAAATTCCATGGTCCATAAATAGTCACCAAAAAGGCCCTACTTTGGACAAACCTGGTACCTGGTACCAGTAGTTTGGTAAAGCACCATACACTTCGTTAGTGGCAGCACCCTGATATACAAGTGCTGAACCCGGGCTGAGCCCTCATCTTGCCTTCTCACGTTGATCCCACGCCGCCGAGAACTGCCAAGCTGCAGCACATCGTTGATGTGAAGCTTCACACGCACCAAATCGGTGGACAAAGGCAAGCCGATCTTCAGAGTGTACCTGCCATAGAACCCCTTCAGTCGTAAGACCCCATCGGTCGATTCCAATCCAGGTAGAAAAGGAGGCATCCGACCAGGCTCAAATCTCTGCCTTGATTATATGGCGACTCAGTAGACTCAGTAAACCAAATACGGCACCGGGGCATCTGGGGCTTGCTGGATCTTGCAGCTATGGCTACGTACTTCAAGCCATTTCCGTGCAGTTGATCCATTGTGGAAGGAGATCGGATGTTGGATGTTGTTTGGTTTCACCATGGTTTCACCATGGTTTCACCATGTTTCAGCACATCCACTGACCGCCTGGTTCAATACCTTGGTGATTGGATAGGGGTTGTCCAGATGGAACGTGGTTCCTTGACTGTCGGACATCCTTTAGTCTTCCACTCACCGACCTCACCGCCCTTCCACTGACCGACGGTGGCCTGAAGGAGTCCGCGGTCGTGTGGGAGTTGACATCGCTGGTCCGTTGCAGGGACTCTGGCACTAAGGTCATATCCTCGCGATACCACAAAGGAACTCGGCAACGGAACCGATCTGATCAAGAGAGTCGAAAGTGTGCACACGGAACCGATGAGGTCCTTGCTTTTCATTTCACTTTCGTGTGGACCCCTCCGGACCCGCCCATGAAAAACAACAACGGCCCGTTTGGACTGACCAAACCAAATGCTTGTTTTTGCCAAGTGGCCGCAAAATAGAAGGTGTCCTCACCTCAAATAACCCGTGGAAGGTTGGCTCAAAAGGCGAGCAACACTGATCCAAGATGCACATCAAAAGAGGAGGGGACTCAGACAACGGGACTTCCCTCCAATGCAGCATGTGATTGGGAAGTGTTCAACACACAGATTTTTGTTTGTTTTACCGAAGCATCCTCACTATTCCTCACTATATAATCGCTGTTACAGGTGAAGCCATGGAGATCCCTTGGCTTAAGTTGACCAACGAAGGTACCTCCTGGGAACGCGAACTGCGCATGCTAAGGTGTTCATTCATGCTAGGGATGGCTAAGAATGTTAAGCAGTCATTCTGTGCCGCACACACATTTGATGACGTGGAGAACATGGGACAAGAAAACAAAAGGATAGCGATCGAACAAAAAATGACTACATACTGATGACTACACACCATGATGACCACATGCAAGTGCCTTGACACTTCGACGCGGACCAATCGAGCCCACCAAGGCGCTGGCGGCTCCCATTCGACCGCCCAGGGTGTCCACCCATTTGGCCAAGGATGGAGTGGCCGTGGCCACCACGTTCCTGCTTGTGTCACATGTGCCACTGAGAAAACGATTGATGGGATGGAGTTTGGGGTAGGTCTGGGGCTGGGGTGGGCTCTTTATTTACCAGGACACAGTGTGAAAACTATCAAAAACCAGGTGTTCGCACTGTAATATACGGTCATATATACACATACACATTATCACAAACCTTGGTTTTGCTTGGTAAGAAAACGTTATCGTTCCATGGTTGGGGGATGTTTGCGGTGCCCGTGGTCTGGGGTAGGTTCCTCGTAGGTTTCTCGTGGTCTGCCAGGTCCATGTTGCTCCTTTGGGGGAACTGATGCAGCTCAGGGCGCAAGCTTGAAGGGGGGGAGAGCATTGATGTGGAATCCTGTACAGGTTGAGTGGTCGCAATGCTGTACAGGTTGAGCGCGAAGACCCAGAGATTGAACGCATCAACCAACGTCCGAGAAGAGCAACAAGCATCCCACGCCTGCCCTGCTGGACTTGGTCAGGAGCCTCAAATACATCAACCCAACAAGTATTCATTTGCGCAACATCACCGGCTGGAGCAATAATTACATGTTTTTTTTGCAATGACGTCATATTTAATTAACTCCCATCATCGAACAAACCAGTTGTCATCAGTTGACCCTTTCCCTACCCTTCAATAACCACCCCAGTAAATTTCAATGAAATGCATAGTCATCATTAGTCAACAGTCCATTTCAGAATGATCACCGACCACGCTTCCTCTTCAACCCATGTCCACCGTTTCAAACGACATGTGTTTTTCTGTTGAGACCGTCCTGTAGCCCGGCATCACGTTGGAAGGCACGAACATCCGCATCAACCGCTCCTATAGCAAAAAAATGCAAAAAGATTTAAAGGGATTCCATCTGCGATCCAAGCGATCTATTTCTTCCCCTCATGAGAAGGCAGCTGAGGTTTGTCTGCTTGCGGAAGCATCCGAATTGCACAATTATTTGAGGTCCTTCATACATGTTATAGCTACCTTATGTTAAAAATATTCTGGATATACCTCACATGTTTGAGGTATGTGCACTGAAAGTTATTTGAGATCCACCACTACATCGTTTTTTGTAATTGTTCAATTTTCAAAAATTGTTTTGCCAATAATAATTCCAGAGGTGACCCACACCCTCAAATAATTAGAGCTAGGCGGTACCCATTTTGGTGCGGGTGTTTTTGTGGAACTCCGGAGCTATATGAAGATACTGCGACCCCGCGAGCCCCAGATTTGCTGGAACCCGGAGCCGCGGATGTCTCGTCTCAGAAACCACTGCCGAAATGGACCGTGCCCAGTGGATCTCGGCCACCGGGCACGGTTCCAGCAGCGATGGAAAATGAGCCAACGCCAAGCTCGGAGACCGGCACGAAACAGATTAATTGGCGCTGCCTTCAGCACGCGTCACATAAAAAGCCCCAGGAAAGTCGCAGCACAAGTGAAGAAACCTATGGCCTTGGCATGAGAATGATCCACTACAAAGTTCGAGACATCCACCCCCATACTACTCAGCACATCCATGGCTGCCAGAGATCGCAAGTTGCCACGGGCTTGACATGTTGGAGGGGTCAAAGATGGAGCTTGCGAGGTGATGGCCATGTTCATGAGCTGGGTCCTATTTGCACCACCCTCACCTTGGCCTACCTGGAAGCCACTCATGACCGCAGGGTCAATGCACAAGGAGATCCGGTTGTTGCCCATGGCACGAAGGAAAATGCTACGTCGTGCCTTCTGTGCGGGGTAATGAAGAAAATAGGCCAAGCACATCTCATCTTGAGTGAAGTCGCCGAAACTCGTAGGCGCCATCTGCTTGGAGGTATCATAGCTACAAGTTAAGGTCAGCTCATCTCCCCTTTTCAGCTTCTTGATGGACGAACCCTCCAGGGATTGATGATTGAAATCATAGACCTTTTCGCGACGCATTTCCCCCAAATATTTGCCATTGCGATTCACGTGGATGCTGAGCTTCTTGCCTACCAGGTGAGCATGATGCATCACTCCCAAGACGGTGATCTCCTAACAGAGTTGCCGAGTTGCCCCGGAGTGCTTTGGTAGATGATCATTGATTCGCATTTCAAATACGTACATTTATGTCTATGTATTTTCTCAGCATCCGTCATATAAGTCATACTAAAACAAAGTCTGGTGGTCTTGAGTCGAATCGAAACATCATGTTGTAGATTTCTCGCCAAAGGCGGCATGTCCAAACACATCCCGTGGTTCAATCTTTTGTGATTCAGCTCTTCCAACACCCAAAACCACCACCACTACGCTCAAAATATAAAAATCTCCTCGGCGGTCCACTGCTGTGTGCACTCGGCCGGTACCACCATGCTGGGGATCTCGTAGTTGGCATGACCCGGTGGCAAAGGGTCTCGCTGCATCGGGTTCACTCCGCCCATGAGACCGAAGCTCTCCGCATCGTAGGTGCGCAGGCTGGGCGCCAGGCTCACATGAACCCCGCTGCTGTCGCGCACACCTGGGACACAACAAGGCCGGTCGGCACATGTGTCAGCGGATGTCAGTGGAGTAGGAGGTGAACGAGGAAGACAGCTAGACATGAAGTATACTTGGACCTGTGAATTCCCGTTCACAAACACGTCTGGATTCGCATCTACGTAGAAAATCGTAGAAAAACATCGTGTGGTTCAGTGTTCGCAGTGTTGCCGCCTCGCCTGTCTGCATGCGCGGGTTGTAGTAGTGCACTTGCAGTGCATACCAGCGAGCTCCATCTCCAATGGGGATGCCGACGTCTGTGGGCAGCACTAAATCTTCACCCCCGACTGCCCAGGGCCATTTCGTGCTCTGACACCCCTGCACCATGCGCTCACAGTTGCTGATGACTTGCTGGTGGGTGAAATTGTTCTCCAGCGCAGCTTGCTCGGTGCACTCAAATAGAACCATGTGGTGCACAAACCTCACTTGCTCCAGATCGAAATGATAGCGAGAAGAGCGAGAGGGGAAGAATGGAGAAGAGGGGGAGTCTCACGTCACTTCTAACAAAAAAGCAAACCGATGCAAAAAACAGTCAGCCCCCATTATGTTGAATCTCCAGGGTGCAACATATTGACAACATTGGCAAAAAAGGTGCCGTACCCCACACCAAGTTCAGAAACTCTTTGGATGCTGAATCCAAGATGGGCGCAAAGCTCGCAGCATGATGTTTCTCCGAAGCAATGCGCATGTTGGGCAAGACTTGGTCCATATCAAAGATGCCGCAAATGTAGGGGTTCTTTGCATCACTCCCACCTTCTCCCAAGACTACGGGAACCTCCGGCATGGTAAGCAAGACTGCATCATAAGCACTCATGTCTGGTGGTGGCGCAGGTGGTCCGGCCACCAGATTCGTGTGGAACTGTCCGCGCGAGGTGTGGTAACCAAAGTCATGTGAGTCACCCAAGGCCCAATGCATGTACATCCCCACATCTTCCACGGCATACCGTTCGCCCGCTTGACAGGACTTTGTGGGTAAAAGGACGCCCCAGGAGGTATGTCCATCACTCTCGGATGCAAAGAAAAGCAAGACTTCCTCGCTTTCGCAGTGTGGTGCTCGGATCTGAGAAGAAAAATACATTCAGTCGCGGTTCTGTGGTTGTTTTCCTTTAGGATATCCGGATATCTGCAAAGATCAAACTTATGTTTGCACCATCATCGCCAAAGAAGTAAACCAACATCATCAATCCGTTCAATGTGTTTGAATGCGTTTGGGACCACCAATCAGGGGCTTTAGGTTTGTGGTCCCCAAACGCTCCGCCTAACAAAAAATATCCCAAAAACAGTTTGTGACTGGAGCACATCGGAGGCTTCTTGAGTCGCTTGAAGTTGGGGTGTCACATAATCCGTGGAATAGCGCTCCTCTGCCACGAAGTCGCCATTGACCTGTGCCGAAGTCGAGAATTTCACATCTGAGGTCTGGGACGAGGTCGGTCTGGACGAAGTCGTTGAGTTTGGAGTTCAGTCAGGTAATGTCATCTACAGTTGTTTTTTTTGAGACATACATCTCTAGAACTCATTTCTAGAACTAATGTCTTTTTCCGTGATCGATGGATGACTGAGGATGACGGAACATGTTTCAACACGGGGACTATCCCCATCAGAGATCCCAGTGAGCGCTGGTCCATTCCAGCCTTGCGAACCACAATCTGCTGGGCACCCTTCATGCCGCCATTTCCTCAGACTGGGTGCCCTGCCAATCCCTTTTCACACCAAATTCCCTACTCTGAGCCTTTTCAGTGTAGTAGATGCATGCAACAAAATCCGGAAGGTGTTGTCTGATGTTTGTAACCCAAGTCTACAGGTGCCAAAGGGGGTTGTGCTATCTACCCTGAACTTGCTGCAAACTTCTTCTACAAACATCTGCGGCAGTTACACAGGTCCATGGAGCGCGTTTGTGAACTCCCTAAGTTTGAATGTTCCCACTTAAAAGAAACAACAAACGTCTACTGCACCAAAATCTAAGCCTAAGCTTCCACCGATGCCCAGAGCGCTCCATCCCCCTGTGAAATTCGCGGCGTGAAGACCCAGCTTCATGAAGTCTCCATCGGTACTGGGACCAAAGTACATCAGCAGCCCGTTACCCAGGTCCTTGCAGGAAATATGGAGGGGAACTCTGCCCAAGTTGGATGTATATAAGCATGTGGTTTAGCATTATGATTATAGTTACAAAGATTATCATGGTCCATGATGATTTTGTGGGGAGGGGGTCAGCTCTTTTGGACATGGCTTGAACATGCATCTTTCTCGAGATTCTTTCTGAGCCTGGCAGAACGGCCAATTCTCAGCAGCAAACAGTCCGTCACCATAGCATGCCGCCTCTCCACCAAAGCTAAGTGCAGCGAGTAGCAAGTGC
This sequence comes from Durusdinium trenchii, assembly GCA_963970005.1. Classification (NCBI taxonomy): domain Eukaryota; class Dinophyceae; order Suessiales; family Symbiodiniaceae; genus Durusdinium; species Durusdinium trenchii. The sequence goes on along the minus strand of CAXAMN010023117.1, from coordinate 662,629 downwards.
AACATAAACATGGCTCGCGGGGACTTCGTCACACCAGCAAGACACGAAAATTGCAGGGTTGGCTGTGGCTTCTTGTGCCCAAGGCTCAGAACAAAGCGTTAAACTGCAGGACTCAAGAGTGTGCATTCACTCAGTGCAAAAAGGTCGCTCATAGAAGCTTTGTAAGTAAGTCCAAGGAAGAACCACACAAAAAGGAGTGTAACAAAAATCAACACACACAAACGCATGGTTCTTCGTTTGTTTGATCGCCTATGGGTCATGATTTAGATGGCAACAATGTCCCTTCCAGGCGCTTTTTCAGTCGCTTTCTCTGTCGCCTGTTTGGCAAACCCGGTATGATCGTAACCAAACCTCACAGCCTCACAGACATAATGGATGTTTGCAGCAGGTCCAGGACACCATGTCTCACTTGGATCCCCAAGCGCTTGTTTCGTGTGGGTGGTTTGGGGGTATGCAAATCACTTCTCTTGGCCGCGGCGGGGAGCTTTCCCAAAGCCAAAGCCGGCTTTGATCAAGACTGGAAGGTAGATACTCTGCCGAGCATCGACTGTGAGGAGAATATGATATGTGCTTCAAACGCATCAAAAACAAGTGGTTTTCATTTCAAAGCTATCGATTGTTTGAGCCTCTTGCAGGCTAAGAATGGCTAAGTCGCCAAACATGGAAGGCCCACCCGCACCGACAGTCCTAAATAGATAAATTACTGAAATCGACACCAGCCAATACACTCAGTTCCACACCCAAGAATAAGATCCTTCTCGTCTCCAGTCATCCCTAAACACACTCCAGTCATGAGGTTTCATGACCCGCAGCCACTGGAAACCGCTCGTTCCAGTCATGCAAGCACGAGTCTTCTTGAAAGGCGAACTGATTGCTGGCGTTCCTGGGATTCGCCGAGGATCGGTGGGTGAAACATGGCGAGGGCGTGATGATCGTGGCGACGTATGAACGAACAAAACCAATGTAGGACGGGGAAGTGCCGTAGATCTTGTCGATGGTTTTTGGGTGGAGAACTTGTCTCCTAGTAGCATCGAAAAAAGTGGATAGGATATTGCCGATGGTTTCCTAGGTGGAGCAGGACTTCTTCTTTCTCAAACAGGAAATACTACTACGTTTGGGGAAGCGATTGAATCGGGGTGCCACAATACTACTCATTTATCCACTGGGTGGTCCAAACGTCACCCGTGCACTCCCATCACCGTGGTCGCGCACTCCCACGGCCCCTCCAACCCGCGAGAGGACCGAAACAATGGAACATGTTACCCAAAACGACGCCAACTGTGGTTAGCAGATAGACTGGTTTGCTGGATTTTTTGAAACACTTTGCTTGTAATGGACGGTTATGATCATTCCAAATAACTGCAAAACAGGTATGGAGCCAACCTGTGCATGCAACCACGTAGTGTAGTGCCTTCTTCTTGTGTCTCCAGCCCCCTTTGGCCCATCCTCATAGGCACTAAGTACTTGGGAGTGATCCTCCATTTGATCTCATCAAGTCAGTCTGTCTGGTTCTCCAAGCATCTCAGCCAATGATGGCCTGAATACCAGCCCTGAGCGAGCAAGCGGAACAAAACCATCACCGAAGGCCCAACACATCTACAGGCTTGCCAAATTTCAGACTGCCGCGATGGAACCTGGTGTGAGTCATGCAAGATCGTTTGCGAACCTAGTTTAGACATCATACATTTACAGGTTCATCTTCATGGACAAGTGACATCATTAGATACCCCCTCCACTTGTCTTCCGTGCGAACAAACAGAAAGGCCTGCAATGTACTGGCCGCCAAAGCGGTACAGCTTCGGGTGCACCTCAAAGCGGAAGACGGAGCTGGGTCCCAGGAGACGCCCATGCGCCGTCTCACCATGCGAAACCTCCAGAAGAGTCTGGTGAGAAATCTCTTGCAAGTCTTCCTGAGTACTGAAAGGAATACGGGCTTTCTTCAACCTTGGAACATGGAGACTCTCAAAATCTGGTGCTTTGATTTCAGTCACATCCCATCTTCCAAAGAGCCGATTGTCTTTTGACCATTGAGGTTCTCTCGACCAAAGCCGTTAGTCGAAGTGATGCCGAAATCAAGGCCCTACTGGCTGAGGCGCCTACGGATTCTATGCTTGACGACCAAAACACGTCCACTTGGGAAGTAGCCCAAACACATCATGAATAAACGTGTATCATTGGAGTAATTATACAGTATAGATGTATCATGTATCATACACGGGTTGTGTGGGTATGATGAACATCAACTCTCTTTGGCTGGTTAATGGGTATTGTCGGTCTTGTCGTATCCGCCAGAAAGTACCGTGCTTTTCCTTGCCGATTCCCCATCTCGAAACTTTCAATCCCTGCCTTTAGCCTTGGTTGGCCTAGAGAGCAATTGAAGTCCAGGGGATTAACATCGAAAGAACAATCCTCACCAAAGCAACTAAGCAACAGCAACAGTGTTCGTATAAGGAAATAAAAGCACCAATCCAATGCAAATGGACAACTCGTACACTGTTGTTCACTTCCTTGCTTGTTGGATCAATAGACAACATATGATAACATCCTCCCAAGGAGCAAGGAATCCCAGGCGCTGGTTCCTTGAGTCCCAGGTAGAAGTTGTAGTACGTGACAGTGGCCTCTTTCGGCACCGCCTCGGTGAAACGCATTTCTTCGCCCGTTTCGGACAGGCCTCGGTCCATTGTTTCGAGTCAAAGAAAATGGCCTCTCAATCGATGCCTTTTGTCCAGATCATGGAACCTAAAGGTCCAAACCCCTGCTCTGCAGGGTCAAACCCCTTGGTCTATAGTCCATCATGAATGGGATTCTTGGATATTCTCGAGGTACCCAGCAAGTCCCAGCTGGATGAATCGCAGAATACTACGAAGGTCTGCACTCGATGGAGCCCCATCCAGATCTGAATTCAGTGAAAAACTCTAGATATGACCTCTTGGTCTCACTAAGCCTCTTCAACCTCCATGTTGCTAGCTTGCTGTTATCAAGGCCGGTGTGTCCCGAAATACGTAGTTCGACATCATGATCCTCAGGAAGCGTTAGCCTTGTATTCCCAGAAAAATATGGGTGGCAGAAACATCGGATAATTAATCTTGGAATGGTGATGAAGCTGCCTCTTCTCGGTCAAACAAATCATTTTTCAATGGCCAAAGTTCTGCTCCAATGCGGAAGACTGAGACACATCAGAAAGTAAAATTCTGTGTGTTGATTTGCGTAACATCTCTCTCAGCAACCCTTGCTCCACACCTGGGAAAAGGTGTCAATGTCAATGAGACTCACCCACCACAGCAAGGACAAACTCGTGCTCAGTGGGACTAATTTCTTCAAGTTGTAGTTGCCTTGTCAGAAATGCTCACAGTCATGAGGCTGCGGTAGGGCTCGCACATGAGTTTGAGGCAAGAAAACAAAACGCCGTCTGCACCAAGTCCGGGATCCAGCACTTTGTGCGATGGCTGCTGATGAGCAGCCATTGCACAAAGTGCAAGCAAAGCGACTTGCAAGGGGCCACAAATAACACTCCTTCAACACTCTCAATCAAAGTCTTGAAGACCTTGCCAGCCGCGACGACGGCGGAGACGGCCAAGTATTTTTCAGAACCACCCACCTGTGCAAGCTGCTCTTCTTGATATCGGGTGAGCCTAGTAGAGCTCATCAGCATGTATTTATAAACTCTTACAAACTCCACTTGTTCAACTTGAAGTTGCCAATAGGTGGGCACCGTAGCGTCCTTATCCGTCTCATCCGAAGGCAGCTGACTTGAGACTTCGAAATCGCACAGCACATCGCTGCACCTTTCGAAATCGCTGCAACTGGCAAACGTTCGAAGCCCCGTCTCAGCTTCTCGTCAAGACCATAGAGTAGACCACCCATTTCTCCGATTTCTCCGATTTCTCAGCCCAGCTTCGAAGGATTCAACTTGATCTTCAGGGACAGCAAGATGCTCGTTTCAAACGGATGCAATGGTGAAGGAGCGAGATGATGAGTCATCTACTTGCTCTTGCACAGTCCATTTGAAACGATCATCTTGCTGATCAAGCTCTCTCTTGCTCTTGATCACTCCTCTAATCCACTTGTCCTTGCCCGCATTCCAAGCCACAACCTTCTCTCCAGAGGCAACAAAAAATGTAGGAATTCCGTCACATCCATCTAGTGTACTCAAGCGTCGCAACCTCCGCTTTCTGGAATCTTCCAAGGGCCCTGATTGAGGAGATCAAAACCCACAAACGTTTTTCAGAGTTCTTCAAACCATCCACGGTCACTTTGCCCATCCCTCTCATACCTGGGTAATAGACCACTATGGGTGATTGTCCTACATCCACTCCTTTTTTCCATAATTTTGTGCCAAACCTTAGCTGCGATTCAATTCCCCTAACGTGTGATTGAAACTTCCACAAAAGGAAGGCAAAGTGCAAAAAAATACACATCGAACTCTTTTGGCATCAGCACTCGCCTTGCGGTATTCCTCTGGTTTGGCAGCCTTCCAGACCAGGATGGCATTCATGGCATGGCGTTCTCTGTGCCTTTGCCATACGTTCCTGCCCGACTTGGTAGAGGTATCCAGCCTCAGAATTCATTAGTTAACCATTACTTTTTCCACACCGCATGTTACCATCGAAACTGTTTACAAATGACAAACCAGTCAGCGTCGGCCAAATTTACGTGGCAACAAAAACAACAAAAACACAGTTACTTTCCTTCGATTGATCACCACCATAGAATGCCAAAATATTTGCCGGATAGAATGCCGTGATAGCAATGATTTTTGTATCTATATATATGCAAGGCAAACACTGTTCAGTCATGTTGAAACAATATAGAGCTGTCGGTTCATTCGTGCTTGCCCCAAGGAGCATTGACCGATTGGATCAATGCCTGCACTCTACACGCATCCCCGACACCTCATCAGCTACATGGCACATATTCTGGCATTCTATGCTAACATTCAAATGTTCTGGCATTGGGATATTTTCTGGCACTCTTTTGACATAAATTCCGACATCCTTCACAAAATATCTGGCATACTTGCACCTTTCTGGCATTCCTTCCGTCTCGTTCAGGTCCCACTGCGATCCGCTCGCGGCGGAGGTCCGGTGCACAGCTCAAACCGAACAATCCTCATCTGGCAGGTGGGGAACAAAGCAAGTAGACTTAACGGCCGCCTTCGTGCGGATCACAACAAGCCTTGCCTGTGAGCTAATTATAAGCCCTGCGATCGACCCGGCTTCTTTTGGATGATCAATCTGCTAAGCCGCTACCCGAGCTGAGCCAATTACGCAATCCTTCAGCTGAGCTTGATCCCAGCAGTGACCACTGGCCCACCAGCACCACTGGTCCATCCGCCCCGTCATGGCAGGTGGCGCCAATATGGCTAGGGGCCGTGAGGTGTCAGGAACTCTCCCTCAAGGTTGTCAAGGATTGCATCAGGAAACACACAAATACATTTTTTACTGTTTATCCTCCGGCCACAGTCAGTCCTATGCGTGATGAGTGATGACTTTAATTGGCACACTTCATCGGCTCCAGGACAGATTCAGCTTAAACAATCGGGAGCTGCACTTATGTTCAGCTGTGTGGTTTTCACGGACTATCACAACAAGCCAAGCTGCTCGACAAACAAGTGACAAGCTAAAGCCGCTTTACAGGATACTAAGACTTGAGCACCGAAACAAAATAATGAATCATGAAGGGAAGCTGCAAGTTCCATGATCCAATGCAAGTTCATCAGCTCACCCATTTGCAATCATTCTTCTTGAATCCACACAAGCGAGCTGGCACGAACCCCCAGCCTTCCCCAAACAATGAAGGAACCACATAATTACTTTCCAAACTCATGGGTGCAAAGATGCCAAAGACCTGCTAGGCCCAAGATCCTAGCTTCTGAAGCCTTTCGCAACCACTCGTCGCTCCCTTCCAACCATCCAAGCAACCGCAGTGGACTGGAAGCGGACACACCGAAACCTGCCCTCCTGAGAGCGGGCCAAGCTGTTAAACCATGATGTGCGGGCAGCTCGGCATGGGTTGATAGACCCTGTAGGGTCCGTGGACATGGATGTTTCGATTCGAAGTTTCGATGTGTTTCGTGGTTGTTCCCATAGACTGTCTGTTCATCCAGGGCATGCATCTTCCGACTCTCGTGCAGGATGGACACTCTCCGACTCTCTCCCAATACCCGTAGGCAACATTAGGCAACAATATCAACCTCAATTCACTCATCCCCACGGCCGAGCTCGAAGCAATCCAACAAAGCAAGCAGGACCTACCAAGGAGTCAAAAGGACTTCAAACAAAAAAACGAAACAGAACCAAAAAGGCACAAAAAGCTTCTCCACACCATCTCACACCTTGGATCAAAATGCATCAAAAAGCTTCTGAGGCATCAAAGGTCTGGGAGGCTGTGAGCGGGGTGTCGAAGTGATCCTCGCTGCCATCCCTGGCGAGGCGCCAGTCGCGGCAACGGTGCCAGGTGCCAGGCGCGCGCTTCCGGGGCATGCGTGCACCAGTTGTTCGGAGTCGAAGCACAAGTTGGATGAGAATGCGTTTTTGCTTTTGGTGGGTGATCAGGGACTATTGAAATACTGGACCATGCATGTCCTAGAAGAAAATGACAGAAATCAACAATAAATGGACTTAGCAAAAAAAGAATCACCTTCAGCAAACCCGACTCTGCTCTTTCAACGGATATGATGCTTAGACTCCGCATGGTTTTGGGATGCTTCGGGCACATCCGTCTCATGGCGGGCAGTGTTGGGTGCCAGTTTATATAGTGTTCCGAACAAGTAACTTTAAATGGATTTGATGTACACATTAACTCATGTTCCATTGCAATGGAAAAATACTGTTTGGTGTCGTGACAAAGCTGTGACCACCAAAGACCAAAGGTATACTTACAAATTACAATTTATAAAGTGTACAGAAACGTTTATATCATACAGGTTGAGCCATTTCTGGGTGTGGGATCCATCTTCTGTCCAGTGAACCCACCTTTGGCCTATCTGCGACACGCTTCCATTCTACTCCAGGCAACGGCAAGTCATCAGTCCCAAGACCCGGAAATCATCAGGATTGTGCTAGCAGTAAGGCGGCCAGGAGCCCCTACTAGCATCCTTGCTACTCGTAGCGATGCCCTTTGCTCCTAGTAGCGTCCCTGTTCCTAGTAGTAAGGCCAGCAGCTAGTAGTAGCGTCCTAATTGTGCATTCATTCTCGGAGTGAAAAGGAGATGGCCAGCCAGAACCTATTGAGCATCTGCCTTCATAGCGCACCCGGGAAAGGGGCAATGAATCGATAACGGAACGTCGCAAACAGCTAAGTTTTGTTGCTCTGTTTACCAAAGAACAAACAAAAAGGCTCGATCTTTGGGATCGAATTCTACGATAGCTGTCGTATAATTCTGTTTGCTGATCCCCTTCGAAATTCCATTCCTAAGCCCAGCTTGGGTCAAACGAACCTGTTCTTAACCATGTCACCACGTCAATCTAACTTGTGCCTGAAGAAGGCTGATCCCCGTAAATCACTGGGCGATCACCGCTTTGGGGCGACCCACCTACGGTACACGGCACCGTTCAAGCCAAGACTCTTGGAGAACCAACCAGTTTGACATGCCACCGCCACAGATCCCAGCATGGAGTAATTCCTCGCTTCGCGACGCCGGACCGAGTCGGAAGACACCCACCCGTTCCGCTCGTTTCCCGCTGGGGCACGTCGTAGCACTGAAAAGCTGGTTTGGATACAAAGTGGTGAGTCTCACAAAACACAATTACATCAACTTACCCGCCAGGAGCATGCAGGTCGATTTTTGGGTATTTGTTGCCCATAGTAGAGTTAAATGCAAACTATATGAAGATATATGAAGTTCGTTTGCATCACCCCTGCTGGTGAGAATTGGTGCCATCCAAGACAATGCTCGATGAACCTCCCCACTCTTCTGCTTTTCCAGAGAAGGATTCAACATGACAAAGAAGTCAAATAGTTTTCTCAACAACATATAATATAATATATAACAACATATGTTGAGAATCAAAGGGGTAGGGGTGGGTAGGGACCCTTTAAGGCCTATTAAGGCCTATAGAGTCCGTTCCCTGACCCAAGGCCCATCCAAGTTTCAAGCTGGCACTGATCCGAACCAACTCCTCGCTTCGACCGATCCCGCCGCTTCCGGTGACCGCGGTCCGAGCGAGACGTCTTCGGCACCGTGACCGAGACGCACCTCTCTCTCTTCGGGGGACATGTGACGGCAAAGAGGCACATGTGAGGCACCAGAACATGTCCCCGGTCACCGTAAATGCCCCAACTCACTAGGGACCTGCACACATCGAACATGCCGACGGAACGTGGGACCTGCACATCCGTCGTGGGAGGGCCACTGCCATTTCCGGGTTCCACATCCGTGAGTCCGCACGCTTTCGGGGTGAGAAACACAAACAGGAGAGATTTGGAGAGTTCCATTTTGCTGGCTTTGTTTTGCAGGTGTGTGCATCGGTGCTGCAGGAGTTGGTCCATCGAAAGGACCTGGTTAATCCAAGTTTAACAATGTGTTTTTCACAAAAACGTCTGAAAACCCACGTGGGTTGACGTAGAGGGTCATGGATCCTGCAAATATAGGACAAAGCGCCTTCCAAGAAACTCAACCGCTCTAAATGTTATTGGGTCTTCACTTACTGGTGTGCACGCTATCCAGTAGATGGGTGCTAATAAATGTTAGGACTTGAACTCAGCTAGCACCATCCAAGACGCCAAACAACCAGCCAGCGCCACAAAGGCAGCCCGGTGCGGTTGGTGAAACGGTTCGGTCCAAGGCGCGCACACGTCCAAGGATGGGGGCGGCTTCGCCATCCGTTCCTCCGAGGTCTCCACATAGTCGGGCTCCTCCAAGGCCTGTGCGTTGACCCAGGAGTGGACCGACGAGAATCGGCGGGGATTTCTTTCGGCGGAAAGGAGTTGGAATTGATGGAAGGGAATTCTGGGAGTCCGAAATCCATGTTCAAGTCCACCCTTGGTGATTGATGCTGCTCTCTCTCTCTCTCTCTCTTGGTGATTTCGCCATTCATAGCTGGCCGCCTATATAAGATAAGTATATATATAAATATATAATATATATATATACACCTGATTGATGCCGATGGACTGAAAGGCTGAAGCATGCTATAGGTCTCGTGGGATCACCTGAAAGCTGGAAAATGGTTTGTGATGGTTTAAACATGTTTAAAATGGGGCACTGGCTACAAAAAAACATGATCCTTGAGACATGTTTCTTCTGAACATGTTCAATCTAAAGAAACGGCCTTCTGTTTAGTTTGTGAGCTTGAGGGACTCCCCCTCAGCTGCATTTCACATGAGAGCCATCAAAACCAGTCAACTGTTGCTCAGTGGCGTATCCGTATCCCTGACTTGGACCGGTGACTTGACGATTCTTCCACAAGCATCCTCAAGTAAACAAAGCTGGAGCAGCAGCATGTTGAATTGAAGAAATCCTTAAGTGTTGATAGAATCTGGAGTGCTTGTTTTCAACTCAGCCACATCCGATCTACTCGAGGGCAGTTGCCAAGTATGATCATTTTGGAGTCTCGAGTCGCGGAGCAAAGGGCCGTAGGGTTCCACGACTCCAAAGCAACTCGGCTGCGGTTTCCACATGTCCCTTGCCGCGCATGACAGTGGCTACAAAGAAAATGAATCACATGGGCATGGAAATGCATGGAAGCTTGGATATTGATGGCTTTTGTATCCGTGGTGATGAACAGTCCCTCGCATGAGAAAACAAGGTGGGTATGAACCGGCGATCTAACCAGTAGCACAAAGTTGGAGGAATTGAAGATTAAATAAAAAGGGACGGCCTGGACAGCAAAAAACAATAGGTCCAAAGAACCTAATAACCACATCAAAACAGCCAAAGAATCTTGGCTCAACACGACGGTGCTTAGACATAGGGTGAACCATCGGCTCCAAACGTCCCGGTGTCGGACGCGGTGTGCCGGTCCCGTCGTGGGTATAGAATGGGCCGGTGGCCCGTCGCATCCGCTGCACGGCGACAGGTGGAGACGTGAACTCGTCTGAATGTGAGATCGGTAATTATAAGGAGGACGCTAAACGGCTAAACCTCTCCATGTTTTTGTTGGAAAGTTTTTTGGGTAGCCGCCACTATAGCCTCCTCTGGAGTTCATTTCATGTGCTTTCATTTTGCTTTCAGTCAGTATTGTTGTCTTGAGCTTTCTGGGTGGAATCTGGGGCCTGGACTTTATAATTATGGCTCCTGCATCTGTCACAAGGTACTGAAGTAGGTATACGTTGAGTATGTATCCAAAGAAGGAGAGGACCAGCATGGCCCAGCCACTCCCAGACTCCCAGCCTTCCAAAGATTCATGGTGGCTAAGGAGCCATAAATGAGGTACAACGCAAGCCTTGTGCGGTGCTGGCAACAGGCACCCACGTGGCTTAAGAACCCAGTCTGTTGTGCACAAACAACTTGGTCATTGGATGAGTCGGATGAGTTCATCGACGTTGTTCGACTGTGCGCGGCTCGACTGTTCCATGTTTGGGGAATTGCGAAAAGCGACTGACTTAATGAAAAAAGTGCCAACTGACCCAAGGCTTCGTTCAGTCAGGTTCTCTAGACTATGTAGCAGCTAGCGATCGTTCTATCTTTCTTATGTTCACTCACCATAAAAGCATTGTCCCAGCCTGGGAGCGATGAACAAAAAAGCACGATTTAAGACGCTAAATCGTTGGTCTACATCTGTCATCCACACCTCTGCACCACTCGTTCAGCTCAGCCACAGGAAAGACCAAAGTGTCCATGCGCAGCAGGCATCCTGAGGCCGGTTTAGCAAGAAATGCACATTTGCGTCCCCTCCTTGCGCTTAGGACACCATCACCACCACGAACAACAGCAGCAGCAGCAACAACATGATGATCAAGGCCCCAAGAATTGACCCTGCGAGATGATCAGTGTTCCTTTACAAAAGAAGTGGTTTTAGGAGGGAAACAAGATCGAAAGAATCACACCTAGGAGCGAAGAAAAACCCTTTGGATCTCTTGACAAACCACAAACGACAATGGGCTTCTCCCAAGATCTCTGAAAAGAAAGAGATCCCGAATCGACGGCGACAGAGGGGGAATCTTCGACCGATGACCGCATTGCATTGCATTTGGAGACCGGCCTTCTCGTTGGGGAACTGCGTCCAGCGCGGAGGAAGCATCTGTCGTGCTGTGCCCTGCAGCAGAGGGGCATGAGTGCACTGGCAAACTTGTGGAAATGCAGGAGTTGATGCACATGTGTGTCTCCGCAGCTGGAAACAACAGCTGGACCCCAAGACAGGTTGATTTGAAAGCTACGGATCATGCTCACCAACTGGAGTCGCAAAAACAAGTTTCCTAGTTGATGCAGGTCCAAACAATTGTAAGGCCTGTGAAGAGACTGCACTGCCGACTGCTTGGAGCTTCAAAGGGTATAAGTAATGAACTTCAATCTAAACTTCTAAACAGATTGGAAGCAACAAACTGATTCCGGATGGTGGGACTTGGGGAACCAAAAGGGGAACCCAAAATGGCATTGAGATCCTGATACAGTTCTGATAATAGAAGAGACCTGCCAACAAAAATAAACAAACCTGGCTGCGAGCCAGTTCACCCAGTTGCCAGATGAGCTGCCGGTGGAGGCGATTCACTTGGAAAGACTGGAACTCTTCCCATCCTTCCCTGTTTTTTTTGTTGCCTGCATGAACACAGGCACACAGGTGGTCCAAATACAATGAACTACATATATATATATATATACATACAGTTATATACATACATGTGCGGTTCACTGTCCTAGCAGCTAGCTTCTTCTCTCTTGAAAGGGGTATGGACAACCACACAACTTTGCACAAGAAGAGGGTCAGTCTTTACCTGCACTGGACTTTGTCCCAGGTCTCATGCCAACCCTGTAAGCTGTCCCTCGTTCGGCAAACAAAAAGGTCACTGGAAAGGCCACATGCGCACTGTTCGGCAGCCTTGACACGGTTCAGGAGCTGCTAGGACCTGCTCCATGAACTCACATATCTTTGCTTCCCCAGAACTGCCACCAGCTCCTTTCATCCTTCCCGAACCACCAGGAGCCTTGTGCAGCCAGGGAGATCGCAGGTGTGCTTGCTCGTGGCAGATGGTCAGCGTGCAGCAGCCATCAAAAAGCCATCAAAAAGAAACTTGTTTGCTGCGCAAAAAGCCAAGTACTGAATTTCACCCCGAGCATACACATGTTCAGAAAGGTGCGCGATGCACAGAAACCCATCTGGTTCCCCAATTACATCCAATTACCATGTCAGAAGCACCATGTTGGAGGATTCACTTCTATGCTCAACCCATGCCACTCACATCATGCATAATCCATGCCAATCACATCATGCACGTGTCAGAGCTGTCCCGACCTAAAGGGGTTGTGACCGGAATAGAATATGTATCCAAACAGGTTTACTTGAGACAATGCCTCATGTCATTTTATACCTCCAAAATCACATTCTGGGATCTCACAAGGTGGCTTTGAAGAAGACGGGTCACAAACAGACTTCCGCTTTTCTCTGCGGATATGAAGGGCCTGAAGTAGAACTGGTGCGCGCGAGGACGGTGTGGCATTGCTGGATGAGGCTGTGCAACCGCTAGTGGCTTTTCCGAAGGATTTCCAGCCAAAGCTAGATGGTAGAGATTTCAACTTTCAACTAAAGGCTTTATACATCATATAACTGTTGTATATGTCCAAGTGCAAATTGCATGAAATTACTATGCGGCAATGCCATTGCGATTGTAGTTTGAAGGCTTTACTTTGGGGTGTAGTGAACCAAACTCAACTTCTCTTGTCAACTGGTGATCCATAAAGAATCCTTTGGAAACATTCCACGGAAAGAACTTAGCACCAGCCATTTGGGAAGGAACCTCTACTAGTGATACCAAATGGCTCTGCTTGTTGCCTGCACTGGAGTCGATCGAAAGTACCATCCAATGGTGTCAAACCTTTGACCTTTCAATCGCCCATGTTTCATCCTTTGACCTCAACTAGAGGACGTGTAGAGTCACAGTGGATGGATTCAACACTTTTCTGTGATGACCTCCCAACCGCTGTTTCATGGCCTGTGGAAGGCCTAGGCTGTAAGCTCCACACATGAAAAAACTCTTGAAGCAAACGTTTGCGCAAACATGTGCGATTCCCCAAACATGTCCTGACCCCTTCATGCTATTTGTCCTATTAGCTAATCTATGCTATATGGATACATTTGGATCCTGCATTCTGGCTCCTGAACGGTGAGTTGTTCGGAGTTGGAGCGCGGCTCGTCCACGCACGGCGCCAATAAGGGGCGAGGTGTTCGGCCGCCACTTTTTCAAAGCGCTATGGGTTGGAAGTTGTTCGGCGCCTCTGGACAAGTGCTCCTTCCCTATCCCCCAAAGGAAAGACTCCACAACAGTTCCATCGTTGAGCATTTTCAGTTCGACGATGCGACGATGCGAGACGTAGAAGAACCTGGTGTTTCCATGCGAGACGATGGCGAGGAAAAGAAGTACAGAAGAATCACAGCAGTTCCTAGTAGCTTCTTGTTCCTAGTAGTAAGGCCAGGAGCGACTTGTACACCGATCTCATCCCTCTTGGCCCTTTAAGATGCCATAGCCCTTAAACACTGCGGTGGTGGATGGTGCGGCAAAAATATATCCTATCTGGTCGAGAGAGAGAGAGAGAAGGAGAGTCCATAGTGGGCCCCTTTTTCTGAGGGTTCTTTAATTTACGTAGGTCAATTATCCACCAGATCAAGAACAGCCAACAGAACACGACGCCTCTTGACTTGAGTCTCTTGACAGCTATCACCCATGCCTTGATGGCCATGTTCTCCATGCTTCGTGACAAGCTAACTGGTTCTAGCTCTACCAGTCTGGGAGGAATACTTGCTCCCTGGAAATTGAACAAACAACCAGACTGCCTGGACTCACCAAGCACTGAGGGATTGCTCAAATCAACTCAGATCTTGAAGATCCGACCTTGAAAGTGACCTTGCGCTGGATTCTCTAAGTGACCCGTTCTCTTATTAAGTGGCACCTTGGCTTTTTGCCCGTTTGTCAAACCACGTCCCAAGAGTTCGGGAAGGAGCCCCTCGACGACTACCGAGAGTTGCCGTTGACGGGGGCATCTCCTCCAAAGGCGGAAGTCACGATGCGATGAGATGATTATGCCTGACTGGCAGTCCGACTTGCTTGGTCTTGGACGTGGAATAAGATCCGCCTATCTCCAATGATGTTTCTTAATAAAGATAAACATCCTTGATAAGCATCAACAAGAATTCATGGGAAAGGAGGAATCCACACCAGTTGGACGTTCATTCACCAGAAGTACTTCAATACTGGTCCCTCACGAGGAACGAATGCCTGAATTTCAGAAAAGTTGGATCCCTTGTTGGACAACGTTTTCTGCCAACTTCAACAGTCTACGACGAAGGAGAGGATATATAACTATATATATCATAATAGTAATGTGTATATATATATATGAGAGAGAGAGAGGGGGAGAGAGAATTCCAGGTGTGTTGAAGATCTTTGAACATTATCCTGCTCAAAATTATTCACGACTGGATGTGGACTTGCTAAGAGCAGTGGTTTATTGGTTGCAACAAGTATAGCCAGCATGATTAGCAGCTATCCCGGATCGTCGTTCATCAGTAGGGATCTTGGGTAGGACGGCATAACTGCCCTTTTGCCTCGACTAAAGCGTACCAAAACAAGTTGGTTCAGCCCCAATTCTGGCAGTTCAAACAAGAACATCGATCCTGCATTTGTTTGATTCATTTGATGCATCTAATCACCTGCCTTCGCCAGGCACGATCGAACCCGCCTTCCCAAGGGCTGCAGATTGATCCAAAGATTAGAGTGCAACTTGGCCACTCTCAATCCGATCTGCAGAGTCAACTGCAAATTCATCGCGTCGTCCAAATGCCGTCGTGAGTCGTTACACTCAACTGGTATCTCTTGGTGACATCTCTCGTCTGGCGGCAATCAGCCCTGAGTGTCCTTGACATTATATGTCCCGAATGCTATATGGGATGCCAATGTTGTGAGTCACAGCGTGGCGGGCACATTCCTCCAAATTCATATCTGAGTCATCGGAGTGATTGCTATCTCTGCACCTTAGACCAAACCAGATTTGACAGTGATCGCCCCTGCTGGAGCGTGTTTTTGGAAGAGAGGCGCGGCGATGATTCTCTTTGGAGGACATGAAACCTTTTGGACATCAGAACAACACTAGTCACTAGACATCTTGAAGCTTTAAAACTCAAAACTCTATCTTTGGCAATGCCGCTATATCTTATATGTTATATCTTTCAATATCTATCTTCACTCTCGTTCTCGACCGGATTGGCTGCAAAAGTTGCTTCTTCTATCTTCACGAAGGGCGAAGAGATTCCTCTGCCGTTCCGTCGGTGCCAGAGGGACAGCGGATCATGAAGATGTGAAAAAAACAAGAAAATGGCGCTACGCACAAAAGAAAAGGGGGGATTCGGACACCAAACACATGCACACGCCAACAGTGTCCCAAAGATACGTAGACACAAATTGCAAAAAGGGATCCCACATGTTGTTCCTCTGTTTGATGTATTCTTGAATTCTTGAGGTAAAGCATGGTAAAGCTCTTGTCGCTACCTGGTCCTTGATCGTCTTTCTGCCATTTGCTCGGATAAGAGGATTCTTCCTTCGGAGTTTCTTCAAAACAAACAAAGCGAACAAAACAGAGTTATCGTTTGCGTCCACACCTCGTCATCCGGCGAGTCTCTGTAAAGCCATGTACCCACCTTTTTTTCCAAGGCCAAACCATCCCACCAAGGCCAACAACCTCCTGGTCCTTTGCGTCCTTCGTCCTGCATTCCTCGTCAAACCTCAAGATCCGCAGTGTCCCCCCAGAGCCGTCTCCCCAATTTTGAGGCCTCAAGCCCTGCCCCAGTGCGAGCAGTGAACCACGCGCAGTGAAAATGCCTTCTTTTCGGTACGGCTAGACCCACTAGATTTCAGAGACGCATCTCATTCGATGCTCATACTCATACCCACACAAGAATGGAACTTCACAAGCAGTTGGACCCTGTGAAAGCAAGGCCAACCAATCGGAACCTCATAAACGTTCAATTCAGCATTGCAGACTTCGTTCTCTTCATGTCGAATCAGAGTGATGTCTTCATGGGTCTTTTTTGTTTTTTTCTCATTGATCCTCCATGAATCTGGCGCCCAGTCCCGCAGTGCCATCGCGAAGTCTGACCGAAGGGTGACCGAGCCTAAGTCGCTGACCGAAACATCCGAAAACCGCTGCCAGTCATCCGTTACTTCGCCACACAGGCGCCGATGGATTTGGGTTTGCACTGAGGTTCTCAGGCTTTGCCAACTCTGCCCGGTGAGTGAATTCGCTGCGATCCAGCAGATGCTTGGTCACCTACCGCTCACATGTCGGGATCCAAGTTGGGACCGTTTGGAGGGTCCTTTTTCGGATGATGTTGAGCACGTTAAACCATCAGGAAACCAGACCTGATAAAGGAGCGTCTTCGCGTATGCATTCAATTGGTCAAAATGGTCCCCACGTTGGTCGATGCAGAAGCCACACTCGACTCTCGTTGGTCAACGGTTGTTCTCAACAAAACGATGTGCCTGCCATGTACACCCCAGCCGTTTTTGTGTCCTGCAAGGGCTGAGTTCGTCTAGTCAAAAAACCTGGACAATTTCCACAATCTACGACAACCGCGAAAGAACTTGAAATACTGTAACTCAAGGAGGGAATCAGAATGAATCAAACAATGGCCGTGGGGCTGGATTTGTTCATGTCCTAAAAATTTGAGGAAAAGGTGTCCCGACCCATTATTTATAATGCATCATTTAATAGGAACCTGTCCATCAGCAGTAATTAGAAAAGCTGGACAAGAAATTCCCCAGAAAATGTGCTGAGCAATCAATTGACTGCAACGCGTGCGAAGAAAACCGCTGCTTGCGACGTTTTCCTTCGCTGCTCGGGACAAAATACACAACAAAAACATCCCAGTGCACGAAGAATTGACATCGGTTTGCGAAACGTTGGAACAAATCCATTGGCAAAATGCCTTGATGCTGTGAAACCAAGAATCTTTGACTGGACCACCTCACGGTGAGCCGTTGTTCGCCGGTCTTTCGCTCTTCGATCGCCGCTCGTTTCACGGAGTCGCCGCAGGAAGCTGAGGGCCACCGGTAGCAAAATTCCAAATTGATGAGCAACAAGTAACATCTATAGACCCTTACTGAAGCTCCCAAGTGCTCAACATAAACCATCCTGAAAGTGTCGGGAAAGGGAAGCGATTGCGAGTGTCATCCAAAGTGTGTTTCAGGGTACAAGATTGACTGATAACTACCTGCACGCTGAAACACGAGGTGCTTCAAGAGAAAACAACACCCCAAGACTTGTGGTTCATACTAAGTGCTGAAAATGGAACTAATTCGGGGAGTTCTACTCAATAGAAGGGTATATTAAATATATTCACTGTCGCGATGTTTGGATCAACAAAAACCTGGTTGCTTGGTTCAATCGAACACACCAATTATGCCCAAGATTGTCCAAACACTCCAACTAGAAATGCACACTCAAAGGCTGCATACACCATGTGTAGATTTAAGCAAACTATATAGATTATGTGTTTCATTGTTTTTCGTCTGTACACTGGTATGTTTTTGTTCCTGTTGTTTTTGCAGCATCCTTTCTCTTGACTCCGCAATTCGCTTTGCAGCTGCAGAATAAACTCAAGTTCCTGGTCCAGCAGTCGACGACTGCCCTCTTCGGTGCCGCTAACTCAGCGGCAAAGGGAGGCTTGGCATCAAAATTAAAGAAAATATCTGGATATCTCTGGAAGAAATAGGACATCCTTAGGAAAAAATTACACGACAATCAATGGAACAACCCACAGTTTCCAAAAAACAGTTTAAGATCCGTCGCTCGCAGCTCCCCAGCTCCCTCTAGGAGTGAGGAGGAGACCTGCGACCGCTGGAGAAACCAGGAAGACCTTCCGCTGCGAAAGGGTTCCGGCGCGGACTCCGTATCAAAGCTCTGGAGGAGCAGGAAAGATTCACAGCAATGCTGCGCTTCAAAGTTGGAAATCCTTGAAAAATGGGAGATTGGAGCACACCATGCGTTGGGCTCATAGTTAGAAAAACAACAGGATAACAAATTTTCCAGGCAAGAGACCCCAAACAGTGTGTCTAAAGGTCTAAGGTCTAGAGGTGTAGAAGAAAAAAGGTCTAGAGATCTAGGTGCATTGGGTTCCAGAGAGAGGTGATGGTGATGATGGTGGTGATGACGGTGGTGATGGTGGTGATGATGACGGTGGTGAGGATGGAGGTGGCGGTGGCGGTGGTGATGAAGGTCGTAGGTGGTGGGTGGTGGGTGGTGTTGTGGTGTTGTGGTGTTGTGGTGTTGTGTGGTGTTGTGGTGTTGTGGTGTTGTGTGGTGTTGTGTGGTGTTGTGGTGTTGTGGTGTTGTGGTGTTGTGGTGTTGTGGTG
>CAXAMN010023117.1:603901-644118 GCA_963970005.1 Durusdinium trenchii | reverse complement strand
TGTGGTGTTGTGGTGTTGTGGTGTTGTGGTGTTGTGGTGTTGTGGTGTTGTGGTGTTGTGGTGTTGTGGTGGTGGTGGTGGTGGTGCTGGTGGTGCTGCTGCTGCTGCTGGTGGTGGTGGTGGTGGTGACAAAGGTGGTGATGGTCCGAAATCAGCACCTCAAGGTCCATACTGCGCTGCCGCGAATCTGCACATCAAGATTCACATCGCGCAGCCCTGCCAAGGCAATTCGCAGCCAGAGCACTTCCAAAGACAGCATCAAGATGCCAAAACGCAGCTTTTACTCGAGACTTCTCCAGCGAGCCACGTGCCCAAAAGTTACGAGTCACTGCACCCGCCACACATGCTGCACATTGACAAGCTTAACCTGCTCCGACCTCCTGAGGTTTCCCTTGCCACGAAAAGTGATCGCCAAGTCCGAAAATGCGCACGGCACCACAATGAGAGCGCAGTCTCGAAGAGCACCCGCGCCAGCCCACTCAGATTCTGCGAACCTGCGCAGTCAACAAAAATCTCGAGGTGAAGCCGGACGCGGATGCAAGCACCTCGATCAGACACCCGTCCTTAACCACCACCGTAAGAACCCCTAGTGTTACCACAGTGCTTGGGGAAAAGACACAAACTCTTTTAATGGACTCAGCACTTCATTCTATCCCCGCAGATTGATCTCGATTTCATTTGTGTCAAGCCATCGGTACACTTCGATACAATTTGTTCTACAAGCCCAACTCATGGCATCCCCATATGTGGCACCCCCTTCGATCCGCGCGGAACGCGGCTTTTGGGGCGCGTCTTTTTTGGGCGCAGGAGGGTGCCAACAAGAGCCTGTCAAAAGCAGATCTATGTTTGGTAGTGAATCAGTGACGACGATTGGTCAGCTAAGTTGGAAGTGACAACTCACCACCCACAAACTGCCCTGCAGTTCGCTGTGTCTTTAAGGGGAGTTCACAGGACTCCAAATGTTGCCATGTATGCGTACATGTCTACGAAGGGGGCTTCTCCGACTTCAAATGATCAAGTTGATACTGTTGAATTGTTGATTACCCGAAAACCAATTGAGAAATTACTATTTTAAAGAGAATGTCTCAAGTGGTTTTCGGGACCATTCCCCAGTTTGGGAACTCCCAAGATCGCAAGAATCACCTGAGAGTGGCTGCAAGGTCAAGAAGTTTTACGTCAAGCGCCGGATAGGTAGGCAGCAATCCACCAAAAACGGAGTCTGCGTCAACCACTGACCAGGCAGATCCAGGTCAGGGCCGCAGGGCTGAAATCTGCACTGTAGATGTGATTGGGCATCGGTACAAAACCAGCAGAGGGTGTAGGATTTGTGGTGAAAACTGTTTTGTTCGGCATGCAAACTCTGTTTGGACTTCCTCCTGAACTGCAGCATGGAGAAAAACCGCTTCCTACCACGCTCCATAGCCACCCTGACTCGAAGAAGGCATCACACGCCACAACGAGCCCTACACATGATGTCGATCGTCTCAGCTTGCGGGACCGAACGCCCAAAGGAAATACTGAATTTACTAGATAGATGACTAAACACTAAACATGGGTTAAAGGTGTCTGTTGAATTGATTTGAATTGATGACCTCTTTGGAATGGTTGAATGCCTTCGAGCTTCTCACTCTTTTAACCAGTCCCAGCCATTTGCACAGGTTGTTGTTTTCGGGGATGTCCGCGGGTGGACCAAGAGAGCGAATGCTCCACACAAACCAAATTGGCTTCATGGCATGGTTGACCACCCAATGTCACCTATAAGGTCTTTGCCAGAAAGCTGCCTCAATGTAACCAAATAGTATTCTGAGTAAGCGACACGTGTCGGAGTACGGGTCTTTGACCCGCCTTAAAATGTTGAGCCAGGGCAAGCTTTGCAAAATAAGATAACACACAGTTCTGTCCCAGTTCAGCCCGCCTGCCACGCGGGTCGACAGGACGGGTGGCCGCGCTCAGGATGAACGGGCCCAGTCTAGTCGCATGCCGAGAGTATGCCGAGTTGTTGTCTAGGATGTCGTGACACTCGGTCGGAGGATAGTGATAACGGTATATATAGTGATAACGGTACATTTTTGGTGGGAATTCACTTTTCTGCAATGTTCTATCTATTTGGGGGTCTGTATTATCATTTGAACTGATCGACTGGACCTGGAGGACTTTTGGCCCAGTGACCACCCCTCAGCTTCAGGAGCAAATCATGGTGGCCAGTGACCTGGTGTTCTAATGCTTTGCCCAAACGACTCCGGGCTGAAACATTCAGCAAGGATCTATGTCGTCTATACCCAAGATTGCTATGAGTCACCACCATGTTTCAACACCACCCGCAAAAACTCGCGCCAAGAGTCGTCGCCTGCTCATGGAGTCTGCAATGGAGACTGTTGGAGCTTTGAATATCCTTCCTTCTTCCCTTTCCAAGACACACCGGGCCCAATGACTCTGCCCCCAGAACGCCCCGTCAGAACCTTCGCAGCAGCCCCACCTCAAATGCTGCGATCGGGCGGGGGTCAGGTTTTGGAGAAGGGTTGGCACCGGCGAGACCAAAGGGATGAAATCAAATATAGACGGATGATGATGTATGTGAGATGATGTCAGACTTGTGTAATTTGGGTGAAGACCTCATCGTTTCTTTCGCAAGAACCTCCCGTCCGCACCGATACAGTGAGATCTCGTTCTCCATGCTTGGATGCTTCAAGACAGCCTCTGCAAACTCTGCTCTTCAAGGATGGCATCAAAACATCAACCCCCCCAAGCTGGTTTTGGTACAAGTCAGAAATCAAGAAATCTTCCTGTCCATCCGGAGGTGAACTCGCTTGCCACGAATTGAATTGGGGTCTCATGGGGTCTCATGGGCACTTGGGCACTCCCTAGAAGTGGTACCCTCTCATGTAACAGTGCTATCAATTTCGGGGGTTCTGGGGATGAGGAGGGTGTATATTCGATCGGAACCGACTCAAAATCTCAAGGACACTCCACTTGCAAAAACGGGTCGCGAAAAGCTCTCGAAGGGGGAGTAGTCTTAGTACGGATCTGTCTTTCGCCACGCTTTCGCCATGCCTTTGCCTACTTTACCTGCGATCCCGAGGTCACCCAGATCAAAGCACTGTTCAAAGAAGATCCTGGGTGTCCCGTGCCCACCCCAAAGAGCACATCCATCGGCGCCAGGACTTCAGACCATTGTCGATCCACCTGTGGCACCGTGGCAGTAAGTGTCGATCGTAGTGATCGAAGTGATCCATTGGTCCATGGAGGTGCGCTTGGGTGCTTGGGGGTGTTCATCTGGCTGATGAGTCCCAGACCCCGAGGTAACCAGTGCTTCATAGGAAGAAGAATTCACCAAGTGAAGCGTCTGAGGACAACACTTGCTTGACTACTGCCAGCAAAGCTTTTGATTCCCATCAAATGGTGAAAGAGTTAAACAGTGAGACCTCAAGAAAACTGTGAGGAATGTGCCAACGTATTTGAAACACGCTTTGAAGGAACGAGACCAAATCAAATGACCCTGTGGATTGCTGATGTCCTACGCAAGGACCGCGATGAGGTCCCTTTGCCATCCGTCCAAATGGTGCCCTCAAGTATCATGGCATATGACTGCTTTTTCATGATTATTCTTGAACCGTTGCAAGTAACAACATGTTGTAACAGCATCAGCCACACACATTCGCGTAGACAGCCGACAGTCAAACCAAGTTTTGCCCTGGTGTTTTGCCGTTCGCTTGTGCGAATACAACTTCCTCCTTCACCAGTTGGCCCCTCCAACCCCCAGAGTCATAGTCCAGTGTTTACATCGGATGGGCTTAACACATTTGAGTGCTTTTCTTTTTTCGTTTACCCGCAACTGTCTCTACACTACAGGTCACCGGTTAACCGCAAGCAACTTGTCCAGTCCACTAAAGCCTCTGTACAGGAGATCTAGTTTCCAGCTGGTAGGGGTGTTTTAGGATGTCATGACAGCTTAACCTTTTCTAACAACCTTTTGATGATTGGGACTTTCTCTGCAGCTTGCCCGGTGTGTGAATTGTTCTTCGGAGCGATCATGTCACCCTGGCATTAGAGTAGCTTTGTCCACAAAACCAGTACCTCGGTCATGGGTCAAACCAAGTGCAACGTCTGTACAAAACAAATCAAGAAACACCGCCTATCCAAGGGACCGTCCGAACCGAAGCGGAAAACACATATAGCAAACTATGGCAACATACACTGGCGAGAATGCTTGCCTTTTTTTGTGTTTCTGTTGGCGGAGTTCGTGACAAGAAGCTACTAGGAACAAACGGCATCACTTCTAGTTAGGAGCAAGAATGGGGCGGTCCTAGCCTTACTACTAACAAGAGGACTCTACGAACGTCGTAAAGGGCAGGTCCTTGTCCGCCCACCTTAGATTGTATATTGGTAATGGTTCCCTTAATTGTAATATGCTTCTAATAGCTTCTTGTTACTACTAGTAAGGCACTTGCTCCTAGTAGCGATGCACTTGTTTCTAGCTTCCCACCTCAGCAAAGGGCAGATCAAAGATCCGCACCCGGGAGTCGAAGGATCCTGGCTGTGCGCCACGTGGAAAACAAAGGAAAACGTGCGAACACGTGGTGGTCCGGAAAGGCCAAAAAGGGAAACGGCCTTTCACCCCCGAATCCGGAATCAAGTCGGATGTGAATGTCCGACCTGACCTCTAGGAGAATTTGCTCGGTTTTGTTCAGGCACACCCAGTATTCTCTATGAAACGACCGTTTTCTCTATGAGACGCCAAGCCTTGTCTCTATGAACACCTGACCAGGAAGCCACTGTAGCAACGGATTTCTGAATGTTAAGACATTCCTTTCAGGGCTCTGTCGAAATCCGTTACTGTTGATCCTCTCGCATGTCTCGCTGACCTTTGCAAATCTGAAACAAAAGCCTCAAAATGGCCCAAGTCCGAAAGCAACAAAGACATATATATATATATATGCAGTCCTCTTGGTGATTTGATGTTGACCCCAAACCAGCTGTTACATGAAAACGTGCAAGAAATTGTTGCCCTGGTCTAGCACAGCCACATGAGCTTGTGCCAAAAGAACTTTTGAGGGGGGGCATATCGCTTTTGCATGTTTTAGCCCAATTCCTGAAATACACGACCTCTCTTTAGCAAATTAGTCATTGCACGTTTTGGCGGTTGCTCACATGTTGGAGGTCCGGGACTAGCAACAAAGAATGTGACATTCTAGTCGTTTGAGTCAGAATACAAGATTGCTTGCCTAAGCAAATTCATCCAAAAGGTCCTATGTCGCCAGACCAGACCGTCATAAGTATTGTAGTTTCAAGGTGTGAAACAGCCTAATTATATACTGTACTGAGTTTCTGCCACCTATGCGAAGAACTCTGTAAAAGGAAACTCCCTCTCTCTCTCTCTGTGTAAAAGTGCAAAGTATAAAATCATAATTAAGCAAAATTACTAGACTTTATCTCCACACCTGCCTTCTTTGAGGCTTCACCATCCTCAAGATAGTTCTGGTATGTTCTGGTCATGGGAGCCCAACCAAAGTCTTGAAACAAATGATGCCACAAACATACACCACCTATACACCACCTATCAAAACAAAAAAGAAACATTAATTATAACTATTTATACAGTACCATGATATTAAAGAGGCGCCATTGGCCCGGCCTCACTTCTTTTGCCAGCCAGCCCTTTCCGCCTCCGCCCTTTCCGCCGCACTCCACTCGGTTCCCTGGCCGCTGGGCGACATTTCGCAGGTCACCCGCAGGGAACCATCCGAACGCTTCCGCCACAGCCGCACCTGAGTCGACCGGAAGACGGGCGACGACGGCTCCGCGTGGCATGGCCCATGGGGCCGCCAGAAGTGTTGAACCGTTGATGTTGAACACCTCATAACTATGGTTACTGATAGCGATAGCCTCCAACCAAGCAGCCATGGCCTCCAACCAGTAGCTTCCTAAATAAGCCTATTTAGGCAACATGCTGAGGTCGGTGGTTTCACATCTGGGAAGGTCCCGTCCCGAAACGGTCCCATCTGGGACGCCGATTCAACCGACCTGCAAAGAACATGAAAGAACCAACAGAATTCTCATCCAAAAATATTTGCCCAATTTAGCCCATATTAGCCCCAATATGCCCCAAGATCCTTTCAAAACAGCTATGAAATGATGTGAACTGGCTTCTATAGGATCGAACTCATTGCCGACAGGACTCCAATCCGAGAACACAGGTCAAACGACCGATTCGGATGCTAGATCCTGGTGCACCAAGCTCAACGTGCAAATCCTGGTGCCTGGGTAGGGTTCGTTCGATGTTTTTAGAGAACGTCTTATGATCACGATCAAACACCATAAACCCAGGTTGTACGAACACAATAGATATACAGCATCATGAAGACGTGTTGTTGAAACTGAGAATATGTTGAACTGGCCTACAGACCCGACACATCCCGCCATCTTCGAGGGAGCTGTCGCTGTTGGTGTTTCCCATCCCACTCCCACCAACCGACCGTGGTTGTATCCGGAAATAAATCCGTTGAATTTGCTGAACAGTTGCAGCTGGTAGCAAATTCTATCCGGTCCAATGTCACACCAATCGTTAGAAAGAAAGCTGCACCCACCGAAATAGCCCCTTTCACACTAAACGCTGGGTTAACTTCCTGCCTTCCGCGTGACTCCAAGGAACAATAAAGTGGGCCATGAAACCGAGACGTTGCGCCAGGAGGTTCTTGATCTGCGGAGTGGAGGAAGGATTCCACGTGCCGCGAACTTCGCTCCAAAAAGGAAGGACCACGGGGGATTCAATGAAAGGAGTTGTCTAGGTGAGTAGATGAGGGGAACTGCTACTCATGTACAAAAAGACTGCCCTTTATAGCCTTCTCGAGAAGCCAAAAGAACTCGACCAATTTGGGCTTCTGAGCACGGAATTCAAATGGAACACATGGAGCATCATGGAGCGGTATATTGTTTCACGGCCCTTTCTGTCCACGAACCTGACATATTTGAAGGAAGGAACCCTTCTCATGTGTTCTCCCTTGGCTCAAACACTGGCACAAACAGCATCTATGCATCAAGGCAGCTCCTTGACCAAAAGCCATCACAAACTCCGTGCATTTCAAGGATCAATGACTGATGTCCTGAAACTCGAGTCGTTTGCGTCTCATTTTTGGTTAAGGTGCGCACTTATGCCACTCCTACCCCCGGGCATCCCTTTTGCACCCCGCTATCTCCAATTCCTGTGACAAAATATCGCATGCAAAACAGTTCTCAAAATGTGTCAAACTTGCTTCTAAACACCAAAGCCCGTTGAGCTGTCAGCCTTCGATTGATCCGCTTTCAAGGGAACAAACCTTCTCCAACCTCAACAGTTAGAGTCTGATGCGAAAAGCTTTTGTACAAACAACATGACAGGACATTGAGGATTTCCCCTCCCAAAGCGCCGGATTTCGTCAAGGTTGATGTTGATGTCCAAACACCAAACCCAGTCTAAAGGTCAAACATGGTATATAGTATATAAATCCATGTAAAACTGCACAAAATGAATCAGCAGCACCGCTTCGAGTCCAAAAGAAACACGAAACCAACGGGTCCAAACCGCCAACCCAGCGGAACCGCGCGGCGACCGACAAATGCCTCTGGTCTTGCAGAGATGCCTGTTTTGCGTCGTCAGCGTCATCTTGCCGAAGACTGACACTGGTTCCAAACATGTGCGGATCAAAATCGGGCAGAAGGAAGTGCTAAGAACATTGGATTACATTGGACCCGATGCATGAGAAATATATGATAGTTATACACGAGAATAACCCAGAGTCAATGATTCAAAGCTATTGGGTGGAGCTGTTCTTTGCGCACTCAAGGGAAAATAAATTATAGCATCCGCGAAGTATTTCCAGAATTGGGGGCGCGGAGTCCTTCACTCAATGTCCAGTTGTCTGGCCAAGTGTTGGATAGACCCGGGTTGTACAAAGCGCTGGATCCACTCCAACATCTCCGATGGGTGTTTGGGGGATTGAAAAGTAGAGGGGGTTGGAAATCAATCGCGGTGTGCTTTGGAACAGATCCTTTCCCCTTTCCAAGACTGATAGATTCTAATTCCCGGATTAGAATGGTGCTTAAAAGGCAAACAGTGTCCGTTTAAGAGACTTCTCTTGTGCATGTGGACCACATGCCCTAGTGGGAAGAGCTTAAAATCATGACATCATTGCACCATCAAAGTTAGATTCAAATAACACATGGAGACTTGGGAACATTGAGTACCAAGTAGTGTTGAATATGTTATGGCTATGTTCGACGATGCTAGTGAAGATCACACCACCCAAAAAAGCAAATGTGCATGGTGGATGCTGAGAAAGGCTTAAGAATTTTGCTAAAAACAAACGCAGCCTTCTGGGCTTTGCTGCGAGAATAAATGTTCCGCTAATTCTTTGGTGGACCTTCATTCCTTCATTTGGAGACGTATACCCAAAGGATTGTAGCTCACACGGCCCCCCAAGTATTTTCTGAGCACCATTTGGCAGTAAATGGATCAAATTGTAGGTAAATGGATGTTCATGCCCTCACAACATGGCCCAAAAGGGCCTTGACACATCTGGAACCCAAATATGTTCGCTCACAACACCGGGCTGCGCCTGCTCTGCCCTGCAAGTCGCTGCAATGGAGAAAACGAGGGAAGAACGGTTCAAGTTGGTCGGCTTTTCCCATGTTTCACCAACACGTAGAAGTGCGGATGATAAAACTGTGGTTATGAAACGGGATGCCCAGCGCGTCGGGCCTTTTCAAACTTGAGCCAAAGTAAGACGAAAACACTCGTAGCGCTTGGCTTTCTACGAGGTGTGGTTGTACACTTTTTGATTTGTGCACTTCATGAATCACACTCCCCCTGGCTTGGTTCAAGCCATGAGGGCTAATCATCTGACTCGCTTGAGTCGTCACGAACCCTTGAGGTTCCAGAAAAACCGCGACGCGGCTCCCAAGGGTCATTTGACCTGGGCCTCACTGGCATCTGCGTAGACACCCCCATCCAAGTTGGCGTCTCCCGATCTTGGTCCTCAGCTGGTGGTAGTACAGGATCCGGTCCTCTGTAGATTTCTCGATTCGGGGGTGCCAAGTTGCTTCGCACCACCCTCCACCCCTGAGCGGTCATCTCGTCCAGGGTTGGCGGTTCTTCATCCTCACTGGCCAGAGTTCTCCTCCAGTCAGCTCTTTCTGCACTGCTCGACTCACTCTCCACCGGCCGGTTCTCCACAGAGGATCCCGCATCAACGGTCAAGTCCCGCATGAACGCCAGCCAATCATCCCGTACATCATCCTCCAGTGTGGTTCCATCATGTCCTCCAGGTCCTTGTGCCCAATAGGCAGGGTCATAATCCCACCCTCGATCCATCTCTTCACTCACCAAGGAAAGCTCTCGGGAATCTCCAGACGTCCTCGATCCTTCAACTTCTCCTCGCTGTTGATGACCATGAAGCCGCTGCCCATAGCCTCCAATGCCACTGCTACTTGCTCCCTCATTCACCCTTGTGCTGAGTTCCGAACCAGATTCCACCGGATTCGGGTCCTGTCCTTGACGATCTGGTCGGACATCTCGAGGCACTCCTTCCATCTCTGAACCACGTTCCGCAATGCCCGGCATTGGCGGTGGTCCGGAGGTCAGTGAACCGCTCATCGAGGAAGACGTCCTATCGCCCTGTCCTCTGGTAGTTGATGAACTGGAGGTCGAAGTCAAAGTCCCCGCCGTTGGGTCTGGATGAAGATCCCTGAAGAAGGTATATCCTACCCAGGGGTCCCTCATTGGTGGTTCCGTGTCTCTCCTCCATTCATCATCTCTGATCACCTTTTCCCCATGGCACCACAACACGGTGATTCTCCGATCTTGAATGTGGCTACAGTCCATAGGTGTGTGTCGATGAATTGGATGGAATGGTCTCATCCTCTGCTTCACATGATGTCTGACCCACCATCCCCCTGGAAGTCGGTCCCATCGATCTTGACCCCTCGAAGGCATAGTGAACCTCCTCCACATCCAGGGTCGATCGTAGTCCACAACTGGAACCTCTCCAGTAGTCGTCGACGATGTCCCTCCGAGCCCTGTCGACGATCCCTCCCTCAGAGCAGCCAATCGTGCCCTCTTCGAGTTGCCGCCATGGCTCACCTCTACCGCGTAATCCCGGGAGCCCTCAGGGCTAGGTTCACTAATGGGTTCCTCTTCTGACCCATCCTCTCTACTGCAGGTGGGTTCATCTTCCCTCACCTGATCTTGAAGTCCATATGGTGGATCTGCATATTCATCTCTTATCGGCCCAGTGGCTCTCTTCTTAGAATCACAGCCGGCTCTCCAGCTGGTGGCCAAACTAGCTACCATCGCAGCTACGGCTAGGCTCTGAGCAGCCTTGCCCGTGGGACCTGACGGCCGCCAGGCCATCACGCCCGCCAACCCACCTACCAGAGCTGCAATCCTGGCCACATTGGACCCTAGGCTCTCAGACACAGCTTCCACCACTGGTTTCATTCCCATGGCCGCGAAGAAGTGCTGCCATCTCGCAGCCACTCCGATCGGCTTCGTCAGGAAGTCAGCCACCAAATGCTGACCTGGGATATGGATCACCTTCCAGGCGCCCCACTTCACCCTCTCCCGCAGTGCATGGGCTCGAAGACGAAGGTGACGTGTCCTCCAAGGTCCATCCGGCGCTTCAAGGATTCGAAGACCAGCTTGGTTGTCTCCCCCCAAACGGCACTCTATTCCTATTCCATCTCCTGTTCCTTCCAGAACATTGGTCAAGGCCGCCAAGGAATCCCCCATGGTCATCGCTTCTGTGTAACCCAGCAGCTCAGCCTCCGCGCTCGACAGCGTGCAAAACGCTTGCTGCCTGGATTCCCATTGGACCGGCTCGCCCCCGTAGGTTCCAATCACGCCCTGACACCCTCTCCCAGAAGGAGGTCCAAACGATGCATCCGAAAGGACGTCCACCCTCATAGTAGGATTGTAGTGTTCTCCAGGGATTGAGGACCGGGCTCGTCCATAGTGAAGCGACCATGCCAAGGTGGTTTTCAAATATCCCAACATCTGACATCCATACTCCAAGACCCGCTTTGGAGCTCGGGTCACCTGTCGTCCCATCCAAGCCACTCCATAGGCCAGATCAGGTCGGCTTCTCACTGACACCCACAGTAGTTCACCTACCACTCCCTGCGCCTTTCTCACATCTTCCAAGGTGACTTCCGCTTCCGGCTCCTCATTGGGCACTCCTGGAAAAGGTACCGTAGCCGGGGTCACCCAAGAATGTCTGCTCAGAAGCTCCTGAATGTATGCTTGCTGCCCCACATAGAGCCCGCTGTCCTCCTCCGCTGAGCTCCATCTCAGTTCAAATCCACTGAACTTCGTCCATCTCTCGCTATTGACCCACTCCGCCGGGCTGCACTTCCACTCCATCTCAATCCTGCTCAATGCTCCCTTCACGATGTCTTTGGCCCCAACCACCATGAAGTCATCCACATAGACCCCAATGAATCCCTTCGGAGGCGGTTCCTCCTGATCCAACGGTCGTCTCTCCACAATCTTCCAAAGGTTGGGTTCTGGCGTCTCCCGAAGCTCCAATGTCCTCCCTTCATGTTGCCATTGAAAGGACCTCATCAGCCGATTTCGATAGGTAGCCCAGTCCGCCGGCGAGGATCGAAGTCCATAGAGGGCGTGTTGAACCCGCCATAGTTCCTGAGGTCCCACAATGCCCGCCTCCACCAAAATGCGTGGCGGTTTCACCACTACCAATCTTCGACTGGAGTCTTCCCTGGGGGCCAGAAGGAAAGCCGTCTTGACATCGCAAGTGGCGATCTCCCAGTTCATAGCTGCCGCCTTTCGTAGAAGACATCGGATGGTTGTTCCGTCAGCTCCGCCGGCATACAGGTTCTGGGCCTCCTCCTTTCCCGAGGTTGCTGCACCACTGCCATCCAGAGCTTCCAGCCGATTACCGCAGACGACAATGCGAGCCCGCTTCTTCCCATGTGGTGCCTTGATGGTCGGAACCAACATCCCCGGCGCCACCTCCATCACCTCATACAATGGATCTTGCTCCAACTCTTCCATGGTCGTCGGGCTCAATGCCCTAGTACCTTCAATCAAGGACTGGTACTCATCAGTCATCGGAGGCACCCACGCTGCAAGCTCCTGTCGGACTCGTTGAAGGGGAACGGCATAGGTTTGCAACACCGCCGGTGGAGGAGCTCCAGGATCCTGTAACTCCAAACCTGCTTCATTCTTCACCGCAGCCAACCTCACCGCCTCCAGCTTACGATGTTGGTCCTCCAAATGATCCTCTTGTACCAACAGTCCAGCTTCCAATGCAGCCATCCATCGCCCTCTCTGTCTGCCCTGCTCTTCTCCAATGGCCTGATGGCGCAACTCCTCACTCCATAACCTCTTCATCAGCAAGTGCGACCTCACCTCCATGGCGTGCCACTCCTCAGCTTGATCCCAAGAACAACTCGAGCCCTTCCATAGACCTCCAGTCCGACGTTCTCGGTAGTCGTCCACATACTCCAAGTTGCCACCACAGAACCCACAGGAAATCTGCGTCGCCTCCACCAAGTCCAGCGTCCCTTCCACCGCCGCTTGCATGGAGCTCATCACCACCCCGCAGCCGCGAATGTCCCTTGGATCCTCAGTCGGGACTTGGTGGGGGTGCCGGGGTTGAAGGAGTCCACAATCTCCACAACACACCATCGCCAGCTCCCCAAGGCATTCCCAAGCTCTCCACCCCGACTGCTCTCCTTCCGACTCCGGCTCCATCTCATCGACCACCTCCTCGACATCCTCCTCATCGTCCACAAACTCCAGACCCCCACCACTGAAGTCCCGCTCCAACTCCTCCAGGTAGTTCCTCAGCGGCCCGGAGACCTCCAACTCCACGCCGACCACCTCTTCTTCTCCATCTCCCCCGACCCTTGGCTCCATTGAGTGATCGGTGGAGTTCATCATGTCATTCCCAACCTCTCCAGGTTGCCATACCGACAGCGAGTTCAATGGTGTAGATTCCGGATTTTCCAAAGTTGGTTCCAAGGTTGGTTCAGTGGTCTCCCCCCCAGCTCGTAGTACCCGAAGAGCTGGTCGGACCCCTGCATCAAAATGTCGAGCCACCACATCTTTTAGTGGGTGCGGGTCGAATGACTGTTTCCCTGTTAGTCGATGTCTGATGCCCTTGTCCTTGAGGTCCACTTCCTGCAGCTCCAGCACCGCTTCCAAGGTTTTCGAAGGGGCCACCACCGTCCGAAGATGTTGAATTCTGTTCTGTTTGTCCTTGGCTACCCAACCAGATGACATCAACGGGCTCGGTCCCAACACCTGCACTCTCTTGAACGGGTTGGTCAGCTCTCCAGTTTTGTGATGCCATCTCTTGGCTTTAGCCATGACCATCGATCCGAAGTTGACCATTGGCTTCGATCCCACTCCCAGCCTCTGAAGTTGTATGCGAAGTCGTTGAGTAGCAGCATGCCTCAGTGCGCATGGCCAGAGCGACGCCTCCACCTTGCTGGTGTGAAGAAGGAGCCTCATCCTTCGCTTGAGCTGCAGGAGCTCTGCTTCCACCCTGCCATTCGACTGGCTATCATCACCCGAGGTCATCGTGTGAACCATCTCCCTGGCCTGCACCCACTTGGCCACTGCCTTCGTGAGGAAGGACTTCTCCCGGTCCGAGTGCAGCCGACATGGCCGCACTCCCAGCATCCTGTAGTGAGCATGGACCTTGGAGAGCGCCTGCACGATGTCCTCCACCGCTCGAGATTGCATCGGCTCTGCAATCGTGAGGTTCTGAAGTGGAACCTCTTCCTGAGCTCGCTCCAGCGCAGCTTTCATGTTCATCTCAGCCACCTGTTCCTCTGTTGCCAATTCCACTTCCTCTTTCTCTTCTTCAATCTCCACCACATCCTTGACCTCCGACTCATGGTCCAGTGGTTCCTCTGGTGCCCCAGCTAGATCCTTCACTATCGGCACCGGGATCGTCGCCACCATCACATACCTGCACCACTGGTTCAATCCAAGGTCTCTCCCCTGCTCAAACGGACCCATGATGTCCACCGCCATCACGAAGGCAGACGAGGCGTTTCTGGAGCGTCGATGTGGGCTGGAGAATCCCATTGCTTCCACACAATCCCGACAATCTCTCCTGTAGGGAACGTGCTCTTGCTTGATGTGCCTCTTCCATTCCTCCACATCCATCTTGGCCAATCCGATGTGAGCTCTCCCCCCAAACCGAAGATTCAAGGCCAGTCCAATCGCCTTCACCAGCCCACTGGACCACCGCGCCCACGACCGAGATGCTTTCATTCTCTCCTGTAGCCCTCCCTCCACTGGGTCCGCCGATCCTCCTCCCCTGAGTCCATTCAGATCTTCCAGGTGACGAGGGTTGGTCAGCAAACTAGTGGGTTTTCGCCGGGAGTGCCCCGTTCGTCCTTGGTCGAAGCTCACCAAGCTCATTCCATACTCGTCCACCATTCTCCTCAACAATGGCCATTCAAAGAAAGATGGGTGATCATGCCCGGCATCGACTCCATCTCCCACATAGCTGGCAGGGTCCTGCGGAGATTCCAGAAGAAATGCCACCGGATCAGGTCCTTCCCGATGCTCCTCCGCTAGGTGCCATAGCCACACCTGCTTCACCACCAGTGCGGAATCCCCTCGCACCTGTTCACGTTCCCGGGCCGTTAGCCCCTCCAGGCCCCAGCGATCATCGCCACGACCTCTCACTCTCCTCGGTCCTGGCGGCCCCTTGCACCTCAATCTGCTCGTGGTACGACAAGGCGGACCCCCAACCACTCCTTTCACCTTCCCGGATCTGGCCAGCGAGCACACGTAGCTCCACACATTCGCATTGCGCACATTGAAGCCAGCTCCCAACTCCAAATCCAGGAAAATCCAATCCATGCCATCGGGCAGTGTGCCTTTCCACCTCCCTGTATCCGCTCCAGAGAAAAGGTGAATCACCAGGCCACGACTTCGCTGATGTCGACGCCTCTGACGTCTATTCCAAGGCAGCAACTCTGGGCTCGGTTCACTCGAAAACCCAACCATCATCTCCAGCACGTCCTCCGGCACGTCCGGCATGATGCTACGCCACCAATTCCAGTCCACTTGGGACAATCTCTTCCGATTCTTCTGGTTCTCTTCAAACTCTGCCAACATCACCATGGCGTCCTTTCTATTCATGACAGGGCACCCCGATCTCAGCCAACACTTCACAGCTCCAAGCTGCTGGTGCATGATCGTGCACCCCTGCCCATTCCAGTGAATGGCATACCCATTCTCCACTAGCAGACTCAGCGGCAAGATCGGCTCCACTGGCTCCAAGGACAAGAGGGTGTCAAAGTCCGGGTGCTTGTACAACGTTGTACATCCATGGGCAAGCTCCACCGTCACAGGCTGCAACCTCCCTCGCTCCTCCTGTCTTGCCATTCTCAATGGGTGAGTAGCTCCACCATCCAATAAGGCTAGCTCCAAACCCTCATTGGTATCTGCCACATGAATCTGCTTCAATCTGAAAGTCTTCATGCTGCGGAGGGACTTCAAGAGGGATGTGGCCTCAGTGATCAACTCCGACGTTGGATCACCCTTCTTTTCCAATTCAACTCCACCATCCCGTCCTTTTTCTCCTCCACCTGCCACCGGCCGTGTAGCCGCGGACAAAGAGCTCGTCAATGGAGTAGTTCCTGACTTTTCATTCGGGCCAGTCTCCTCCTTCTCCGACGTCCCTTTCCCACTTCCCTTCAGCTTGGCCGTCTTTTTCCCATCCTTCTCCGGTCGCTCCCGACCATACGGACAGTCCTTCGCAAAGTGGTTCTCCCCTGAGCAGTGAAAACACCTGCCCGTCTTGTTGATGCCCTCCCACGGCATGGATGTTTCGTCTTTGGTGGTCCATCTCCGCCTCCGCCTCCTCCACCCAAGGCCTTAATCGTTGGCTGAGCTCCTGCTACCGGTTGAAGGGCTGCTCCTGCACCGGTATTCTTGGCCGACGAGGGATGCGGCATAGTCAACGCCAAATCCTCCGCCTCAGCCTGGAGAAACTCTGCGAACTCCTTGGTAGTGGTTAGCGTGGGCCTCCGATCGACCTCAAGTTCCTGCCGAGCTGCTGCAATCCTGAATCCCACTTGGCTTCCTCCATGCTTCGTGAGGTTCTCTGCAACCTTGGACAAGGCCTGAATCAAGACCATCGAGTCCGGGATCGCCACATGCAACTCTTCAGCTCGACAAATCCACCTGCGCCAGGTTCGGATAGCGCCCAGTGTATCCTGAATAGAACTGCCGCACTTCACCTCCGTCAGGCTGCGCAACAGATTTCCCCTTTCTGCATTTCCACCAGGTTGGTAGATGGTGAAGAGCTTGTACAAAATCGCCTGAGTCGCCACTCTTCGACTTGCAACAATGTCCTTTCTCACCGGTTCCGGGAGCGCGGCTAGCAAAGTCGAGCTCGCCCGCTGATCCAATCGTTGGAACCGTGGGGACACCTGCTCCTCCACCTTGATTCTCAACCGCCCCAATGGCGTCGCCAAAAGCCACTCATTGTACTTCACCTCCACTTCTCGCTGCACCCAATCCCAAAACTCGCGAGACGACGTACTGAGGTCTCCCATCAACGGGGAAATCACCGTCAGCCAGTCCCCAAAGAGCAGGGCCGCATTCTCAGTCGAAGGTGATGGCAACTGTGGCAATTCCAAGTTCCGCATTGCCTCAGGCAGTGCAGCTGTCACTGATTCCAGCGGCTTCATCACGCTCGCCGCCCCAATCACTCCACTTCCATTACCTCGAGGATCGTGTACCGGAGCAAGACCAGGAGGAGTGTCAGGTGGTCCACCAATCTTGGTAGGTTCCCCCACTGTCTCCTGCTGCCCCTCTGCCTTCGCACTCGGCACAGAAGTAAATGATGCCGAATCTCCAGCGTCCGTCATCTTCTTCACCTCCCGAGCAAAGGTTTCCTCAGCCTCCCTCAAGATGCGTTCCCGAAGACGTTCAACATGTCCCAGACCTGGACTCTGTGCAGGATGTTGGCCTCTGGCCCCTTCAGACTCCCGAACATGTGACTCACCCTTGGCCGCTTGCTGCACTGACGTGCTCCAGAAGGGATTCACCGTCCCCAATGGTCCCACCGGGGTGGTAGGATAAGGCTCCAGCACCCGAGGATGTAGGTCATCACGTCCCGCTCCAGTCCTGTAAGGTGAAGCTCCCATGCGCTCCGTTTCCACCCCGCTCTGCCGCAAAGGAGTGCCCGCCGCCAGCCCGTGCCCTGGGAGAACTCCACATCCGGTACCGGCATGACCTCCCTGATCACCGGGCCGAAGAAGAGGATCAAGTAGGGTCGGCTGGGAACTGGGCCTTTGAAGAGCATGCTGCAACACTTCAAATGACTGCCGAACTGCCTCCTGCAAATGCCCAAGCCCCAACACCTGGCCTCTTGGGTCATTCAGCAACTGTCGAATTTCCGGTGTTCCCTGGTGGCCACTCGATGCCGTCACAGCTGAATGACGACCTCCATGGCCACCACCCGCGCCAGCAGCCACGCCCAGCCGCTTCACTTCTGCCGCTGCCACCGGCACTGATTGCGCCCTTGCCGCCTTCGCCTTCATCTCCTCCTCGATCAAGGCATCCAGCCGGCGGTCCGCAGCTCCGACTTCCAGCGGCGCCGCGGCCTCTTTCCTTTCCCGCGACCGCTGTTGCCGTCGCCTCCGCTGCTCCATGGGGACCAGCGACCCCTCTGTTCACCCAACAGCAGGGGGTGGACTTGGAAAATCCAAACAAAAAAGATCACCTTGGGCTCATAACCTGTGGTTATGAAACGGGATGCCCAGCGCGTCGGGCCTTTTCAAACTTGAGCCAAAGTAAGACGAAAACACTCGTAGCGCTTGGCTTTCTACGAGGTGTGGTTGTACACTTTTTGATTTGTGCACTTCATGAATCACACAAACAAACCCTATGGATCCAACCGAACGAAGTGAGGGACCCACTCGGAAGAATCACTGGCAAAACATCAAGCACCTTCTCGGAAGTATAGTCATTCTCGAGTGCATCACAAATGAAATCCATGACACAGGTCGTAAAATTGAGATAGTCCACGTATGTCCACGTTCTATCTGAGGCTCAATCTAAACAAACAGTTTCCAAATTCACATACTGATTTTTTTCAAGTGGTGGTGTTCGGATGGGTGTATGAGTGTGTGATGATCGCAAAGCACAACTCATAATAGTGCTTTTTGGCTTATATAATGAGTCTTTGATTGGACTTGCTATGACTTGCTTAAGGAACCTGCTAACACAGCACACATACACACCTACTGCCTACATGCAATCCCTTTTGAAGGAGATTCCCACTGACAGAATAGTAAAGCACCAAGAGCTCTGGTCTAAACTCACTACGGTTGATTCCTCTGATATGGCAAAATCATGGGAAATCCGTCATTTCAAATTTCCAAAATGTGTGCCGCAAATGAAGGTGTGCCATACTGCTCTGCCCAAGCTATCGTGGTGTTTCTTGGGCTAGGGTGTTGATTCAAAGCAGAAAAGTAAGAGACTCGATAAGTCTGGGTCTGGGATGGTCTGAGAATCATTCTGCAACTATCCAGGGTGCTAACGGCATCTCAAGATCAATCATGAAACAGGTGTTTTCGATGACAACCGACCCAAGGTGGCACACGGCTTTTGGCTTTGCCCATCAAGAGTGCCATGGATGTCTGCGCACTTCGATGTCGAAAAATGTGTTGACTCAGCTAATGTAGACTCTTGATTAATACACCCAACCAATTTGGATTGAAAAGCCTTTTCATCTGGGGGTTATTACATTTCTGAGTCTACATTATGTTCACCGGGAGGATCCATATTCCGAAGCCCCAGTCGACTGTGTCTTTCAGCTCTCCTTGCCAAACTCTCAAGGATTTTCCAGGGCATGATCAAACTGTCCCAGTCGGGACATGGGAATTCCGCTGAGTAAGTTTGGTAAAGGTAGACCAATCCAAGTTTGATTACTCCAGTAAGTTGGGACATGGGAATTCTGTACCTATGTCCATCCCGAGGTGAGCCAATCCAATGTTTCTTTGATCCGTAGTATCCCGTAGACCTACCCACAAGACCTGCCCACAGGTGGATCACCTCTTCCATTTCCAGCCCGCCTCTGCCGTGCTGTCCTGTGCACGAATGTCACAGCTCCTAAGGGTTCATCATCCTGTAGGCAAAGTGGTGAAACGAAATCATGGTTAAATACCACCAACCGAGTGTATGAAGAATCAACCTGGACAATACCTGGTGTACAACAATAGCTGTTCAGCTTCCATGAAGCCATCCGTGCTGTTGGGGGTTGCAGACTACTGCTGATTGGTCGAGTCTATAGCGAGGTCACCGGATTCACACTAGGTCACCGGATTCTGAGTGCCACCCTCTTCAAATGAAGAGAAGAAGGGCCACTCACTCGAAGCGTCACATGGTCATGTTTGGCGTAGTCTCACACGTGGGAGTTTGACGCCAAGCATTTGGACAAGCAAGGATATCAACACAGGCCCTTCAAAAGAATGACCAGGCAACCGGCAACCAAGTGTGCCAGGACCAGCAAACTTAAAGGGAAACCCTCCACGAAAGACCTGTAGAGTAATTAGGGTCGCTTGGGTGCAGATTGACGTCTCTGTCGAAAAACCGTCCCACGTGAACTGTGCTTCTCCTTGTGATCTAAGCCATCCAGCATCAAGTAGAGGAGTCCTGGCACAGACTCGGTCTGATGTTCCAAAAGACATCTCTCCTCTTGTTATCTCAATGTTGTATATACGCATATACACGTATTTTCATATATCATCAATCTCCCAGTTCGTAAAACCCTGGGCTACCTAGGCTGAGCAAATCAGGAAGCATGTATATGTTGCAAATTGTTGCTTGCAGTTTTGCCAAGGTCCGTTGGTCCTTTGCCAAACATAACACTTGGTGCAAAATGAACCCTCCCAGGGTTGTGATGGGTCATCCCCGCAGGTGCCCTTGACGTGAACACTTCGTGTTTTCGACTCCAAAAATGTCGATCAATAGGGATAAAACCGCGGACTTGTCGAACCAAGAAACAGGCGATGACTGACTGTGATCAATAGAGGACCAATCACTGAGGACCTAAATATATTTAAAGTATACATATATATAGGTGTCTTTTTCGTTGTTTGCTCTCAGTTCTACATGCATGTCATAGTAGATGTAAACAGGTGCTGCGGGGGGTTTTCAAGCAAGTAGTGACAGGATCGAAGGGGCAAACAAATAAGACGGCTTCAACAAAGGCGGCTTGAACCCTGGTCATGAAGCCACCAAGGTGGCTTGAGAGTTGAGAGAGTTGAGTAGAACAAAGGAGACTTGCAGAATCTGCAGGCAAAAGGAGATCCCTCATCAACAAGGCTCCGTATCTGGGGATTTCTGGTCGAGTGATTCCCCACAGGTGGCTTCAACCTCTTGAAGCCACGGTGATACCTATATCTTGGGGAGACTCAGTCAGATGAATTCTCCTCCATGAGGCATGAAAGCATCCAAAAGCAATCCTCTCTCAAGTCGTCCTCTGACCTGAGTCTTCCCAAGTGGGGCAGCCCGACTCCCGCTTTGCCGTCGAGCTAGCCGCCGAGTTCTCGTCTTCTTCCCGAAGCGGGAACCCGGTGCGTTGACGCCGCTCGCACCTGTGAGCTGTGAGTTGTGGCTGAAGTAGAGCCGTGATCGCACCTGTGGCTCCAGGTCACCGTCACCGTCCCTTCGGAATGTGACCTCTGGGCAGTTTGGGTGGACAAATTCAATGGACATATGATTTGGGACAAGCTGCCCAGAGGTTCAAAGCCGTTGTGTGTTCCCTTGTCAATCAATCATATGACTCATACGACCTTGTCCGTGAATGCGCAGGGACATATTTGATCTTGTCATGAACATGATGGTTGGCTGGGTTGGAATGTGCTGGACTGGCTGGACAAGGTCAACATTTGTTCCACTTGTTTCTTCGCAAAACCAAACAGTCAGGAAATGCACTGACTATTCAACTTGGAGAAAGCGGTGGGGGATGTTTGAAAGAGAAGCGATGCAAAAGTGGACGGCCAGTGATTCAATTGGATGTGGCTCAAGATTGCAACCATCTTTGCCAGGCTTGAAGACACGCCCAGTGTCACAAGCAACATGCAATAACTTTACAGCACTGGATCTCAACAAATAATCCGAATCTTTCCCAATGGCCAAATGGGTCCTTGTACAGTACTGTAAGTGATGTCATTGTTCTACTTGGTGAAACATAAGTGTTGAAAGGTAGAGTAAACCCATGATGCTGCTCCACCCTCTCTCCAACAATCGAAGTGGAGCAGCAAATCGGAAGTAGAGGATTTCCAGTTGATTTGCTGCCCTGTTCCACCGGGCACTGGCGGCAGTGCCATGTTCAGCTACCATGAACAAGGGCATCTCTACTAGTAGGCCTCACTTACGACTCTATGATCTCATCAAAAAACTGGTTTAGATGGAAGCCCTCCGTCCGGCTACAATGCCAAATATTCTGCTACTGTAGGAGACTTGCATGGTACTATTGCGGTAGGGCAATGGGTACTTGATGCGCAAACCGCCATAATCAAAAGTAAACCTCGGGACATGAACCGTTCTGAGTTCGTTCCGAGGATAGGATCTGAAAGGTTTTTGGAGTCACACTGTAGCAGGCCACACTGCTGCCCGGCGGAGGCGCATAGGATGATTTCCTCTCGTTCGTTCTCGTGGTCTGATTCTCCTTAGGGCACAGGAAATTGGGATCTCAATCGCATGCGGCTTCCGCATTGCAAGTCTCAAAGAACTACAGGGATTCGGCCATTCATTCCTAATCTTGTCAGTTCCCAAGATCAAAGGACCATGAGGCCAGTAAGCAATTACTTGTAGAAATCGGAATTGCCAAAAAAACATGTGTCGACCCCATGTGTCCATCTAAAATATGTTTCAACCCCATGTGTCTATCAAAGTCTATCGATCGACGCTCCAGCGCCAAGGCTGGGAAGTGTTTGTGACCGCCAGGAGGGCGCCCAGGAGGGCGCAGCTGGCTCATCCGGTAGGGCCGCTAGGGGTACAACTTTTGCACTGAGTCACCCTCTTGAACCACCTGCTTGTTCTGGTGACACATTCTTGTCGGACTCTGTCTTTCTGATGCAAAGCCCCATGCTTGGGGGCTCAATGGTTCACCAAACGTGCATGCTAAAAGCACTGGTACGAGCTTGGCAACAGCACAAACAACATTGAACAATCAGTTGTGTGTGTGTGTGCGTGTTAGGTGCTTGTTTTTTCATACTTGT
The DNA here is from genome assembly GCA_963970005.1 of Durusdinium trenchii. Taxonomy (NCBI): domain Eukaryota; class Dinophyceae; order Suessiales; family Symbiodiniaceae; genus Durusdinium; species Durusdinium trenchii. The sequence goes on along the minus strand of CAXAMN010023117.1, from coordinate 621,861 downwards.
CTCAGAGCTGAGGATCGCTGCAACCCATGGTTTCTCCTCCAGTTTTGCGAACTTAAGGGTTTTTCATGGTTCTTCTGCCGAGGCCTAAGGCGTACGGCCCAAAGCAGAACTCGAAGAAAGCTGGATAATGTTGGTTGGTTAGGTGGCTGAGGTGGAGGGGATTTGCTGATCCAGCCTGAGCCTGTGGCGCAAAAAGCCACCTTGGAACCCTCCTACCAGATCCTACAGGACCCGGTTCAATTGGTGGAAGACGAGGCATCGTTTCAATCGGTGGCGTTTCTCGAGAGGTCCACGAATTCACCGATTTCCAGGGCACCCGACGATGTTGGCATAAAGTGCCTGGCAGGAGTTGGCGTTCCAACAACAGTTCCGGACTTGCGCTCTGGCTCTTCCCCACTGGTTTGACTTGGGGAATCGTGCTTTCATGCAGAGTTTCGAAGGTTAATTGTTGCAGTAAAACATATTGTAAACCCCAATCAAATGGGTGGTAGATGGTTTGGGGGGGTTGGGGCATCCTCCCGAACCCACAAGTTCAGCAGTCAACTTGTTCCTGACCACCACCGTTCTGGGAACAAACTTGTGGTACTTGCTTGGCCGGGCTTGGAGGTGGAAGACATGTTGACAGGCTTTTGGGCGACCTGCAAGAAACAGAACAAAGACTCTGAAAAGGTAAAAGTGATCATCAATGGGGTATGACTTCTTGATCATCTGTTCAAGGATGTGCACTGTGGAATCACAATTGGTTGCTGACAACAAGCTGAGTCTTGTGAGGTGTGTCTCTTTCAAATCACCGGTGTCCCTAGCTACAGGTGACCAGGTGTGTTTCAAGCTGCAAAACACCAAAGTTCCTCGATGTTCCCGACAAAACCATCAACTAAGGTGAAACGATGGTGAACGCAGTGAAACTCACAAAGCATCCACCATCTACCCGTCGACCCGTCATCACCGGTCGATCTTTCTGGTCCCTCCGCTCGCCTCGTGCTTCGCCAGGTGGCGCTTATCGTGATCGCCCAAATCCGCGCCGCTGGCGACGCGGAGGTCCCAGCGCAACTTGTCCAGGAGTTTGACCCCATCACCTGGACGGAGGTCCCGGCGACGAGTTTACCACCTGTCAGAGGGGTCATGAAGCGACACCGTGGGATCCTGATGAAGCTATTGGTGTGGTTCATGCTTGGTCTGATGTCACTCTGTGGTTTGGCAGGTGTTCTCTCAGCAATCTGGTACCAGTGAGTTGAAACGGTGAAACCAGTGAAGAATCTGTAGCAGCAGCCTTCAACAAGGTCCACAATCTGGATTGGATCCACTGGAACACAGCGGGATTCTTGGAGACGCGGAACCATGGGTGTGGAACCAATTCAGCGGTGTGGACCATCAGCGTTGAGTTGGAAGGATTACCGATTGGCTGATTGTGTGACCCAAAGCCCGATCCATACACCGCATGAGTACTGGTATCCCGACACATCAATGATGGTGTGAATATGTACAGCATTGTACAACAGCGTGACCTCAATCGATCCATATCGAACCGATACTGTATGTTTAGATTAGCCGGGGCTACAAACAAGTTTGATCCTTCAAACCACCCCTTGTTGCCTGATTGAGAGATATTCACTTCTCATCTGGTCTTGACTGAACATCAGTGACAAAAAACTACAAGTACGTCTGCTAAGCTTATGATGCTTGACCCAAAACAATGTTTGACATGGTGCTTGTGACTGCCAAGCCACCGGGGGCCTTGGCTGATAATTCCAGAATGTAAGAAAATTTATATATGTATATATTGCATATATATATATATATATGTTTTTTCCCTATAATTCAACTTCTTAAATCTTAACTTGGGCGATGGTCCCTACTCTGACCTGCATTGGTCTTTTGTTCCAATGACCCTTTGGTGGTCAGATCCAACACCCCAAACACATGGTGGACATCACTAGCAATTCGACCAGAAATCGTAAGGGTGCCACGGTTGCCACGAATGGCCGTTCACCAAAAGCTGCCAAGGTCCCAGGCCATCTGCGCTGACTTGGTTCTTGCTGCGACCTGGGAAGAAAAAAACTCTTTGACTTCAGATTTCTCACACACCAAGTGCAAAAACTTCATCTAGAATCTAGCCCTTGAGGCCTTGAAGCGCTTCTTGGTTCTCTTTTTACGGAAGATGATACCCTCAGCTCACCAGTTAGTTGCTGCAAATGAACAAAAGGAACTGCCCTTCCAGCAGGTGAGCTCATGCTTTGAAGCAGCCAGCAAGCACAGCGGGTGGACCCATTCGCATGTGGACGTACAACTGTTTGACATTGTTTGACTCTTGCCATGAGGTGTTGTGCCGGCCCAACTGTCGAAACCATCTGGTAAGAAGTTACCTTCAAATCCTCTGTCTACATTCCTTACTCAGTCCCATCCAATCGATCTTACTTGGCTACTTGGTCCTACCATCACGCTGTCCTGCACACCAACCATCACACTGCGATTCCCCACTCAGCCAAGTGCGCCATTCCAGGCACGCACGATGTCGGATGAATGCAGCCCGGCAGCGGTGGATCGCAGCTTCTAAGGGGATGATCACGTCACAAAGGTCCTGCGATTTGCGCGCGCAACGCCACGGCAACGCCCTGGTGGATGTGCGCCAGCGGCGGTGACGGCATACTGCGTACAAACTGGATGCGTACAGAAAAACACCGTCACCACAAAACACCATGTTAGCAGTGGGCCTTTCTCTAAATCTGAAGTTTTTCCACTGGATTTTTAACTGAGCTGACGTGAACAACAAAACACACCGTCACCGCAAAAACAACCTGGCTGTACCTGACCGCTGGCGTGCTGAAAAGCCGCGGATCTGAACATGCCCCAAAAACATCCACACAGGGCCATCCACCGTCGAGAGGATCTTCGCGCCTTCGCCAAGGGCAAGGCCCGCGCCAGGGGATCTTCCGCCTGCCGCGGGAAGGCCTCGGCATCGCCCCAAGCGAGACGCCGGTGCCACCGGATACCCGCAACAAAACATGGAAACATGATGAAACATGATTGGTATTGAAAAAGAATCAACATATGGACCAACATCTTGCTTGAATGGGTTTGGTCGTGGAGTCTGAGATGTCTAGGTGAAAAGCCATGCATGCAAAGTTCGCCATAGTGACCACCGGACCATACAGCTGACGCTGAGAGATAAAAAAGAAAGAAAAATGCAGAGGTTCCTGGGTACGGGGTCTGGGGGAACTATGGGGAACTTCTTATCAAATCCCCTCCTTTTCTTTCGCAAAGATCGCTGCTAGGTTTTGATCACTGCTCGGCCGGTCAATTTGGTTCATTCACCCTTCTCATCGTCCACCTTTCTCCAAAGAGACTACGCAGCAAGTCGCGCGTCTATGCACGTCTGCCCCTGCCTGTCGATTGTGTCTATCATCGTACCTGCCGCAATGGCCGTCAGAGCCAGCAACACGGTGGACAGGGGTGGACGCATGGCGACTCGTGGCTACACCGTGTGGCTGGCGCCATGCTGAACATAGGACCCACGGACCCATGGACCGGACCCACGGATGACTCAGCATCGCATCGGTAATTCACAGTGCATGTTCTTTACATAGGAAAATGAGGGTCTTCCGCAAAAACCGCCGCAATGAGGACAAAGGCGCGCCGCTTCGCGGTCGTCTTTGGAAATACCAACCCTTTGCAACACACCGAAAGTACCACTGGTGAAGAGCAACAAAGTGAGGAAAAGAGTCACAGTCAACCAAGCTAAGAACTCCAATGTAGAAATCACTCGAGTTGCATTTTTTGGGGGGTCCACGTCCAAGGCCCCTGCATTCCAGTCGACTATGCTGCAATGCTTATGATACGTTGATCATCCTTAGTTGCATCTCTTCTTGTCTGGGCTGCCGTACTCCAAGTTGTCGAGAAGATTTTGAACCTGCAACAATGGGTTCGGTGCAAAATCCAGATGACTGCTGTCAGGGTGGCACTTCAGGATAGATCAAATCACGCCCAACAAGCGTGGATGTGCATCAAAAGGAACCCTTGTGGTAGTCCTCTACCTGAAGTGGACGGGGGTCACCCGTAAAGCGAGTTCACAGCAGCTTGCGTTAGTTTCACGTGGATCAAGTATCATGGCTGCCAAACAATAGAGCCCAAACCCTCTTGAATTCTGGATCTTGAAAACGCCTTTGTTTGGACCCATGCAAACTTTTCTCTACTGTAGGTGGCCACACCTTGCGATATGCTCCCATTTCTGTGATGTTCAAACATTGCTCAATACGGTGCTTTCGCACCTGAAATGTCTGCAGGCTTTTCCATGGTCACCAATTCCTCTAGGACAAACATTTGCAGCACGTACGATCTAGCCTCCAATTCAAGCGAAGCTACTCAGGGGTGTTGGGAAAATGATGTCACAATGTACTGTACAAAATCCTCAAATAAATCACAAGCAAGCCAACCACACAGATCCAGATCGTCTGCAAAACGAGCAAGATTCTCTACATGGTTTACATCACGAGGTCCTGCGGTCCTTCCCTGCCGGAGAGCACCGACGACACCCGACGAGTTCGTCAGAAGTGGGTCACTGATCACGCGCCTTCTCAAGCTTTGGTGACTTGCACTTCAAGTCATTCAACGCATCCTGCATCGGAAAAGGTGAATGGACATGTTCGATCTCCGGGCCGGAGATCTTCCTTTCAAGGAAAGATACCGATCTTTCTACCAGGATAGATTAGGATCAGATCGCCGATTTGCAGACAAGCGGGAGAAGTAGTGGATCAATGTGGATGTTCAGCCGGATTATCACTCCCGCTGATCGGTCCCCACGGTGCATGGACTCTGAACCAAGAGTCTTTCGAGACTCAGTATGTCAGATCGCCGATTTCGTACCGATCTTCGCTACAGACCCTTCGCACCGATCTTCCGGTTGGCGCACCTCGTAGCGGCCCCGTAGCAGCAATGGGGTCTCGCCGCCTGCGAGGGCCTGGCGAAAGGCGGATGTTTGAGGGTTTGTGGGGCCGATTCGTGGATGGAGGTGGGACCTGAATAGAAGTATACTGAGAAATCATGTTCAGAGTGAAGGTCAAGGATGATTGATACATCCTAAACTGCCTCCAAAAGTGTCTAGAACTTCTTCCAAGATTGTTCAAAATAACCATAGAGTGAGCATCCAAATTTCCAATCATGTCCAATCTTGTTACAAACCATAATATCTAGTAATGTCAACTTGAAGTCAGCATAGAATCAATAATATAATAGCCATTGGATACCTTTGGGCTTGTATGACTTTGCGTGAACTCTGAACTTGGTTCTATGCCTGTTATAATTGCACATGCATTACAGTAGTCCCCCATAAGTTGGTCTGCGACAAGCACTGCTCTACCCCATAGTCCCCAAGCTTGGATCTTGAACTTCGCCATTGACAAACTGCTTGGCCCGACCGGACCAGGTGCGCTTTCTCTCTCTCTCTCTCTCTTTCTGGCTAAAAAAGAAACCTTCACTCTGGGGAACTAAATTTGTTTGTTGCACAATGCAATCGAATACTATCAAGAAATGCTGTCATTCGAATGCATCTAGAACTGCATAGCTCTTGGCTAGAGTAGCCATTCTGTCTTGTGGCATGGTCTGTTGCTTTCTACGCATAGCATGACAGCAACACATGTAGTGTAGTATGCTTGGCAACGAGTGTACACAAATGCCCGAAATGCCTGTGGAAAGATTATGTGAAACTATACCCCAATGATGCCCTTTTGCAAGGGGTCCTTCTTGGCCACTTCGGTGTTGACATATTGGAAGGGACAAACAATCGTCAGGATGAAATGGGAGAAACTCTCCATCTACTATGCCATCCATAGCACCCCTTAACACAGCATTGAACTCTTGTAGTACTTATCTGTCTAAAGCATTGCATCCCTGCTGTTTTCATAACCTGGAACACCCTACTCCTACACAAAAGCACACCACAACACGACAAGAGTTGCTAGTCTTGTGTGTATTGCGGCATCTGCAGCTCAGAACCGCCTTCAGTCTACAAACCATCACCCTCACTGGCCGTTTCGCGCCCCCTTTGCCCAATGGATGATGCCTGCGTAAGCTCATTATGCTTCAACGCAGCAACCAATCTGAGCGTCGAACAGCAGCTGTGCGACTTGTCTGGCTGGAAGTGGCAAGGTTCTTCTCTTTGTATTCATATAATTCATATCACTTCAGTGGCCTCACGGATTGAAACATGTTCTAGATGGCTACGTCTCACATAAATGTTCATGTGCACCCAAACTTATTCTAAATGGAAAAAGATTGAACAAGTATACCAACACCATCCAACACCTGTGGATGCCTGAGTCATACTTTGTTCCGTCGCAGCGTTCTTTGGACGGATCACACGGCTCGGCTCGGCCGTTTTGGTGAAGTGCCCGTTGGGTGTCAAAAGTGCTGGTGCATTGAAAGCACGTGGATGTGTACCACTGATTTGGTCATGTACATCATTCAACACACATCCATGTGGCATTGAATACGCTTCTCAATATGAAATACTTAGCATCCAGCAGCTGGAACTTTATGAAGTCGGCATCGGGCTAATGATACAACTTCTTAGGTACATCCGGTTTCGACCCTGCTGGCACGCTAAGCCAAAGTGACAAAGGATGTCTTTGGGGACACAAAAGATGTCTTTGACACCAATTCTTGCAACATCTTGCAACTATGACCGACTGTTGAGATACACACATACACCTCCCCCACCCACGACATCGCTCGAGCTCGCCGGAGCCCTCTGAGCTCTCCAGGCTCTTCCATCAACTTTGTCAAATCCTGCACAGTGCGAGGGGAACCAAGAGCTGCATCCGGGTGTGGTCGGATGCTCGGTGTTCGGAAAAAAGCTTGATCTGACTTCTGACCCAACTAGGTCTCCTGGTGGGTTGGGTCAACCGATAAACCCATTCAATTCAAACGCCATTCGGGTGCTTCGAGATGACAGTTCACGACCGGATCTGGGGGGCCGAAGCTGGGGGGGCATGAGATTGTCAATGGCCTCTTCAGGATTCTGTGACACCAGTTTTTGGGCAACCCCCAGAAACTCTTCACCACAAACTGAAGATCTGAGCCAAGTGTTTTGAGGAGGGTTTAGTATGCCTGCGTCGAATGATTGATTCAGGAGAGAAATGGGTATGCAGTACGGAAAATCAGGACCATGTATAATATTTCACATCATCTAGTGATGAATGGATTCACACACTGATTGACTCCTGTCTCATGGCAAAGAAACCTCGTATCTCTCCTGAAGGAGGCCCGCGGGTGAGTCATATTGTCGAAGGAGTCCAGAGACACCTCGGTTTGCGATAGAGCTCCTGGTGAATCAGGAAAGGAAACAAGAGAAGCATAGAGAAGCGAAGGCCCTTCTTTCAACTGCACATGTGTAATAAGATGTTTTGCCGCTTTGCTGGCTGGAGGTTGATGTGTTGAATTCCTCGGGTCCAATATATAGAGGAAACGTTGGACGCCGTCACCCAACATCATGGACTATGTTTCTTTTCGAGGGGCTCTTTTTCGTCCAGTCTCTTTGATCGTTCCGTTGATGCACAAAGTCCAGCATTCAGATCCAAAGGCCTCCTGGTACCGTGCAAGAAACCCATGAACACGAACAACACGCCATGACAAGTACCACCCAGTCAACCATCCCAAACACCCAGTCACGCAACCCGGTGGGATTGCCGTCGCCGATCAGCGCGATCAGCATACCCGGATCACCCTCCACCGAGCAGCAGGGAACTCCCAAGATTTCCTCCAGCTCCGACCAAGGCCTTGGCGTGTCGCCATGGGTCGCCCGCCCGGTCGAGTGAGAGTTTCTACAAGGACTGTCGTGGCCCAGCTGGAAAAAAGATGCTCAGTATGTTTTGAGGGGAAGTAGGCATTGGGAAGGTAGGCGCATACGCAGCGCGGGCCACGTCGCGAGACGTATCTGCCAGGAGACGTATCTGCTGGTGGTAGTTCTCGGTCATTGTCCTCTGACTTTTTGTCGTCACCTGGTCACGCAATGAAAATGGCACCTTCAAGCAAAAAGCTATAACCTGGAGTCTTTGTGGTGGAAAGTCAGGAGTTCCATGTGTGAAAAACCATTAAACAAAATCTCTTGATCCACGGAACTGCAGTGAACCGGCCCAAAGTGGCGGAAGACCTTCGTACCCGTTGACATGTTTGCCACCCATGTTTGCGCTACTCTGGCTGTTCACCTGACAGGTGTCCAGTCGTGGAAACACGACAGGACCTACAAAAGGCTCACTACGTGATGGTGTTGGTCTTGCAGACACCGTAAGGATTCCAAGTGAGTCGTTCTGATTCTCAGACCCTAAGGAGTCTGAGTAAGAAGAGTTTGAGCCTTCAAGAGCCACCAGTCTGAGACTCCACTGCGCCAGCCATGCGAGCCAGCCATGCTTGCTGTCTGCTTCGATGCTAAGACCAGTGCTGTCTTTGTCCTTCTTCTCCTTCTTCTCCTTACCCCCCACCGCGATGAAGGTGACTCGTCTACGGATCCACCTTCGTTTTGGTGATTGTTCATTGTCTTTGGCAAGACATGGGAAGACTTACTGGTGATAGTTCCAGCATATTCATTGCCTACACTGTTCCCCGCTTCCAAGCAACCCAAACAGAATTCACAGCCGGGCCACATGTTTTTTATATGTTTTCCCATTCTTGCTATCGGAGTTATGAACCCACCGTGGCCTTCTTGTCAACTGGTGGTGAAGCTGTTGTGAAGCATGTGTATGTAAAGCCTGTGCCTAGATCAGTGTCAAGTGCAACAAATGCTACAAAGCAATTCGGTGAACACCGCTACACGCCGATCACCAAGGTCCTTGTCCTTTCCATCCTTTCCCTTTTTCTCCTTCTCTTTCGCATCATCCTTGTCCTAGGCGTGGTAGCACACTCCATGGAATGCCATGGAACAGTCCCGCGTTCTGTCCCTGGTGACTAAAAGCACTTCGTAGATAGCACACCAATGGGCATTCCATGCACAAGCTGTCCTGCTTGGAAAAGCCTAGCGACCTCCATGAATCGTTAGGCATGTCAGAGAGTTGGGAAGAGGAGAACTGTCTTTTCATAAAAGAAAAAATGCATCTGTTCAGCACATCCCGGCGGTCTTTCTTCTCACCATCTTCCTTTGCCTCCTCCTTGTCCTTCTTTTCATCTTTCTCTTTCCTTGGCAAATTCCCAGTTCATGGGCTGGTTGGATTAAATGTGCACTTCTCATTACTGAAGTGCAAATCACCAAACGGAGTGACTGTAGCACCGACATAAGGAACACAGTCAACACCGTCTTTGACCTAGCCTCAAACAAAATATAAGTCAACACAAATTCAGGGTGATGGATTTCATCACTTCTGGGGTCAGAAAATGGACTCGACAAATGGTCAGAAAACACTTCTGCATGAGTTAACCAGCAGCTCACGTAAGATATGGCTCTTCCCATCCTGCTCTGCCTGTGGAGTTCTCTCGTGTTTGCGCAACATGAACCAGCAAATACCCGGTGCAAACAATCTCAACATATTTCGGGCCAATCTCCAAGTCTGGGGCTTTTCTGGTGATCCGGAAAGCGGCTACGACTACTATGGCGGCGGCTACGGATTTCTCCACAGCATGACACCGTGGAAACCACCTCGGTAGCGCTATGAAATGTGTGGAATTCTGCCACACATACAAAAACAACCAGTTGGGGTGATGAGGAATGGGGGGAATCACTCAGAAGATATTTCCATTGATGTTCATCGGGGATCAGTTTGCTTTTATGTCCATTTCAGCCCCTCCTGTTGGCTTTTGAATATTGGCCCTTTGCTATGAAGATCACCATGATGCTTCTGAATCTGGGTGTGGTTATGAATCGGCGTCAACATGACTCTTTGTACGAGATATGTTCGATTTCGGCCACCTTCAGTATGTTGTACCGTTGACGCGGAAAAGACTGTCAACACATCATACCAGCATCCCAGGACCTTTTTGAAAAAAACAGAACTCTATCAAATGGATTGTGGACTCTACTCCGCAACATATTTTTTTAGGCTGGACGAAGCCAATTATTGGTACCGCTAGCAAACCCTAGCAACAGGCTGGAGATTGGAGACACCGAACTATCGGACTTCGACAAACCACCGAATCACACCGAACCATCGGATTTCGCTGACAAACCACCTAAGTGAAAGGTGGTCGAATGTAGTGAAAGGTGTATTGAAATTGGAATCTGCAGCTGTTCGGAGAGTGCGGTGTGGATAGAACAGGTAATGAAGAGATTGATTCAAATTCAAACCAAAGGATCGACAACATTAAGTCATCAAGATATCATAGCTATGTACTCTGAGAGTCTTCTCCTTTTTCTCATCCTTTTCTTTCTTCTCCTTTTCCTTCTTCGCATAATTCTTGTTATGGCCGCCTGCGCAGCACCGCAGTAGGAGAGTCTCCAGACAGGGTATCATCTCCAAGCATCGTCTCGGATGCCACCCAAAATCTCCTTTGCAAAGGAAAAAATTACCAAACCTGCGGGTTCGTACCTTTAGAGTTGTGGCCAGTTATGGCCTTCATGGCCTTCCCAGAGCAATGACACGAAAATTTGGGGATCTAGAAGACTTTGTTTGGGGGGATTCCCTAGCTTAGGATTCAATTGTTCCAGTGAGAGTTCGAACATCACACAAAAGTGGGTTAGATGGGTATAGAATTTAGGATGGTGTTCAAAGACTGGTACAAATTTGCTAAGTTTTCTGCCACTTGACAAATCGTGCAGGTCGCGATCGATGCGAGGCATATAGTCGCAGGTCTTCCATCAATTGCAGTATCAGGAGTCTCTGGAATGAACTGCCTGCAACATAATTGATCCTATCATATATATATATATGTATTTGTTCATATTTGATCTTGTTTGATCTTATCAAAATCTGTTTCATGTCCAAATCAGTGTTTTTGGAAATTGACGAAGCACTGCACCGCCTTTGGAGTTGTGCGCCATTGTAATTGAACATCACTTTTGCAGGGCTAACTGGCGCAACAGGCTTCTCCCTCGAAATTTGACTCGAAACCTGCCCCTCACGAAACCGCCACATTTCCCTGCTCTCGGGAGGCACCAAATAGCATCAAGAGCATCCAAAGTGCTACATTTGGTGTCCCTGCAAGACTAGAAGTGGGAAGTTCACAAAACGTGATTTCCAGTTGACAACAAAAGCGACGATTGCAACATGCTACAAATGATCTTCCTTAGCATTCTGGCCATACTCTTACCCAGGGTGTTCGCCCCTCCTCGAAACCTCCCCCATCTCTGCCCGCCTCCCAGCCGCCCGAACTCGTCGGTGCGGACCTGAGCCCCGTTCGTAGCGATGCCAGGCTCCTAGATCCTCCTAGTAGCAATGCCCTTTGCTCCGTTCGTAGCGATGCTTGCGAGAAAAACATGTTTCGGGGTCGGTTTGTGTCAGGGCTTCGGTTTTGACCCGCAGCCAATTGGAGGGACTAGCTGGACACGCCAAAGGGAGGGTCCAGTTCTGAACTCCAATTCCAGATCCATAGGGCTACATGTTCTCAGTGGGAAGATCGACCTGTGCTGGAATATGTGTGAACAATTGTGAACACACAAAGTGGACTTTGCGTCCTTCACTTGGAAGCCTCTACTTGGAGCACCCTTGACGAGCACCCTTGACTGGCGAGTGCGGGGTTGTTCTCACAGTTTTCCGCTTTTCGGTGCTACCAGTGGATCCATGTCTGAATATGTCTGAATCTATGGTAGTTTCGCTCCCTTTGCGGGGACCGGCGGTCTACCAGACTTTTACAAGCCTGACCTGTGCCCCTTTGGCACTCCGGAGTGCCCAGTTTTGTTGGCACAGGAAATCTCCGCCTGTCGCTCTGGGCAGACCAGACCAGAAGCTTCGGGGTGGCCAAAAACGAGTAATACAATTGACAATAAACATCATAAAAATGTGAGGTAGAAAGTCTATGCTCTCCCTATTGAACAAGCACATTCGAGTGGTTTGCATCATTGTTTAGGATATTAAGGGGATCAAAAGGTTCGTCTCTACGTAAGCAGAATAGGCCAAGTGTTGGCTCGCACACCTGTTTGTCATGTAATGTTCACATAGCAGCTGGAAACTAGCATAAGCAAACAGAAACATGATGTTCATTCGTGCCAAATACTTTTGGACCCATCCACTTTCTCGCCCAAACCACCAGACGGAACACTCAGCTTTCACGGGAACCGCGGTTCCCACTCCCGTTGACTGGACCGCCGTTGTCGCTCGCACACCCAAGTGGCCATGGCCGCAATCAAGGGCGGCAGTTCTTGGCAATGTGTGCGCATGAGACCTTTGCCTCAACGACGTGTTCAAAACACATGACGTGCAGTGTGGCTGTTTGGTGTACCCGGTGGTGCAGGAGTTGTGATGTTTTTCGGTACCCCTTAACCTTCCCAAAGAAATGTTCCGTAAATGAAGTGTGTACAGTATATATATATATGTAATATGGTGCTGGTCCCACATGTGATACTTGTTATTTTGCCAACAAAGGACTTGGTCATTGCTTTGATATGTCTGAGCATTAGCAGTCATCGTCAAAAACCGACAAGTAAATTCAGAGCAGGGAGGGTGAATGGAGGGTGAATATTATGCAGATTGTGCAAAGAAATTGAGAATAATGGAAAGTTCAAATCTGGACCAATCTCCAAAAAGCCGCTCTTTTCAACATGCTTATGCAAGTGCATCCGTGTGTCTCATTATGTACTTCCAAACCAACATCGTCAGTGAAGATGGTGCCACATGGATGTCATCAACCGAAACAAAAGGGAAGTTCATACTCTTACCTACTGGTTTTTAACTGCTACAGCCTTCCCTGAACACGGATCAGCCTTCCCTCAAACCTGATGAACACCCACCATGCTGTTTACATGCAATGCATCGAGGACCCTCCCGGAGGAACGTCTCAGCCACCGGACACACCGCCGCAGCCGTTTGTTGACATCTGGACTCCCTGGGGCGGTCGGGCTGTCGGGTCTACGGCGACTGACCGACTGGTACGGGTGATCAGGTATGCATCCGTACCATCATCCTGCGAGACTTGGACTTGGAATGATCCTTCATCTACGGCCACTCAGATTCAGTAGATGTTGCGAGCCATTTCAATCACAAGTGGTCCATGACAAAAAGGTTCCTTAAACTTCCATTCAAAAATGAGATGTTGATGGAACAAAAAAGGACTGCTGCGCATTGGAAACCCTGGAACGAAATAGCCTGTCACGTCGCTCAGAAGAAAAGAATATATGGCAAAACAAAAACCTATGGCTTACATCGAAATAAGATCTTTAGAGTCCATCCACCAGCTCTAACGACTGTAACATACTCTACCATACTCTTTAAAAAAAACTACAGGGCAACGAGCCAAGCAACACCCTGTCTGAACAAAAAAACACGGCGATTCGATGCTCCACGACTGGGCCTACGTCACTGACAGCGGCCTTGACTGGCTGTTCCGAGGACGGGGCTTCGATGCATAGATCTTAATGTCGTGCCGCAGGGTCGCGTGGAGCTCATCGATGACTTCGGAAGGATACCTCTTTCGCTCCGAATCGGGTGTGCACTAGAAGCGATGCACTTCTTCCTAGTAGCTTATTGTTTCTAATAGCTTCTTGTTACTACTAGTAAGGCACTTGTTTCTAATAGCGTCCCAGTCAGAGTCGGATCCAAAGGCTGAAAAGCACCGGCAAAGCAGAGCCAGGATGGCCCAGGAAAATATGTGGTGGATCCAGCGAGGGAAATACAAGAACCCGTCTAAGAGCGATGGCCTCCAACCTAGATGATGTCATCGTTCCCCTGTGTCCAAGGGCGAGACACTGTCATGTCGGACATGGCCGTGCCCCAGACTCCTTTCGACCGAAAAAGGACTCGCTCGGCAGCGCATTTGGGGGCTCGACGATCGAGCGGCGAGCTTTGAATCATGGAAACCCGAGAGCCATTGGCCTGCAACCAAGGCTTTGGATCCGAGGCGTGGATCAACAAGAAGGAGGCTCCACTGATGTTCCCATGATGTTCCCATGAGGTTCCCATTGATGTTTCATTTGGCTCAACTGGAGGGGGAGTGAAAACCATTGGAGGTGCACTTCAGCTATATAGTTCAAGACAATAAACCATCCCCAAGTCCCAATCTGCTTCCGGACCGGTAATCACAAGGAGCCCACCGGGTGTTGTTTTGTCTGATGAATGATCAAATGTGATCAACAGGTGTTCTCTGAAGGACACTGCGGGAGTTGTATGGCACCCAGGAAACAAAGTGCCAATCAAATGCAACTTGTTTTTTGAGAGGAAACTGCTAGAAAGGTCGCGATGCAGGTAGACTGAGCCAAATGTACCTCCCTTCAATGTCCGTTCTCTCGTCTCAATGCAGGGTGGAGGCCATCGCTAGTAGGGTTGGAGGCCATCGCTAGTAGGGTTGGATGCCATCGCTATTGGGGTGGTGGCCATCGCTACCAGGGTTGGAGGCTCACGCTTCACTTCTGAAGTTCCTTCCGAACTCCTGCAGCTGGGCATGCGAGGAAGAGTTCTGCATGGAGAGGGGTCAGCCTTTCGTTCGCTCGGAACTCTTCAAGGACAGCCTTTCTGGGGCTCAAGAAAGCCATATGTTGGGGTTCCAAGAAACCACAAACAAGCAACAATGTTGTATCTTTCGAGGGGATTGGTTGTTTTCCTTAGTAGCGTTGTTAAAAAAGATTGATGAACTACTATATAGTAGTGCTGAATCCCTTCACTTCTACTCTTTTGGTGGTTTTCTTCTTGGGTGCAGTAGGTCACATTCGCGCGCCCATTGTAATCTCTCACCTAAATCACCCTGACTATGATCAAAGTGGTCCTGACTCTGACGCAGGTTAGGGCAGTCTGGAATGAAACATCATACATTGGCCGATCCTTCCGCCAAACACTAGATACAGCACCTGTGATGAATTTCTGCCTGCAGAATCTAGTGTCTCCTGAGCTACAACCCAAGAAAATGGAAAAACTTTGGATTCTCGGAAAGAAACGCTAAAAATTATAGGAATTCATTGAGTATATAAACTTATTCAAAGATGTCACTGGGCTAAACTAGCAAGCCAGGAATCACCCTGGAATTCCATCTCTCAATACCCAGCAGGTCAAGATTCAAGTCAAAACTTGTCCTAGGAACAAGTGCATCGCTTCTAGTAACAAGTGCCTTACTAGTAGTAACAAGAAGCTACTAGGAACAAAGGGCGCTACTAGGAGCGACGTCCTCTCATCACCTCAGTCAAGCGGCTCTTCACACCTCATCACCTCTCCACAACCTTTAGCTCGTTCGGCACCAGTCCTCCGCGTCGCTGATGCCGGCTTCGGTCAGTTCGCCGCCCCACTTCAAACCTCAGCGACGCAGCGACGCACCAACCGGCCAGAGTAGCAGACTTCGTGGGGACTTCAAGCCACCAAGTCTCAGAACCTCCAAGATCGCACGCCGAACCTGTGCCTCCAAACCTGAACAGAAATCAGCGCCTCTCAACCTGAAATATCACAAGGGAAAAACATACAGCAAGGAGCGCCCAGAAGCAATCAGCAAGGTAAACACCCAAGGGAACTGTTGAATTTGGTCAAGCCATACGGATCCAGTTATCTCATATCTCCTCAAACGGTAATTACCTTGACTCTCCCCTCAAACGCGAAACATGCAAAACGCACAAACACACCTAACATACACTGTGTTCTTTCCACGTGTTCCAAACACACTGTTCCAAGGACACATGTTGCATCGTGATACCATCATTTTCGCAGTATGACAACTGCGCTGTTCCTTAGGTGTGGGCTGTTGGATTTCGACTGTTAGTTGCTTAACCAAATCTGGTTTTGCACCAGAACACCGCAGAATAGCGAAATGGTATCCATACATATAGTTGTTTGATGGTTTATAGCCTTTTTAATCTCCCTAAAGATTCTGAAGACTCCTGGTTCAAATCTCAAATGTCAGTTTATGGGGCAATGGGGGTGGCCGTGCATAGTCACTGGTTGTAGTTGGAACGTCCCCAAGATCTAACAAGACATTACAAAAAACCATGGCTGTCTATGCACCGTGGACCTTGTAGTTTCCCCCATCTGGTGGTTGGGAGCTTAAAATACGGATATAGCTCTCTGTAGCTTCCTGTAGCTTCCTTGGCTCCCTCTTTGAAGGGAACTATGCAATGACCTATAGCTCCCTCCTTAGACTCCTTAGCTCCCTAGCATCTCCGACACCGTTCCTAACCAGGTCTCGTCACCCGGGCTCCGTCCCCGGGGTCCGTCCCCGCATTCCCCGTGCCACATCGCTGGGTTATCGGGACCGACCACCAGCCGTCCGTCGTCGCAGCCCACTTTCGCATGGCAGGTGGCACCTCGATGGTCCGCGAGGCGCGCAGAAGAGGCTCTGTGGAGGCTCTGTGGAATTCATCGATCTTCCCTGATGGCATCTCTGTCGCCCTCACAATGCGAGGAAGAAGAGAAGATTTATGAATGTCATGGGATGAACTTGGGGATGCTCTATACATAGTACAAATCCAAATCCAAACCAATATATAGATTTATAGATATTGTTAAATCAAGCATGCAATGGGTTGAGAGACAGAAACTGACGGACACCTGCATTTTGCTCCTTTCAGCTGATTGGGTGCTTGCGTGGTTTGTTCAAGCGCAACTTGAGCAGATGGCAGAACAGGGGATTGGGTTGGATGATGCTAAGAAGAGACACTGGAATCAGGGTGGTGGAAGGCCATGGGGCCATGCTCAGTATTCACCACTGGATATGTTTACTCAATTTCTCACGGACCACGCAAAATCACACAAAAAGACACATACTCCCAAATCCCAAGACAGTATATAATTAGACTCAGTAGACACCAAGAAAACCACCCCTCACCTAGCCGCCCTCCCCCTTATTGCCCAACCAGATCCGCGCCTTCCTTGCTGATGCAGTTCAGGGCATCGGACAGTGTGCCGACCTCATGGCCGTGCTTCAGCAACTCCCTGGCCAAAGCCGGTGTCTCCGGTGCAACACGGGGGTCGATGCCGCCAAACTCGGTTGCTGAACGTGAAAATCCTCCTGCAAAGGACAACGACAGGAGTTCTGAAAGAACAGCAGCTTGATTGGTTCAACTGGCTCAACATTCATATACACTCATGATCTGACATCATCGTGGACCAGGAAGACACAGAACGAAAACAGCACTGAGCAAGTTTGCAGATTGTGTAACAACAGAAATCCCAGATTGCAATATCACACGCACGTGCAAGGACCGCAAAACACTGCCCTACCCAGTAAGATCTGAGTTCCATTTCGCTTCCTGCCATCTAGGAAGGCTTCATTGGTTTCCCATTGACACCTTCAAACAACACACCGGCTTAAGGCGAAAGCACAACTTCAAGACGTTGTTCATCGCCAGGTGGGTTGGACATGATTGTTTGATAGTTTGATGACTTGGACAGCTTAGGACAAAGGCGAGGAGGGCCATTGAACAACACCAGTTGTTGAAAATTGCTTGGATTATTGTCACATATTGTAACATAGTGTAACTATCGAGCATCGGAGCGTGTCCTATCTTCAGTGAACACGATGTTTCGTATCCCAAAAATGGATCGGGATCATCCAAGCCCATCCATTCCTCCATTCACATCCATCCGCTACTAGTAACAAGTGCATCGCTACTAGTAACAGGTGCCTTACTAGTAGTAACAAGAAGCCATTAGAAACAAGTGCCTTACTACTAGGAACACAAAAAAGCTGAGATGCTCGCGCCTTGCGGCATCTGCCAGCCGTAGCAGCTGATCCTTGGCGCGGAGCTCCAAGGTGCGCGGCGTCACCTGAGCGGTCACGGGTGCGACACCGGAGTTGGTCACGCGCGGAGTTGGGGAGAATGGGCAGACAAATAGAGAAAAACGCATAGTAGCGTCCTCTTGTTCCTAGTAGTAAGGCACTTGTTACTAGAAGCGATGCACTTGTTCCTAGTAGCT